>VWZN01015680.1:56145-68755 GCA_013396955.1 Regulus satrapa | reverse complement strand
CCATTATCCCATCCCACATTCCCATCCCACCCCATCCCATCCCTGGGGAGCGGGATTGGGATGGAGGATGCTGAGGGATTTCAGAGCAGTGACCCCAACTCCTCCCACCCCACTCCCATTCCAGCTGGATCCCAAATCTGCTTTTCCAGCAGCGATCCCAAAATTTCGTTTGGAAGCGCAGGGAAGGCTGGGTGGCTCCTTTGGGAATTTCTGGGCAGCCCTTCCCTCTTCTGGGAATTCCCGGGGATTTTGTGGGATCCGGCTGCTTCTCCCACTGAGGGGTGTGGAGTGGGAAATCCTTCCCAGGGATTCCCCGGGAATTCCTGGGATCTGGGTGGGTTTAGGGCCACGGCAAATCCGGCCCCAGGGATGCACAGGAGGGGAAACTCTCCGGCTGGAGCAGGAAAATCTCATTTATTCGTTTGGAGAGATGAAAAATGAGGATTGTATGGGGGGTTGTGCCAGGAGGGGATGGGAATGAACAGGGAGCTGGGAATGGCACATCCAGGTCTTTGGTCCAGGAATGCCTCTGGTCCTATTTGCTTTTCCACAGATTTTATAATTTAGAGACGTTGGATTATTTCCAAACATTTTGTTATTTATGCTTTATTTATTGAGAATTTATTTATTTATTTAGAATTTATTTATGACTTGTTTGTTTCAAATTTATTTATTTGTAAGGTATTTATTTTGAATTTATTTATTTGTTTGCAACAGATTTCTTTCACATTGATTTATTTTGAAGTTATTTATTTTGAATTTATTTGTTTATTTATAACTGATTTATTTCAAATATATTTATTTTGAAGTTGTTTTGAATTTATTTATTTATTTATAACTGCTTTATTTTGAATTTATTGATTTATTTAGAATTGATTTATTTCACGTTTATTTATTGATTTATTTTGAATTTATTTATTGCAACTTCCTTTCTTATTTCTGTATCTACATTTATTTTGTTCCTCCTCCAGATTAAAGGGATCAAGGGAACTGCTGGAGCTGCACAAGCAAATGATTCCCAGTGTAACCCTTCCATAAGAAGGGAATTTCCCCAGTTCAACCCTGGCATAAAACTGGGATTTTTTCCCAGTTTAACCTTGGCAATAAAAGGGAATTTTTTCCCCAGTTTAATCCTGGCACCAGAAGCTCTCCTGAGAAATCTGCCCCTGACTCCAAGAGTGAGAAATCCTGGATCCTTTATCCACAAAAATCCAAACTCCCTCCCCAGCATCCTTCGATCCAAATCCCCCCCTGCCAGATCCACCAGCCAGGGAATGATTAATTCCTCCTGGAAAAATGGGAATTGCAGGGTCTGGAGCGATCCTTTTGGTGGGATCAGCTTCAAATCCAGCCCAGCAAAGCGGATTTTTCCCGGTGGCAGCCGGGATCCTTTTCCCAAACACTCAGAGAAAGGCAGGGTGGACAATTCCCATCCCACTCTTGGATCCGCGGGAATGAGGGGTTGATTCCCACATCGGTGCCATTCCTGTGGATTTTGGGAATCCTGAGGAAGGATCCCCTTGGACTGCTCAGGCCTGGGGGGACAGAGCTCCCCAGAATTCCAGGGAACCCCATCCCGGTGCCGGCGGGGCCATGTGAGCGTCTCCACATCCACGTGATCCCAAAGAGCCTCTCCAGCTTTTCCCCACATCAAAGGATCACGAGGGGCAAAGATTCCAGCCCTGCTTTTCCTCGGAAGCTCAGAATTATTCCAGCCCCAGCCCCGCCGCCGGTGTTTGGGATGGAGCAGGTGCTCCAAAGATTCTCTCAGCTCCCAAAGCTGCTTCCAAGAGGAATTTCTTTCCCTCTTTGCAGCTTTCGGAGGACCAAAGGGAATTCTTCAGCACATCCTGGTTTTTGTTTGGGATGATGCAGCCGAGGGTGGGATGTCCTTCCTTGGAATTCTTCCATTCCCCGTCCCAACCTTGCGTCCCTCTCAAAGGGAGTTCGGACACTTTTGTTCTGCTTCCCTCTCCGACTGTATCCATGAGCAGGGATTTAAGGAGCCAGGAAGGAATGCGGGATTAAAGGAGTGTTTGTAATGTTGTTGTTTTATGGAGCCCCTTGGGAATGGCAGGGCTTGGAATGTTTCTCCAACAGCTTCAAATGAACCTTTCCAAATGTTTGGATGCTTCCACTGCTGGGCAAAAAAAAAAGGAAAGGGATTGTCCTTTTAACCTGCTGCACTTTGGGCCAGGAATGGTCACTTCTGGGAATTCAAAATTTCGGGAATCAGCTCCGTATCGAAGGGAATTTTTATGCAGTTTAAGGATAAAATTCTCCTTTCCTTGGATTTTAAAATTTCTTTCCAGCCGAGGGAACATTTCCTCCTTGTGGGAGCTGAAATTCCCGTTCTGGATAAAAGCTCCTCCTGCCCTCTCTCTCCTGCTCAGTGCAGTGACAAAGGGCAGGGCTGGAAGGGATATTGGGAAGGAATTCCTGGCTGGGAGGGTGAACAAGGACTGGAACAGCATTCCCAGAGCAGCTGTGGCTGCCCCAGGGTCCCTGGAAGTGTCCAAGGAAAGGTTGGGCAGGGCTCGGAGCACCCTGGGACGGTGGAAGATGTCCCTGGCAGGGGTGGATTGGGATCATCCTTAAGGTCACTTCCATCCCAAACTTCCCGGAATTCCATGGCAAACAGCAGTGCCTCATCCTGGTGTCAAGCTTCCAGGGATGAAAAATTCCATCCCTGCTCTCCTTCCCTTGGCTCACAGCTCCAACCATTGGGAAAATCACCCAAATCATGGGAAAAACTTCCCCTTCTTTGGTTGAACTGTCGTTTCCTTGCTGCGCCTTGCTCTTTCTCCAGCAGCATTCTGCAGCGTGGGAACAGGAATTCCCTGCAAGAGTGGGGCAGGATGAGGGAAATCCCCACGTGTTTTTCATCCAGCCTGGGATAACTTCCAGCGAATCTTCCTGGAGAGCTGGAGTGAGGACCTGAACTCCTAAAACTCTTCCCAAGGTTATATTTGCTTTCCAGCATTTTTATTGTCTGGACTGGGAGAGGAGGGAGGTGAGGAACGTGGGGTTGAGGGTGGTCATGGATCATCCTCTGGAATCATGGAATGGTTTGGGAGGGAAGGATGATCCCATTCCATGAGCAGGGACACCTCCCACCATCCCAAGCTGTGTTTCCAACCTGGCCTTGGGCACTTCCAGGGAACTTTTTCTTCCAGTGGATCATTCCTTCCTTCCTTCCTGCTTCCTTCCTTCTTTGATTTTCCAGCTCCATCTTCCAAAACTGTTGGAATTTATCCATTTATTGGAATAGTTTATCCAATTTAATGGGAATTTGCTGCCCCAAAGCAGCACCGTGAGCTGAAAGGTTTTTACTTCCCTGTTGTTGCTGTTCCCGCTGCTCATCCCAGTTTATCCCTTCCAGGGATTTCTCCACACCTCATTCCCACCCTAATAAGAAAAGAAATGTCTGGAGCCTCAACAATTTTCTCCAGATGGAAAAAGTCTCTTATTCCCTCTTTTAAAAAATTATTTTCCTTTTATTCCTCCCCGTCCTCACTCAAATTATTCTTTTTTTCCTTTTCCCGAGCTCCGGCCAGAATCCACAGAAAAACTCCAGAGGTGAGCGGGAAAACCCCTCGGAAACTGTCAGGAACCAAAACCATTTGGGAAAACTCCGCAGGAGCTGAGTGCCAGGCTGGGATGAGGGAATGGGAGTGCTTTTCCAAGGGAAGAAGCTCCGATCTGGGGATTATCCCTGCAGCGAGGTTGATCCCAGCCACGCCGCCTCCCGAAGGAGCCCTTTCCCGGCTGCCAGGGAATCAGGCTCGGAAAAAAGTGGGATAGAGCCTTTGCAGCTTTGCTGGATCATCCTGGAGTTCAAACAGCTGGAGAAGCCTGGACACAGCTGGGAATCTGACTCCCAACTTCTCTGGGAATGTGGGAATGGGGTTTCTGTGGGATGGGCCGGCTTTTCCCAACCACGCCAAGGGCAGCCCCGGGAGCTGCCGGCGCCCTGCACGCTTTGCTTGTGTCCCCCCGCTCCTTTGGGAGGAAATCCCGGTTTTTTTGATTAGCAATCCCAATTTTTTGATGAGCAATCCCGATTTCTTTAATCACAGACACAAAGATGAGCTCCCAGGGGCTGGGAATTCTCTGATCCAGGAGGAAGAAGCAGCTGGAATCACCTCCTCCCCGGCTGCTGCCTCCGACAAGGCCACGGCGAGGGGATGGGACTATTTGTTACCGTTTGAGCTCGGAACTTGTTCCCTGGGATCATCAAGCGGGATTTACCGCCTGGCCCTCCTCGAGCCGCGTTTATCCGTTGGGCCGGGCGTGGGGAAGCACGTGAGGCCTGTCCCGAGCCTCCTCCGGAGCAGTTTTCCCGGGAGTTCACAGTCCGCCGCGGCTCCGATAAGCGCCATGGCCTCAAACCTGCGGGAGCAAAGTCCCTCTGTGGGGCGGCGGCTGGGGCTGGAGCACGGAATGGCGCCTCTCGTCCCATTCCCAAACATTCCAGGAGGATCCACAGCCTTTGTCCCAGCAGATCCGTGTCCCCATCCCGGGGAAATCAGCCCTCGAGAAGGGATGTCCAGCCCTGGAACCTGCTGGGTTCCGTCCTGGGTTGGCACTTTTGGGAAAGCTTTTCGAGCTGGAAAAGAGTCTGTGAAAATCATGGAAAACAGGGAAATGGGGATCTGGGACTTTTCCTAATAAAGAGTTGGAGCACGGCACTGAAAATTCCAGGAGAGCGAAGCAAAAAAAGGAGGTGGCTCTTCCCAGGCGGGTGCTGGAGCTGAACTCCTTGCACAGGATTTTGTTTGTGTGGATTCCAGCTGGGATTAGATAAGGAAAAAAACATTCCAGGCTTTTAAAACCTGGTGAAATGTCTGTGCCCCGGGAGGTCCCTGAGTTTGGAGTTGGGGAATTTTGTTGGGAGCTGGGGAATTTTGTGGAAAACTATGGGATGTTCCCACTGTTCCCCTGGTCATGAGGAATTCTGCTCTCAGGAGTTACCAGCCTGTTGTTCCCTCGTTATCCTTCATCAGTGCTCCTGGAGACAGGAGATTCCAGAGGGTGGGAGTTCCATCCAAGACAGATCAGCAGTTCTGGGATAAAACTGCTGCTGGGATAAAACAAACAAACAAACAAAATTAGGAAAAATGGATTTGCCAGGAAGAAAACTCCCCCTGGCCAATCTCTTCTCTGAGATTCCAGAACTGCGAGCAGGGAATGCTCCTGATCTTCCAATCCTCCTCTCCATTCCTCCAGGAACCCATGGAGCACCCACAGTCCTTCTGGGTCCCACTGGCTACATTCCTGGGAATTCAGGGCTCCCAGGGCTGGAATATCCTGGAAATATTAAAACGTCAGAGCTCATCCCTCTGTTTCCCCTTCCAGTGTTTTGGCGGGATCAGTCTGAACTTGGCTCTGGGAATCTCAGCGTTCAATTCTCCCACAAATCCTTGGAAAGGTTTTTCCAGGTGTTCTGGGACTCATGGAGCTGGTTTATGTTGCTGGAAGATCCCCTGATTATCCCAAATTTGTCTCTTGGGGTGGGACAGAACAATCTGGGGGTAATCTAATCCAACCCCTCTGGAATGGGCAGGGATATCTCTCGCCATCCCAGATTTCTCCAAACCCCATCCAGCCTGGCCTTAGACACCGCCAGGGATCCCGGGGAAGCCAGGGATGCCCTGGGAATTCCATCCCAGCCCTCCCCACCCTCCCAGCCAGGAATTCCTTCCCCAAATCCCATCTATCCCTGCCCTGTGGCAGTGGGAGCCATTCCCTGGGTCCTTCGCGCCATCCTGCTTTCCCTCTCCGTGGAAGTTTGGACTCCCAAATAACGCCGTGGGAATATCCAGGTGTGTGTCCATGGGGTGAATCTCATTTTCCGTGCACGGAACCTGTGCAGAGCGGAGGATGAGCTGGGAAAAATCCAGGAAAACTCCATTCCCACAAAAAAAATATTCCAACTCAGGGAGGGCTAGGGCTTCAATCCATAATTTTTCCTTTAATGGAGTTTTGAACCTGAGCATCCCACGATCCGTTTTATCAGGGATAAAATCCATGATTCCAGTTCGAATGTCCACTCCCTCCAGCTTCCAGCTCCTCCCGACTCGTTTATTTGAACGGAATTCTCCCATTCATCAGTTACAATTCCATTTTTAATGAATAAACTCCGCAGGCGTTTTAGGAGAGCTGGAAACCAGCTCCTTTCTTGGATTTGTAGAAATTTAGGAGCCTCAGGAAGCTCCAAGGATTGGAGTTTCACTCTCCAAGTTTTCCAAGTCAAGATCTGGGGAGAAAAGATTTATTTTATTATATCCTATTAAAATGGAATTACATTATTCAGCATTCCCTGTTGCTCTTACATTCCCATTTTTGTATTTCCCACTATTTTCAGGACTCGTATTGAAAAGAAGCTGAAATTCCTACTTTTTATTTTGGATGAAAACAGGCTTTAATAGGAAGTAATGGATTTTTCCTCCTTTTTACAGGAACAGAAATATTTAAAAATAATTTTAAATGGTTCTGATATTTCCTTTTTAATGTATTTTTATATTCCCTTTTTTTCACACCTGGCAGCTGGGAATTCGGATTTTCCTTTGACTCCAGGCTGAATTTAGAGGAACCCCTGCGCTTCCGCACTTCCATGACCTGTGGAAAGGCCATCCATAAAATATTTCAGAATCTGGGATAGTTTCCCTCCATAAAATTTTTTGCTGCCTAAGGAAAAGCTGGAAGCTGGCTCTGGCACATTCCATCAACCCAGCCAAGTATAAGGATAGAGGAGCAAAATGGGAATAAAAAATAAAGGAGAAAGGAAGGAAAAAAAAATCCACCCCAACCTTTGGAACATTTGCTTTTTGCCAGGATTCCAGGAATTTTCACTGCAGGAACATTCTCCAGCTTGTCCGGTGAAATCCTTCATTTCAAACGGTGCTGCCTTAGCAGGAATGGGCGACAAAGGAGATTCCGGATAACAAGAAAATTCCCAATTTAGGAATTTTTATTTCAGCATCCTGGCAGTCAGAAACAAGGTCCCATCTAAGGAAAAATCTGGATCTTTGTGTCCAAAATGTCCTTTCAGGGAAGACTTTGGGATCCCTCCCCATGTGTAGGACTGGGAAAAGAATGAGTGTCTGGATTGAATCGATGGATCAGTTTTCACGTTGAGGATGAGGAGAGATGCCCGTGGCGCTGCAGTTACAGAATTCCAGGATCACTGAGGTTGGGAAGGATCTCTGGCATCACCGAGCCCAAGCTGTGCCTGATCCCCACCAGATCCAGGAATTCCTGAGACACCTCCACGGAAGGGGACTCCAAACCTCCCTGGGCACTTCCAAGGCCTGAGCCCCCTTTCCATGGGGAAATTCCTGCTGATGTCCAACCTGAACCTTTCTCAGATGTGCTGGAACTGGGAGTTAATTGCTTCGCAAAAATCCNCCCTTCCCTGGAACAGCTTCAGGCTGCCCCCTCTCCTCCTGTCTCTGTTTCCTGGGAGCAGATCCCGATTCCCCCCCAGCTGCCAGAAGGTCCCCCCGGAGCCTTCTTTTCTCCAGGATGAACATTCCCAACTCCCTCACCCATGCCAGTTCATTGCAATTATTTTAAATATTCAATTAAATGATTTCATTCCATGTGTTTTATCCCTGGGATTCCCAGGCCTCCCAGTCCCTGCCCCAGGAACTTTCAACCCCGTTGCTCAATTTTAAACAGATTTCCCAGAAGGATGAAAGTCCCGTAAATATTTTGCGTAAATTCCATCAAAATCGATCGTGAGAGTAGAGGGAAAATTCCAGGAAAAAAACAAAGCAGACCCAAAGCAACTCCTAAACAAGAGGCTGGAATGGAAAATCAGAATTATGGGATGGAGATGCAGGGATAGAGAGGTTTGCAAGTTCAGGGAAAGGGAAAGGGAAAGAAGAGAAGAGAAGAAGGAGAAAAGGAGAAGAGTAAGGAAAGAGGGTGAGGACGAGGAGAAGGAGGAGAAGGAGAATTCCCAAAGGGTAGAGAAAATCCCAGGAAAGCTGAGCAGGAATCCCAACACTCCTCCTCCAGGACAATGTGTTTGGCTCAGTGCTGCATTTCTGGGAAGATTTATGGCTCCTACTCCAAGAATTTAATGGATGAGTCAAGGAAAAATATCTAATTCCCAGATGGTGAACAGAGTCACCCAAGAATGGAGCGATGGGATGGGATCATAAAGAGCTGGGAGTTGATCCCAAATCCCATAACTCCTTGCTTGGTGACTTCAAATGAGGCTGTCCATGGTTTTTCTCCTATTGGAAGGGGAGTGTCCAGGTACAATCTGTGCATTTGGGATCCCTTTTCCCAAATTAAGGAGCGGTTGGAGCTCCAGATGTTTTGTTTCACATCCATCCTCAGGTGGGAATGCCCAGCCTGGAGCGATCCCTCTCCAGTGACTGTAAAAGAGGATTTGGACAGTGGGAAAAGGAAAAGGAACATGGAAATTTGCCTTGAAGGGATTTCCTGCCCCAGCATGAGCCCTTTCCATAAATAATTCCATGATGGGCATTTTATAGAAAGCCGAATTTCCAGTTTAAACCCCGCGGAATCCCTTGCAGCTGAATTATTGATTTCCTAACAGATATGCCAGGATGAGATTCCTCCATAATTAATATATCTTAATTAATTACATAAAATAAATATAAATTATTTAAATAAATATGTTTTAAATTAAGAACTAGATATTCAACAAAGATATTTAGGAAAATAGATAATAAATACAGATTAAATAAATAAAGACATATTTAACTAAATAAATTATACCAAATGAATAAATACATATTTATAAATATTTTAAATAAATAATATTAAATTATATTTTAAACAAATACACTATATCAAATTAATAAATATATGTTGAATATTCCCTATTAATTCTGAATTCCTGTTCCCTCCAATCCATACTTGGGCCACTACAATCCTGCAGGGACAGCAGGAAAACTCATCCAAAATAAAATGAATCCCATTGGTTCGAGGTTGGTTTCAACTCCAGACATTCCTTGGCCCAGCCAGTGTGGGGAAATTTCTTTGGGAATCCAGGGATGAGCAGGAAGATGCGGGGAAATTCCCGCTTCCATAGGCTGGGGGGCAATGCCAAAAGGACGCCCATGATCCAACTGGGAGAGGAGCTTCAGCTTCGGGATGGACCCAAGTGCAAAGATTTGGAAAATTTTTAACCCAAGAAGAAACAACAACAACAAAAAAAAACCCAGGAAAAAGGAATTTTCTTCCTTTGTCCCAGCCTCCTCCCTGCGAATATCCAGGAATCAGGAAGGGAAGAGCTTCCATTCTCAGCTGCAGGGCTGAGTCTTTCCCACTTCTACATGGTAATTATTTCCTAAATCAAATTATTCCAGACATCAAATGTGAGATCATTATTCCAAAGTCAACATTCCTTAATTGGAAGGAAATATTTGGATTATTTTCCCTGTGGGAAGTTCTCTCCTGCAGGATTTTTCTAGGCTTAGGCCAATCATGAAGGTTGGAAAAGATCTCCAGGAACATCAATTCCAACCTTCAACCGAATTCCCACTAAACCATATCCCAAAGTTCCGCATCCACTGCTTTTCAAAAAATTCCAGGGATGGTGATTTCACCACTTCATCCCAAATATCTTCCCAGGGGAAGGATTTCCTGTTGGAAATTTTGACTTTTCTTCATTAACGGAGACTTTAATTTTATCAACGCAGGAGTTTTTACTGACTTAGAGGCAGTGGGGATGAATTGTTTGGTGACTTTCCATGTGGAAAAATCCCAAGAAACCTGGGAAAACACCAAAACCTCATCCACGACTGCTGAGAAGAGAGGAAAGGCTGGAATATTCCTGGAATATCCCAGCACAGGCCTGGCTTAGACCTTCCAGCGTGATTTTTCCTTAGGATTTGTTTTGTTCTTTTTCTGGAGTGCAGGAGCAGAGTTCCCACGTGACTTTATTGCAGTAACCCTTGGCCCTCCTCACCCCGTTCCCGCCTCCCCAGCAATTCCGATGGAATTCCGGGAGTTAAGAAGGACAAACACGGGAAGGTGATAAAAAAAGAAGCTGCTCCTCCACCACCTCAGCTCGCCGAGTTCAAGGGGGCGAGAGCTCCCAGACAAACCTGTCTGGAGCTGGATTTCCAGGAATCTTCACCGGGAGGGTCGTTAGAAAACAGATCCGAGAGTTCCTGGAATCCCGGAGTGCTGTGGGTTGGAAGGGAACAGCAGCACCAGAAGGAGAATTTCCAAGATTTGTCAGCCTGGGATAATTTGGGAATCTCTGAGTCCGCAGTGACATGGAGGCCCAAAATGCCTCAGGGGGGTCAGGAGCCCTGGTCAGAGCCCACAGGACCCGGAACTCAAACAAAATCCCAGATTTCCTTGGCATGAGATGAAGGGCAGAGTTGTCCAAAATGTTTAGGGGTGTTGAAAGGCTGAGAGAGTTGGGAATGTTCAGCTTGGAGAAGAGAAGTTTTGGGTGACCTCACNCCTGGGATCATCCTGGAGCCTCCTCTGGGCTCTCTGCAGCAGCTCCAGCTCCTCCCTGTGCCGGGCCCAGGGCTGGGGCAGCTCCGCAGGTGGGGCCTCACCTGAGCACAGGGGCAGAATTCCCTCCCTGAACCTTCCTCATTCTTTGGGATGAGCCCCAGACATGACTGGATTTCTGGGCCGCCACCACACGCTGCTGCATCACATCCAGCCTCTCATGCATGGGGATTGGGATGTGTTTTCCCAGCCCCTCATTTTTGGGGCTTTGGTTTTGTTTAACGCCAAACTCCTCAAATAAATTCTCCCAGGTTTCCGTGTGGTGGGGGTACAAGTTGAGCACCGTTGTTACTGAGGCCGAGTTGCAGTTGTGATGCTTGAGGTCCCTGATGGTAAGATTGATGAGATAAAACAGTTTCTTCCCTGCGATCGGGGCCTGCCAAGGCAGCGCTGGCAACCGGAGCATCAGCTCCGGCATTTCCTCCTGCGAAAAATCCTGGCAGAGACGCACGACTGCAAACGTGCCTCACAAAATGCGGTTCGGTGCGTTGCTGAATTGTATTCCACAATTCCAGACACGCATCGAACAAAGGTCGGGGATCAAATTCAGATAAAACATCCTTATCCAATTTTCGGGTCAAATTTTCCCGCCTAAGCAGAATCCGTCCCAGTGTTTCCAGCTTGAGGGAACAACTGAAATGCTGTGGCCATAACTCGCAGTTAGACAGTTTGAGGTGAACCAGTTTTGAATTTTACCACACGTTGCCAATCGCCACCAGTTTTCCAGGTAACTGCAGCTTTCCCTGTTTTTCCAGAACCGTCTGTGAGTCCAACAGCAGGGCTTTCCATACTTTGCTGTTTTGGACCAACTGGAACTTCCCAAAAAAATTTCAACAGAGGGTGGCCTGGTAAATGTAAAAACACCTGCCCTGTGAAGGCTGCCATGGCAGCTTGGAGCTGATAATTGTTGGCAAACACCACTCAAAACACCAGTTCCAAACAGGAAAAATAATTCTTTCAGGGTCTCGGCCAGCTAATTCACCACATTGTTTATGGGCTTTAATAATAATAATTTCAGAAATAAATGAAAGAAAGATCAGGATTATAATAAATAATAAATAATATATAATATGATAAATACATTATATTATATATTTATTATATAATAAAAATAGAATATATAATAGATGTTCCATATAATGTATATTATATAGCATATAACATATAATAACCTATATTACGCATGAAAAATATATTTACTCTGCCCCACAGTGGCTGCTGGGGGGTCCTCAGAAGGGTTAAATAGAGAATGATTTAAAATTATTGGATTTTGGGATTGTTCTGGTACTGTTAGGTGGTTCAAGGTATAAACTATAAATAGGAGGCTTTTTTAAAAAAAATACAGTTTTATTTATTGAAAATAAAAATAAAAAATTAAACATATAGTTCTATTTATAAGCAACACATGAAAGTTTTCTATTTTTTATTTAAAAGTATCTTTTGCAGCTCTGCTCTGCAGGGTTTCACCGCGTGGGGAATGCCGAGGGATGGCAGCACCACTGGAAGAAGATTGAAGTTCCATCTCCTTTCCCATTATTCCAGGGAATGCGAATCCACCTCAGGATCACACCTTGTGGATCCCACCAGCTTTTGCTTTTTCCAGGCAGGATTTTGTAGGGATAGAAGGGTTTGTAAGTGACTTTGCTCCTGATAAGGCACAGCTGCACTAATTACCAAAGAACAGCCTTGCCCTTAATGGGTCACAGCTGTGACTAATCAAAGTAAGGGGGATAAAAGGGGTGGGCATGAAAGGCTGGAAGAAGAGGGGTTGGAGAAGAAAGGGCCTGCTGGGGGTAGGGGGAGCTCTGAGGAAGAAGAAACAGCCCTGGGAGACCCAAAGAAGAACAAAACAAGGAAGAGAGCGGCTGCTGTAACAGATCTGACATGAGCTCGGCCCGGGTGTGACAGAGCCTGAGCTTGGCCCTGGTGTGATGGAGCCTGAGTTTGGCCCAGGTGTGATGGAGCCCGAACTGTGGCCCGAGCTCGGCCTGGGTGTGACGGAGCCCAAGCTTGGCCCAGGTGTGATGGAGCCATGGATGTTCCACCGTCAGTGGCCTGTGCAGGGCGGCTCCTGAGCTGCTTCCTCAGCTGGGTT
>VWZN01015680.1:28909-54527 GCA_013396955.1 Regulus satrapa | reverse complement strand
GGGGAAAGAAGCATTCCAAGCATTTATATGTGTCCTGCAACTTTGGATTTGCCTCCTGATTGGCAAAAAAATGGGAATAAAGATTTTTAAAGATTTAAATCCTGTGACATTGGGTTTGCCTTTTGATTTGTAGGAAAGGGGAATGAAGCATTCCAAGCACTTGGAAGCATTCAAGATTTTACAGGAATGAGGAAAACAAGTGGAAGGGAACTGGAATGGGGTAATTTCCCTTTCACTGGTCCTGGGTTGGACTGGAACTCAATTTTGGAAAGGAAGAGCTCCAGGAAAACCCTCTCAGGTGAAGATTTCCACACAGGAGCTACAAATCTAGGAATTGCCAGCAGATGCCTTTGACAAGGACTGGGAAAGAGAGGGAATATCAGGGAATATTGTCCCTAGAGCAGCTCAAACCTGGGTATTTCCATTTCAAAATGCAATAAAGAACCCGTGGAAAATCCCAGCTCTGGGTCTGCTGAAACAGAGAAAATTCAATGAGGAAAATTCCGTTTCCCAGCCCTTGGGAAAATGTGGTGGGACTGAGATGAAACTTGGTGGATGACGGGATGCTGAACATTCCGTTCGGCCAGGGAGGTACAACAAATCCCACCTTTATCCCCTGTGGATAAGGAGATAAATCGGGATTTTCCAGGTCAACACCAGCAGCTTTTACTGCTGCAGCTTTTCCCGAGAACAGGTGTGGCTGGGCCCGGCTTAAAGGGAATTTGCAATCCTATATCCATGTCCTGAGCCCAGACTCCTGGGAAGGAGATCAGGATCCGTGTACTCGAATCCCTGGAAATATTTGTTGGAAGGGAAGCGTTTGCATCATCGGGAAAGGGCAGGGAGGCTGTGGGGGTGCTCATATCCAGGTGATCCCGGGTGTGATCCATGCCCTCAGTCCTTGGGATGGAATTCCAGAAATTCAGAAAGCTCAGGATAAAAGGGCTTTTCCAAAATCAGGGAATTCCGGCATAAAGCAGAACAGAAATGGGTCAGATCCCTCCAACCAGCGGATGAATTCCCAAGAAAAGCCCCTCTCTGGGAATCACCTGGCCTCAGCTCCAACTCCATCTTAGAAAAGGAATTAATTCCCGAGTTTAATTTTAGGCTGGGCTTTCCACAGCCATGGGCTCAGTTCCCTGGTCCAGCTCTCCCGGCAGCTTCCAGCGTGAAAACCTGGCTGGAAAGGATCGGGGCGAGGGGGAAGCAGCTGAAAATGGGATTTTTAAAAATGGAACTGTGGATGGTCTCCTAAGGGATATCTAGGAAAGGGAGATCCCAGTCAGGAATTTCCAGGAAGGCTGGGAAGCTGCTACAGGACCCCATTCCAGCCCATTCCCAGCAGGAATGTGAAATACACCCCAAATTCCTGTGGGTGGGGGTTTCATAAAGGCTCAAGTTCTGCCTTTCCTTCCATTCCTCATTCCCCACACTTTAAAATTCCATAATTTTGGAATGGCTTGCTGAGGAGTGAATTCTCCAAGCAGAACATTCCCAATGTTTGCCCCTTTTCTCAGCTGTTTTTTGGGGAATGACACCATCCCCATGTGTGTCCTGTGAGGGTTGGAAGCGGTTTCATTTCTGTACCTTTTATCCCATAAAATACATTAAAAAATTGTGGAATTAAGGAATTATTAAGGAAATTATTAAGGGAAAGACCTTCAGGCCTGAGCCCAGCCACTTCCAGATCCACCAAATTTTGATATTCTTGGGACAATTCCCACCCTGACAGTGGAATACAAGACAGAGAGCCCTGAATGTGGGACATGGATCTGGAGCTGATCCCAGCTGATCCTCTTGGAAGTGAGATGTGAGGAGCTGCAGCTGGAAAAGTAGGGACTGGAAAGATCCGGTCCTGCTGGAGCAGAGAGCTTGGATCAGAGTTTGGATTCTACAGTGCCACAGTGGGTTCTGTGATCCTGGGATGTTGGGATTCAGGGATATTGGGATTCTGAGATTCTGGGGTTCTGGAATTCTGGGACTCAAATTCTGTGATTCTAGGATCTGAGATTGTGGGAATCTGTGGTTCTGTGATTGGGATATATTGGGATTCTGGGATTCTGGGAGTCTGGGATTCCAGGATCTCCAGGGAGCTGTGGGCAGGCTGCTGCCCTGCAGGTTCTCTGGGAATGCCTGTCCCTGCTCCAGGTGCTCTCCAAGCGCTCCTGGGATCCTGTTGAAAATGTAGGAAATTATTCCTGTGGCTTGGGATCACTTGGCCTGGGATCAGACTCCCATCCCGGATTCCCCCCCTGTTTTCCAGCCTCAGCTCGGCCTGGGTCAATCTTTAACTCCTCTTCCAGTGCCAGCAACGACCTTCAGGATAAATGAATAACTCCTCTCCCGCTGGGAATTCTTCCATGGATTTCTCTTCCCGCTCCATGCCGGTTTTTTCGGACCTGTTGGCACAACCTCTGTTTTGCCCTCGTGTCCTTGGCTCCGGCTGGCGCCCACTTTTTGGGATTAACCATTTCTTTGGCCGGGAACTCAGGCCCAAGGTTCAGTCCGTGCCCCTCGGAATGGAAAGAGCGGGAGGTTAATGGATGCACTTGGAGATAATTTATTCATGGCGCTAATCACCCCTGACAAACGAGGCCATCCCTGCCCACGGAGCTTTTCCATGGAGTTATTTTTGTCTCTTTCCGTGGAAACCGGGAGGGTGCAGAGGGCAGGAGGTTCAGCCCGGGGAGTGTCCGAGTTGTTCATCCACCTCCAAAGGGAGAAAAATTCCTTCCAAGTCCATGTGGGGCCCCTCAAGGGGATTTGGGGTTGGACCCAGTGATCCTAAAAACCTTTTCCGTCCTTTATCCCCGTCCCTGGAGCTGTCCCAGGGCAGCTTGGATGGAGCTTGGAGCACCCTGGGACAGTGGGAGGTGTCCCCGCCATGGGATATTGGGATAAGGGGAATTAAAATTTGGATTTTCAGCTGGATATTGGGATAAAGGGAATCAAACATCCACCTTTCAGCTGGATATTGGGATAAAGGGAATCAAACATCCACCTTTCAGCTGGATATTGGGATAAAGGGGATTAAAATTTGGATTTTCAACTGGATATTGGGATAAAGGGAATAAAGTTCTGGGTTTCCAGCTGGGTATTGGGATAAAGGGAATAAAATATTTGGATTTCTCTGCATTCCCTGATTTCTTTTGTCCCCAAGATACCTAAATCAGGGCAGGTTTCCNATAAATATAAATATAAAAAATACTCTATAAGAGCTTTCGGAGGGCTGCAGGACCAACCCAAAGGCTGATATTCCAGGAAATCCAAGCCATAATCCTGCTGAATTCCATGGATTTTGTGCCCCATTTAAGAAGAGCAATGTGAAAATGTTTGTGTCATTTATTTCATTTTTTTAGNTATTGGTTTTTATTAATATTACAATTCCATAAGATGTGAGCTTTCAGTATTTCAGCTAATAAGGTAAAATGGCAATTAAAAAAAAATTAATAAGGTCTTCTAAGGGCAAGCTAACTAATTAAGAATTGTTAGTTAAATTATTTTTATTTTTTATTTTATAATTGCTTGTTGCTGTAGTGTGGATTTAAAAATATAAAACCTATTTAAGTATAAACTAATTGTATATAATAATATTAATAGATATAATATTTATATATCAATTTATTATTTATTACTATATTAATTACATCTATTATATCCAATATATAATAACATTATTAAATATATAATATTTTTTCTATTTCTGAAGGAGGAGGAGAAGGAAAACACACTTTAAAACTTTTATTTTATTTATTCCATATATATTTTATGTCTGCTACGACCTCCTGAAGCTGAAACCAGCGCGGCTTTTCCTGTGGGGCACCGCACGCTCTTATTCCAATCACTCAAATTCGGGATCTTTCTCCGACTCCTCAGATCAAACGCGGGATTCTCCTGGGGGTCACCAAAATCCCGAAATTCTCTGTGCCCAAAATCCCGGCAGGAATTCCAACGCAACGGGAACCCTTCACTGCTCCAGCGGGACTTGGGAAATCCTCAGTTCTCCTTTCCAGCATTCCCGCATTTCTCCTCAGCAGCGTGGATCTGTTTGGATAAGGCCTCCCCCGGACGGAGATGAGAATTCCTCATCGCTCCCATTATCCGCTCTGTAATGGACGGAAGCGTTTGTTCCTGGATTTCTTATGGATTTCAACTGGAAAATGCAGAATTTTATCCACTCGGCTCCACCTGTGTGTGGATTTGGGTTTATTTTCCCTGGAAAATAAGTAAAATATTAGTTTTGGGAATCTCTGGAGCCCCTGTCAGCCCTATCAGCTGAAATTTTGGGAATCTCTGGAGCTCCCGATCAGCTGAAAATCCCCATTTATTTCCAGCCTCCACAAGTTTTTAAAGCTCTTCTCTTCCCCCCGGGGGATTTTTGGGATGAGTTTTCCTCCTGGCAGCTGGAGCTGAGTTATCACTTCCAGCCAGGAATGCTGACAGTTCCCAGCTCCGTCCCTTGCCAGAATTTTGTGAGAAAATAAAACTTTTGTGTAAGTCCTGGAGCGGCCGATTCCGAGTGACTCATCCTGAGGGAAGGACTGCACAAGATGATCTAAAAATAAGGACCAGGAGAAGCTCCAGGAGATCCGTCACGGCCATCCTGGAGCCTCAAATCCTTGGCTGGAGGTGGGATCCTGATCCCCGCCTCGTCCCAAATCATTCCTAAGGCCAGAATTCCAATGGAAAAAGCCTCCAGTGCCACTGTCCCCTCTCAGATGGATTTGAGGGCGGTCTGAGGGTTTGGAAATTTTTTTGGTTCATCTTCTCCTGCCTCTCCACAGCTGGATGGGAGGGAAGGGATCCCCTGTGGAATTCCTGATTCCCTTGCCTGGGAATTCTGGCGCATGCTGGATTTTATCTGATCGCCTGCTGGGAATCTGGGATTCCTTTCCCTCCATCTCCCTCACAGTTTTTCGGGAGATCTCCCTGCTGGGTCAAAATCTCCCCGGTGTATTCCTTGAATCTTTTGGGCTCGGTGGACACCACTCCATGATCCTACAGGATCTGGAATCCCTGTCCCTGGATTTCCCTGGATCCTGCTGCAGAGGGAAGAGCACGGAAGAGGGAAAAGGAGGCTCTGCCATCGTGGGGGCCTCATCCCTGAAGCTTTGGTGGATACCATTCCGTGATCCTACGGGATCTGAGTTCCCTTTGTTCCCGGATTTTTCTGGATCCAAGTGCTGCGGAAGAGGGGGAAGGAGGCTCTGCCATCGTGGGGGCCTCATTCCCGTGGCTCTGTGGGATGAGGACTCAGCAGGTGACGGGATTGAGGGAACAATTCCACACCCACCCACAGGGAGGGAAAATCCTCTGTGTCCATCCAGAGGTGACTGTTAAACAACACCAGGAGTATCCCAAATTCCCCACCCTCCTCTTTCCCTCCAACGGGGGCTCGGAATTGTGCCCCAAAATCCGCCTCCAGTTCCTACAGCCATTGTTTTAATGGATTGCTGAATTTGGGATTTATTATCCCAGACGTCTGGCCAATGTAAATGTTTCCTTTCCTTAAAGCCAGCAAGGATTTGTAATATTCCTACGGATAATCCTCCCCTCCAGCCACATCAAGGAGAGGGCAGCGAATTCCAGGGAGGAACAGACAATTCCCGCCCTGGGAGAAGCTGTTGTGAGTAATTCAATGTTGCTCCTCTCAGTCAGATTCCAGCTTTTATCCCAGGCTCGGAATGTCCGTGACATCCCAGAACTTGAAATGATGAATGTCAGTCCTTATGAATCCTAACCCTACAATTCCTGCAGCTCCCAGGAATTCTCTCATCTGGGAGCAAAAGGTTTTTGTCATCGGGAACGGGAATCACGGATTTGCCGTCTCCGAAAGGTTAACTCTTTACTGCCCCCGTCTAAAGCTGGCTCATATCCCAGGAAATAGGGGCTTCTCAATGGAATTTCTTGCTCCTTGACGCTCCCTCCGTGTTTCCTGGGATGTTGATCCCACAGAGTGCAGATCCTACGCCACAGAAATCCAGTTGAATTTGGGGGAGGAAAAGGTTCAACTCAACAGGGACTTCAGTGGCTTTCCTTCCAAGGCAGATCACGGTGGACATTCCCAAAGGTCAAACGGATGACTCCCATTTTTCTGGGCCCTGGAAATAAGTCAGTCCATCCATATCCACTCTATCCTTCCCTCTCTGATTGCTTTTATTCAAATTCAGCCGCTTTTAGCTAAAAAGATCTTTCACCTTGAAGGGTTTCAGGAAAACACCTGGAATTGGGTAGTGGTGGCCTTGGAAAAACACCTGGAAAACCCCAGAATGACATAAAATTCCCCCAGAAATACAAAATGAATCCATTTCCATGTCCAGCTCAAGCGAGTTTCACATCTGGGTGCTTTGGGTCACCAGTGGGAACCTCCACCTTCTCCAGGAGCTGGGAACGGATCCTCCCGACCAAGGAGGACGATTTAGTTGGAGCCTCCATAAATCTTCCTCTGCGAGGTCTCCCTGATCGTTATAAAGTTGGAATTCTCCTCCTTTAGACGGGGGCAGTGAAGAGTTAACCTTTCGGAGACGGCAAATCCGTGATTCCCGTTCCCGATGACAAAAACCTTTTGCTCCCAGATGAGAGAATTCCTGGAAGAAGTTTAAGGACAGGACTGCTGGTTGAGTTTCCCAGGATTTCACCCACCTTTAGGATGAACCACAGCCCTCACTCCCTTTTTTCCCTTACTCTGCATTTGCACAGCCCAGAATTTCCATAATTCCCGTAATTTCCACAATTAGAAGCCGGAGGGATCTGTGTGGGACATTGGGCTGTGGGGTTTGGGGCTGGGAATTTGAGGAATCTCCTCCCCAAGCGAGGGCTTTCCTGGCATGGGATCGGTTTGGATGAGCAGGTTAGTGTAAATTAGAGAGCAGCTCGGGCTAAGCCAACGGTTCGGGTTAAATTGGGCAGCAGCTTAACCCCGCAATTTAGTTTAAATCAGCAGCTTAGACTGGGCGGGAGATCGGCGTTGAACCCACAGTCTGGTTTAGGTTAGCAGTCAGAATTAGCAGTTTCGTTTAAATTAGCGGTTTAGTTAAATCTGAATTAGCAGTTTAGTTTAACTTCACCAAAGGAAAAAAAGAAAAAGAAGAATCACTTCTATTTTAGGTCCCTGTAATCCCCGTAGAGCCAGGGGCACAATCCCATCCCAGTTTGGGTGGGGATGGGCTGGAAAATTCAACCTTGTGTCCCAGACTGGAATCCGAGGCTCTCCCAAGGGATATTCAGTAGGTTGGAAATGAAATCCAATTCATCTACTGATGAAGCTTCTCTGTATTGGTTAAGCCTTCTTTCCCTCTTCTTTCCCTCTTCTTTCCCTCTTCTTTCCCTCTTCTTTCCCTCTTCTTTCCCTCTTCTTTCCCTCTTCTTTCCCTCTTCTTTCCCTCTTCTTTCCCTCTTCTTTCCCTCTTCTTTCCCTCTTCTTTCCCTCTTCTTTCCCTCTTCTTTCCCTCTTCTTTCCCTCTTCTTTCCCTCTTCTTTCCCTCTTCTTTCCCTCTTCTTTCCCTCTTCTTTCCCTCTTCTTTCCCTCTTCTTTCCCTCTTCTTTCCCTCTTCTTTCCCTCTTCTTTCCCTCTTCTTTCCCTCTTCTTTCCCTCTTCTTTCCCTCTTCTTTCCCTCTTCTTTCCCTCTTCTTTCCCTCTTCTTTCCCTCTTCTTTCCCTCTTCTTTCCCTCTTCTTTCCCTCTTCTTTCCCTCTTCTTTCCCTCTTCTTTCCCTCTTCTTTCCCTCTTCTTTCCCTCTTCTTTCCCTCTTCTTTCCCTCTTCTTTCCCTCTTCTTTCCCTCTTCTTTCCCTCTTCTTTCCCTCTTCTTTCCCTCTTCTTTCCCTCTTCTTTCCCTCTTCTTTCCCTCTTCTTTCCCTCTTCTTTCCCTCTTCTTTCCCTCTTCTTTCCCTCTTCTTTCCCTCTTCTTTCCCTCTTCTTTCCCTCTTCTTTCCCTCTTCTTTCCCTCTTCTTTCCCTCTTCTTTCCCTCTTCTTTCCCTCTTCTTTCCCTCTTCTTTCCCTCTTCTTTCCCTCTTCTTTCCCTCTTCTTTCCCTCTTCTTTCCCTCTTCTTTCCCTCTTCTTTCCCTCTTCTTTCCCTCTTCTTTCCCTCTTCTTTCCCTCTTCTTTCCCTCTTCTTTCCCTTTTTTTTGTTTCTGTCTGGGCAAACATTTGTTTTGTTTAGTTTAGATTTTGTTTCCTCAAAGTAAGTTTGGGATTTTGGGGTCATCCTGCTCCAAGGAAGCCTGGACTGTGATCCCAGAGGAAATACAGATCTGTAGGGAAAGGAGATTCAGGGAATCCTGGAATGGTTTGGGACAGACCTTAGGGATGATCCCATTCCACCCCTGCCATGGTAGGGACCATCCTACCAGCCCCAGGGGGCTCCAGCCTGGCCTTGGACATTCCAGGGATCCAGGGGCAGCCCCAGCTTCCCTGGGAATTCCAGCCCAGCCAGGAATTCCCAGTTCCGAGTATCCCAATATCCATCCCTGCCCTCTGGCACTGGAGCCATTCCCTGTGTCCTGTCCCTCCATCCCTGTCCCCAGCCCCTCTCCAGCTCTCCCGGAGCCCCTCCAGGCCCTGCCAGGGGCTCTGAGCTCTCCCTGGAGCCTTCTCCTCGCCAGGGGAGCATTCCCAGCTCTCCCAGCTCTGTGGGGAAGTGCTCCAGCTCTCCCAGGGAGGATCCAGGGTGGGGTCTGTGGGTGCTTTGGGTGCCATCCCAGTGTTTTTGGATGGGGTTGGAAGGAAAAGAGGGATCCAGACCTGGATAAAGCCGTGGGTTGGTTGCAGTGCCCAGCCCTGGCCAGGCCCAGGGCAGCTCCCCCCCGAGCAGGGAATGATCTGGGTTTGGCACCACCATTCCCAAGCCATTCCCAGCTTTCCTGCATCCCGCAGGGATCCCCTGCTGCCATTTCTCTCCCAGCACTTTTCTCCCTGGAGTCTGGGAGTGTCCCATGCCAGCCTTTCCCAGCCATTCCTGCAGAACAACACCAGGACAGGCTCCAAACACCGAGATTTCTTCACAGCTTCACTTCCACAAAATGATCATCGGAGAACTAATCGGAGCATTTCCCCAAATTCTGGATTTCCCTCTTTTTTTCCAGCATTCCTCCTGATCCCCTTCCCATTTTAGGTGTTCCCCTCTTCCCTTGGCACCTGACCTCCCTCCCGTGCTGCCCACGCCGCGGGTTTGGAATCCCGACATCACCCAGACAATGAATTCTTCACTGAACCTGGCCCCGGTCCCCACCAGCTCCCCAAATCCAAGGATAAAGTTGCTGCGGAACACGGCCAGAAGAGGAGGGAAACCAGAAAAACAAAACGGAATCCGAGCCTGAGCCATTCCAGCGAAACTGCAGCCACCCAAAAATGCAGGAGCAGCACAAAAAGGAGCCACGCTGTGCCCTCACCAACTCCCACTCCGTAATTTAAGGAAAATGCTGAAGGTTTGGGATTTTAAAAACCCTTCTCTGGTTTCCTCGGGGCAAGGAGAAAAAAAAAAAGGAAGAGAGAGAAAAAATATTCCTTGTGTTCTATCCCTGAGTAAACACCAGAATTCGGGGATTAATTCAGGGCTGCAGGATCCTTTCCCCGGGCTGGTTTTTCTCCCTGGTTTCTAATTTTGTTCCCGGGTTCTCTGGGAGAGCAGGAACTCCTCGTGGCAGAGGAAAGGGATATTTGAGCTGATCCAGGGGAAAATTCCTGGTGTTTTGGATGAGGAATGGATGAAATTGAAGTGGTGGGGAGGGAAGGGTTGTCCTTTAATTATTCCTTTAATTATTCCAGGGTTTCTGCTCCAGAGATGATGCCTGTGCTGAGGAATTTTCCTCTTCCCTGGGACAGGAGTGAGGGAAAAGAAAAAGGAATTTTCCCTCCTGAGTTATTAAGGATGAACAACAACCAAAGAGCTTTTCCTCAGAAAAGCAGGGTTGGGAATAATGTTAGGATCCAATGAAGGATTCCAGAGTGGCTGTGGAGCCTGAGGGACTCCAAAGTTCAGATGTTCCCGTTTTTCTCCATGGGACAGATGGAATTTCCCATCATTCCCCACAGCTTAGAAGGTAAATCAAACCCACTGAATCCTGGGAAATGTAGTTAACTTTGGGAATTTTCCAGTGCTGGAAATGATTCCATCAGTTTTTCTCTGTGAAGGTATTTTGGTGCTCATCCTGAACATTTATAAAAAATAAATTTCAAGTTGGGGTGGGGGGGGGAGGGGGGAAGAAATTCCACAATTTTTTTTTTGTGGAAAAGGCAGGAAAACTTCTAAAAACAGTACGAATAAATGAATTTTCTTTTCAAAAACATTGGAAAATCCTGAGGAGATGCCCATGCCATTCCCAATTATTTTAAAGATGAATTTTTTCCTTCTTTTAGAGCCACCTACTGTGATGGTTCCTCAAAAATTAAATTGAAACTTGAAATTAAATTAAAATTGAAAATAACAATTTAAAAAAACCTTTAAAAATGTGAAGACCGGTCCTGGCTGCTCAAATTGGGAATGTGAAGGGAATTTTGGTTGTCTGTAGAAGATGGAAAAAAAGGTTTGGGATAGGAGAAGAGAATCTCCATCCCAAATCCATTGTGAGCTGCTGTCGGGCACTGATGATTCCACTGGAAAACCACAGGAAGGATTTAACTGAGGGGATGCAAAATGTCCAGGAAAAAATGAAGTCCAAAAATGATTCCAAGCCTTTTTCCATGTTTGGATTTGGTGTCCAGCAGTTCCTTCAGGATAAAAGCTGAGCTCCATTTCCAGTCTCACTTTGGGGTGATTTTCCCTGGATTTCAGGCGCTCCAATTCCACTGTGAGCACACTGAGAGATGCCTGGAGATGCTGCAGGAATAATCTGGGAGGAATTCCCAGCTGAGGGAGCTGGGAAAGGGGCTCCAGGGGAAATCTTGGCTCTGCAGAACTCCCTGGCAGGAGGGAGCAGCCAGGGAGGGGTTGGAATCTGCCCTGGAACAGGGACAGGAGGAGAGAGAACGGCCTCAGGCTGGGCCAGGAAAGGGTTAAATTGGATATTTGGGATAATTTCATGGAAAGGGTGCTCAGGCCTTGGAATTTCCCAGGAGGGTTTGGAGTGCCCATCCCTGGAGATGTTGGAGGAATTCTGGACGTGGCCCTTGGGGCTCTGGTGGGGATCAGGCACGGTGATCCCGGAGATCCTTCCCAGCCTTAATAATCCTGGGATTCTCTCTGCTATAATTCCATAACCACAGATTTCCATACAAACACAAATATTTCCTTGTCCCAATCTCCGCAGGATTTTATCCATCGGCCTCCTTGAATCCCAGGCCCTGCTGTGCTTGGGAATCTTTACGGCCGCCTTGGCACCGGGGTTTTTTTGGGATGTGGATATCCCTGCTCGTGCAGGCCTTTGTGGACCTGCAGGACTGCAATTCCCAGTCCCTTTTCCATTTTTCCACTCTCAAGCGCAGCCGGATGAAACTATGGAATAGCTGGGGTGGGAGAGTGAGCCTGGAATTAAAGCTGGATAAGGAGACCCAAACACGGCATCGGAGAGGGTGGAAGGAGCATCCTAGGGAAGGTGGGAATTCTCCTCTCTCCTAGACAACTCCAGCTCCAGCTGCGCCATCCCGGGATGGAGAAAAGGCTCCCAGCACTCAGCTGAACTCTCCGGCCTTTTTAAGGAGAGGCCACTGCTTTATTTACTGCTCTTGGAAGGGCCGGAGAGCTCCGGCTCCCGGCCAAAATCCAGTTGGGAATAACAGCCCCGAAGAGCAGCTTGAACTTGGAGGAGCCTCCTCACTCCCATCTTTCTCCTTTCCTGGAGCTGAGCACGGCTTGAATCCGTCCGCGGAGCTGGCACGGGTCCTTATCTTTGCCATCGGCATCCCGGACTTTTCTTGCTGACAAAGGAGGAATATTTACGCCAGGAGGCTGTGGGAACGCAGCATTCCCCCCGGCACAAATAAATCATGGCACAAACACGATCTGGATCTGCAGGGGAACGGACAAATCCATAAAATTTCCTGGATGGAGAGGGTCAGACCCTGGGCTGCCAATCTTGGCTGACACAGGGAGCAGGAGGATTTATTCCAAGAGGCTCCTGATGCTCCCAGTCCTGCTCCCGACTAAATACTGGGATAATTTGCATTAATTGATAGAGGACTAATTGCTGTGATTCCTGTGGCTCCACTGTCATTTCAGCATGGCTAGCACAGATTTTATTCCCTTCCCCACTGGAATTTTTAACCCCTAAACATCCCATTAAATTATCTAATTAATAATTACTAATTAGACCATTANTCTCTCCTAGACAACTCCAGCTCCAGCTGCGCCATCCCGGGATGGAGAAAAGGCTCCCAGCACTCAGCTGAACTCTCCGGCCTTTTTAAGGAGAGGCCACTGCTTTATTTACTGCTCTTGGAAGGGCCGGAGAGCTCCGGCTCCCGGCCAAAATCCAGTCGGGAATAACAGCCCCGAAGAGCAGCTTGAACTTGGAGGAGCCTCTTCACTCCCATCTTTCTCCTTTCCTGGAGCTGAGCACGGCTTGAATCCGTCCGCGGAGCTGGCACGGGTCCTTATCTTTGCCATCGGCATCCCGGACTTTTCTTGCTTACAAAGGAGGAATATTTACGCCAGGAGGCTGTGGGAACGCAGCATTCCCCCCCGGCACAAATAAATCATGGCACAAACACGATCTGGATCTGCAGGGGAACGGACAAATCCATAAAATTTCCTGGATGGAGAGGGTCAGACCCTGGGCTGCCAATCTTGGCTGACACAGGGAGCAGGAGGATTTATTCCAAGAGGCTCCTGATGCTCCCAGTCCTGCTCCCGACTAAATACTGGGATAATTTGCATTAATTGATAGAGGACTAATTGCTGTGATTCCTGTGGCTCCACTGTCATTTCAGCATGGCTAGCACAGATTTTATTCCCTTCCCCACTGGAATTTTTAACCCCTAAACATCCCATTAAATTATCTAATTAATAATTACTAATTAGACCATTATTAGCCTTACAGAAACATAATTAGAATATCATTTAAAGGTGTCAGATGCGACTTTCAGAAAGAAAGATCTGAAAATCCGGCTGTTGAAAATTCCAAGCCTTTCAAGTGTTGCCAATCCCAGAAGTCAAAAAGAGGGAATAAAGGCTGGCTCTGGGAAAGTGTGTGAAGCCATTGTTCCCCTGCTGTCAATCAGCAGCCTGTGGTTCCCGACAATGGAGTTGTTTTCCAAAGCTTCCCAAAGTTTACTCTGCAGAGTCATCGAAGCCTCGTGAAATCCGACTCCCGCTGTTGCTGTGGTTGGGAAATAAACCAGGGAGAATCCGCCTTGTTTTCCTCATGGCTGCAGCTTCAGGATTTGCCCTTGGTGAGCGCTTGGGGACGCGGCTTTAACAATCCCAGATCCCGGTTTCTGCGAAAGGAATCACCTGAGTGCTCATTCCAGTATCCTTCATCGATCCACGGAATCCATGGATATTTGCCGGATATTGTTTCTTGAGAGTTTTATAAAAATAATTATTTAAACTTATTATGCCCAGCTTTGCCATCAGAGGGGGTTTCGTTCAGGAGCATCCCCTGACTGGAATGGAACGGAGAGCTCAGATTGGGAATGAAATGGAATTTGGGATCATCACAGTCCATAATTCCTGTCACAGGATCCCAGAATGGTTTGGGTGGGAAGGGACCTTAAGAATTATCCCAGTCTCATCCCATTCCATGGCAGGGATCATCCCAGGGTGCTCCAAGCCCTGTTTAACCTTTCTTGGACATTCCAGGGATCCAGAGGCAGCCACAGCTGCTCTGGGAATTCCATCCCAGCCCTCCCCACCCTCCCTGCCAGGAATTCCCAGTTCCCAGTATCCCAATATCCATCCCTGCCCTCTGGCACTGGAGCCATTCCCTGTGTCCTGTCCCTCCATCCCTGTCCCCAGCCCCTCTCCAGCTCTCCTGGAGCCCCTCCAGGCCCTGCCAGGGGCTCTGAGCTCTCCCTGGAGCCTTCTCCTCTCCAGGGGAACATTCCCAGCTCTCCCAGCCTGGCTCCAGCCCTGGAGCAGCTCTGAGGCCTCCTCTGGATTCACTTCCAGCAGTTCCACATCTTTCCTGTGCTGGGAGCTCCGGAGGGGGTTGAGCTTTCCCCCATAATCATTAATTCTTCTTTGGATTGATTCTGATTATGGAAAACAAAGTTTTTAGTGACTCCACAACCCTATTTCCAAACTTTCCATGGGATGGAGGGAGAATATTCCCAGTTGGGGCTGGAAGTCTCTGATGGAAGCACAGTCAGATGGGATGAACATCTGGAGCCAGCAGCTGATTATTGAGGAGCCCACAGAGAGCTCGGAGCCACTGGGTGAGCTCTGCCCGCCTTTCCCATCCTTTGGGATTGTTCCACCCAAATTCCAAACACTCCCGTGCCTCCCCTGCTGTGAAGCTTCACCCATGGAGAAAATCCAGCCTTCCACAGGATCACAGAACCAATTCTGTTGGAAAAGACCTCTGAGGTCCTGGAATCCAAGCTGTGACTCCATTTGTTGCACGTGGGAGTGGTGGAAATGCTGGGAATTTTCTGGGATCTCCCTGTGCTTGGTTGTGATTAACGGAGGAAAGGAAGATTTTCCTGAACTCTGCTCCCAGACCAAACATCTTGGGAATAATTCAGTTTTCCAAAGGGTATTCAGGATGGGAATGTGCTTGAGGAACGGAGGAGGTTTTGTTGTCCCAGCAGTGAGCAGTGACAGGAATTCCAGGGAAAGCTGGCACTGCATTCCAACATTTAAATAATCATGGAAAGGTGACACGAGGTCTCCGAAAACACCTTTGGCTTTCCCTTCACCTCATTAAACCCTTGGCATTCCGGGCCTTGGCCCAAGGAGCTGCCAAAAGCCTGGAACAGGGGGACAGTGGGGAGGCTGGCTGAGAACCCAGCGACCTCCCTGACCTGAGGCTCCATCCGCAGCCAGGAATGATTGGGAAATCTCCATGGATTCTTCTTGGCCAAAGTCCGGGAATGCGGAGCAGGGCGAGGCCGGAGAGGTCTGGCCAGTGTCACCTCCTTGGCTTAGTGTCCCCTCTCAGGTGTCACCCTGGGGCTCCTTGCCATCCCTTTCCAGCTGCACCAGAGAATTTGGGATCTGAGAAAGGAGAAGGATTTTCCTCCAGTCTGACCCGGCAGTGCCCAAGGCCAGGCGGGATGGGGCTTGGAGCAGCCTGGGACAGTGGGAGCTGTCCCTGCCCATGGCAGGGGTGGAAGGGGATGATCCTTCAAGCCCCTTTCAGCCCAAACCATCCTGGAATTCTGGGATCCTCTTTGCTCTGCAGGCGTGGTTTGGATGGAGCATCACATTCCCGGCGTCCCTCCAACACAGGGACCCCAAAATGCAAAACTTCGAACAGTCAGAAGGGCCGGGATCGGGTGGTGTTTAAGCTCTCTTCCATCCCAAGCCGTTCTGGGACTGCGTGGACATCTTGGGAACCACCCAGGACAAGGATTTCCTGTGGCAGGACTTCTCTTGTCCATGAAACTTTGTTAATGATTCCTTAGGGACAGGAAAATGCGCCCTAAAAATTCCACTGTGAACTCCAGCCCGGTTCTGGAGTTTAACATTGACAGAGGTCGGTGTTCTCCAGCTCCCCAGGATCAGAGCTTGGGATAAATGGAAAACCAGAGGGATGCTGGAGAGGAAATCCAGTCCTGAATAAATGATGAGGATTTTGCTGTTCCCCCCGTGCAGTCCCCTTTGGGATGGTTAAACAATCCCTTTGTCCCACACTTTTCTGCTTGGGGCAGGAATTTTTAATCAGGCAGAGAGTTAATGTGTAGAGCAGGGACAATGAACTTCCAGAGGCTGGGATACAGCAGGGGTTGGGTTCCCGGCCTGGCTTACCTGATCTCAGTCACAGGGTCAGGATTTGGTAAAACATGAACAAAAACTGAAGGAGAGAAATCAGGAATAAACTGTGCCTAAAACCCTCCGTGCTTGTTCTGCACCTGGAATTGGAGCCCAGAGTCTGGAGAAGGAATTTTTCCATCTCTTGATCATCTCTGTCTGACACAGGCAGGGAAAACGTAGAGATTCCTAAAGAGCCTGATGCAAAGGCAAAAATCAGGATGTGGAAGGAGTTGGTGATTCAAGTGGATCCCAGAATCATGGAATGGTTTGGGTTGTCTGGGACCTGAAGGAGGATCCAGTGCCACCCCCTGGATGGGCAGCAATCCTCACTGGCTTCCCTGGGGAAAAATTAAAAACTGACTCAGAGAATTCCAGGATAGTTTGGGTTGGAAAAGACCTTAAGGATCCTCCAGTTCCATCCCCTGCCATGGGCAGGGACAGCTCCCACTGTCCCAGGCTGCTCCAAACCCCAATGTCCAACCTGGCCTTGGGCACTTCCAGGGATCCAGGGGCAGCCACGGCTTCTCTGGGAATTCCATCCCAGTCCCTCCCAGAGAGGAATTCCTTCCCAGAACCCCATGGAAACCTCCTCTGTGTCAGTCTGAGCCCATCCCTCTGTGCTGAGGAAAATTCCCTCTCCAGCTTCCCTGGAGCCCCTCAAATGCTGGAAGTTTCTCTGGGATCTCCCCAGATCCCTCTTCCCTCCAGGACCAGCATTCCCAGCTCTCCCAGCCTGGCTCCATAGGGAAGATGCTCCAATCCCTTTTTCAACTCCGTGACCTCTTCTGGACTTGCTCCAGCATTCCCATGTCCTTGATCTGGGATCCTTTACTGGGAGGCAGCTGCACCCCAGCGTGTCCCAGCAGAGAGGGGACAGGGAGCAGCTGTTCCCATCGGATCCGAATGCAGCTCTGCCTGGGAAAATCCCACTGGGAAGCACTGCCAGCATCATCTGAAGCTCCTGGTGGGATCCTGTGGTGCCAGGAGCCAGGCTTAGTTAGTTTGAGCTCAATCCCGCCCTGCTCCAGGATAATTTAAATCCACTGTTTCATAAACATCCCGGAATTCCAAGCTGGGCCTTGATCAGCTCCATGGATCAGGATGGATAAATTTAAAATCAAAGCTAGGACTAAAGGTAAAGCTCACAGAGTTCCCAAGGGCAGACGTGCGAATCTGGGACACTGGGATGTTTTTTGGGAACACTGGGGATGGCTTTGGGCTGAGGCAAAGAATTTCAAGTCGGATTTAGTGTGGGAAAAGCAGGATAGAATGTGGATAACAGAGGGACAAGAGGAAAGAGAAAGTCCAAGACTCTTCTTTTCCTGTCAGGAATCCTCTTCAACCTGGATCCAGCAGCAGGGAGTGGCAGGATGTATGGAAAGGGTCAGACCAATCTGGGAACAATTGGGATACCTGGGAATAAATTCCCAACCTCACCATTTGCTCCTCAGGACACACAAAATTCCCTGTTTTTTTTCCTCCTTCCTCACTTAATCTTCAATGGCAAAACCAGTCCCAAATGTCACTAAAGGAAAATTCTAATAAATAAAATGGAATACAATTCCATTGTTTTCCTTGGAGGAGGGAGGAGAAACCAGGATTGGTTTGGGTTTTCCACACAGAGTGAGCCTCCTCCTATCCCCCCAAAGCAGCAGTGATTTGAGGGAAAATCCCGTGGGATGGGGTTTTTCTGGATGTTTCTTCATCCTGTAGGATCTGACCCTGTGCAAGTCCTTTGCACATCGTTCATGTGTAAAGGATGTTCATGGATGAACTCCCTGGCCCGGATTTGGGAATGGAACAGGCACAGCCACAGGGCGTGGGGAACGGACGCTGACGGATGAATCCAAAATTTCCAATCTTTTTCCTGCCAGGTCCGATCCTCCCCAGGCTCCTGGGCACGAGTCAGACCAGGGGGAAGAGTGGGAAGAGAATGAGGAGCTGGAATAATCCTGGTAAAATCCATGTCTGGGAATCAGAAACATCCACACACTTCCAAGGGGTTTCCACCAGCAGGAGGAGGGATGAGATCAGAGCCTGACTGGAGGCTGAGACAAGCGGGAATAGCAGGAGGTTTTCGAGAACAATTAAAAGATTTTGGGATCAGATGGAAATTCTGTGATTGGGAGGGAGGGAGGGGTGTCCAGCAGAAATGGAGAGGGAAGATTCCGATGGAAGCTGGAGCGAAATCCAGAGTCACACAAGGTGGCAGTGCAGATTGCCAGCAGGGGCTTGGGAACATTGGGAAAAGGCTAAAAATATTCCATGGGATCAGATGGAACAGGGGAATCCAGGCATTCACTGCTGGTGTAATTCCAGACAGGAATTCTGCTTGGGCGACTCCGCTGCGCTTGGAGTCCACGGGACAAGACCTGGGTTAATTCCTAATTGTTCCCATGGATTAATGAACACCATTTCCTGATCCTGGTGGTTGTATCCTGACTTTATCCAAATTTCCATCGTCACTCTTTGGACACCATCACTCGGATGAGGCTGAGGGCAATGGGGACCTCAAGGAGCACAGACAAATTCCAAGATCTTGGATCCACTGCTTGGATCTGATAGCCAGGGACACACGGAATGAGCTCCATGCAGGACAGGAACATCCAGGCAATTCCAAGTAAATCTGGATGCCATAAAATCCCAGAATCCCACAATAGTTTGGGTTGGAAGGGATCATCTCATTCCAGCTCCTGGATATTCCAATTGTGTTGATATTTGGGGATATTCTGATTCCTTGGATATTCCATAAGACTGTCAGGAGTTTGGAGCTCAGCTGGGAATGTTCACTCTGGAGAAAAGGAACTCCAGGGGGACCTTCTGGGATAGGAGGGGGCAGCAGGAGGGAATTGGGATCTGATCCCAGGAAACAGGGACAGGAATAGAGCCTGGAATGGCCTGAAGCTGTTCCAGGGAAGGGTTAAACTGGATATTTGGGATCATTTCCTCATGGAAAGCGTGGTGAGGCCTTGGAAGTGCCCAGGAGGGGTGGGAGTGCCCATCCCTGGAGGAGTCTGAGGAATTCCTGGAGCTGGCACTCGGGGATCAGGTGGGGATCGGGCACAGCTTGGACTCGGTGATCCCGGAGATCTTTCCCAGCCTCGGTGATTAGAGGATTCCCTGGATGCAAAAGCCGCTTTTCCCGGCTCCCTGCCCCCTCCAGCCCCTCCCTCAGCCCCGCCAAAACTCTCCAGGTGAATTTAGAAACTCTAGGAGAGGATTTTCCTGGGGTTGAATCCCAGACTCCTCGGGATTTTTGGGAAGCAATTAACTCCCAGTTCCAGCACATCTGAGGGAGGATCAACTTTGGGAGGAAGAAGGAGGAAAGAACCGTGGGCAGCTGGGAAAGGATTGGTGGGAATTGCAGGGACACGAGGAGCTGCCCAGGCAGGAGAGGGTGTGAAAATCCTCCAGAAAACACTCGGAGAGTCCGACCAGGACAATTTCCGTGACCTTGATAATTTTAATATTTAAAATTTTAAGGCTCAGCTCTTACAGAGGAACCTAAAGGAAGATTTCCCCTGAATGAAGGATCTTGCCATCTAATTCTCCAGAATTTTGGAATGCTGAACGAGGGACAGGATGATGGCAAAACAATGGGAATGATCCCTGTCAGGTGTGTGCCACTGATGCCATCACGGTGTCATCCCGTGGGAATGCGATGCAGGAGAGCAGGGAAAAGTTTCTCCTCTTGGAATTAACAGCAGAACCTTTGGTGGCTCATACACAGCTCCAGAAATCCAGGACAGACATCAAAGAGGGAATAAAAACAGGAAAGAAAATTCAGGAAAAAACACTTTTACTTCTTCTCAGCTTTTTATTTCTTCTCAGCTTTGTCCCAGCTTTGGAACTCAACCCCCAGAAATTATTTCAGGGCTGTTTTCCTCACACTCCCAGCTCAGGAAAAATCCCTGATCTGTTGAAAGCTGGATGGGCAGACTGGAGCAGCAGCAGCACAAGTTGAGAGTTTCTGGGAGGAGCCTGGGAAAGCTCCAGCAGCCCCGAGAGATTCCAGCGTTTCTGCTCCGCTTCTGGAAGTGGAACTTCACTTTTGGTTGCTCGCTCTGGATTTCGCTGCCAAAGAACCACAAGGAAAATAATAAAGAGGCAAAACAACTCCGTGGGCTCGGATTTCTGGGTGGTGACGAGGCCAATTTGCGTAAAACGTTTTGATCCCGCGTCGTTCCTTGGGCTCGGGCCACGGTTTGTGCTCGGAGAGAGCTCCAAGCGCTGCTCCAGAAGCGTCCCCTCAAGGGCCGAGGTGGAGACAGAGCGGCACACAAAGGAGAGGGAATTTATTAGGAGAGCCTGCTGCTGGAGAGGAGAGAAAGAGCATTCCAGGGAATTCTGAGGTGCTGCCAGCAAAAAGGGAGGTGAACAGCAGGAAAACCAGGCTTAGGCACTTTTTTCCAGCTGATACTGGACTAGAATAGGGGAAAAAAAATGGGATTAATTGGAATGAAATCAGAAATAATGGGCTTTTATCAAGGAATCGGCTCCAAGCGCTAAAATAGGATCGAGGTTTGTGAGGGAATCTGCTCCTTCCAGAGGGATGAAGCACCAAGGAAGATGGAGGGATGGATGGATGGATGGATGGATGGATGGATGGATGGATGGATGAATCCATGGATGGATGATGGATGGATGGCGCATGAATCCATGGGTGGATGGATGGAGCAGGAGGGATTTCTCATAACCAGGAATGGGAGGCTTTTCCAGTGGTAGCTGAGCTGTCAGATCCCAGGGCTGGGGATTTTCCAGGATCTGTGGAGCACTCTCTGGATTAAACCTCCTTGTGGTCAGGACACCTTCTGCTATTCCAGGGTGCTCCAGCCCGGCCTTGGACACTTCCAGGGACCCAGGGCCAGCTTCTCTGGGAATTCTATCCCAGCCCCTCCTCAGTCTCCCAGGGAAGGATTTGTCCTGATATGAAATTTTCCTTGGTTAAGTTTTATTTTCCTGGATTTTCCCTGTTTATTCTCCTTTTTCTCCTGTTCCCTTCTTTTATTCCACGGCCATCCAAAAAGGAATCCCCTCACCTTGGGACCGGAGAGCCCCACAAATGGATTTATATCTGAAATGCCCAAACATCCGAATTCCCCCAGTTCCTTAAATCAAAAAAGAGTGGCAAACAGCTCAGAGGACATTCTGGGAGTGCTATAGGATTATCCAGCTGTCTCCAGGCAGGAAGAACATTCCCTTCTGCTGGCTCCACGTCCATTTTCCAATTCCATATTTAATTGCTGGCCAGATAAGATCAGGTGAGACTGGGAGGACAAAACTTTGATTTTATGGGAATTTCCAAACCACGACTGTTCTGCTTCCAGGTTTGGACAATAATGGATATTTGCAGACATTCCATTCCAATCCCTGGCGTTCCGTGTGCCTGGATAGGAGCACATGGATTGGGAGATGCTCTGCACACACTGAAAGGATTTATCTCAGCACAGGAAAACAAAGGAATATTTTCCTCTGGCACCACTTTGGAGGAGACATTCCCAGAGCTGGGTCCCAGCTCCCAGGTTACTTTTCCCCTGGCTTAGTCCTTTTCCCATGGATCCCATCAGTGGATGGGATTCTGGCAGCTTAGTTATGATTTGGGAACAAAATATTTGGGCAACAAAGCTTCCAAAAAAGAAAAATTCCCAGTGCTCTTCATCATTCCCTGCTGCCATCCAAGGCTGAATTGCCCCATTCCTGAATTCCGAAAGGGACAAAAGACTTTCCAGAGATTTGGAGTTCGGGAAATTCTGACCATTACCCTCCAAGTTATTTATGGAAATTGGAGATTTCATATTTCCAAGGAATGATCCCTTTGGTTCGTATCCATTCCTCGCTTTTGGCAAAAGAAAAACAGTGGAAACCTGAATTAAATTGGATTGCTGAGGGGAAGGCGGACACCCTCAAATGTGGGCCCAGAGCAGCGATCAGCTCCTTCCAATGGGATCTGCTGAAAGGTGGGAAGGAAAAACCAGGAAAGGGTCAAACTCACAGTTGTTTTTTTGTTTTTTTCCCTTTTCCCCCCTCTTTTTCCTTTTGTCCCTGTTTTTCTTCTTCCTCAGCATCGTCGGGTGGTGCTGCTGGAGGGAAAACGCTGAATTTAGGGGAATTTGATCCCGTTCTTCTCCGAGACCCAAAGCTCCATCGTTAATCCAAGGTTTTCAAGGATTATTGGGAACAGGCTGCTCAGAGAACTTTGGGGACCAATCCGTAGAAATGTCCAGGGCCAGGTTGGACGGGGCTTGGAGCACCCTGGGATAGTGGGAAGTGTCCCTGCCCACGGCAGGGGGTGGCACTGGAGGGAGGGAATCTTTCAAGTCCCTTCCAACACAAAATATTCTGGAATTCTCTGCTTTTCCATGTGTTCTCTAAAGGTTTTTCTGGAGTGTTTTCCCATACTCTTTGTGCTGATGGATCTGTGGTTGCTGCCAAACCCAAGGCAGAGTTCCCAAGTCCCCAGGAATTCCCTTTTTTTGCCAGGAGCTGCAGTGGGATGAAGCCTGCCAGACTCTGACCCCCCCATTCCATTTTCCCCTGAATAACAGGGAAAAATCCCTCCTTGGAAGTGTGAGATGGAGTTTGGAAGGCCTCTGGTAGGAAGAGGTCACCTACAGATTTCAGCACTTGTGGAGTCACAAGAAGAGACAAAACCCTTGTGTTAGATGCCAGAAATCCATGGAAATAGGAATTCTCACCTTCAGGATCCTGCACATGCAACAGATAATTTCCCTTGTGAATTTCCAGAGCTTTCCATTCACTGTTCCCTATTGGAATTCGAGCAGTTTCTTGCCTGCAAGATCTTGTTTTTCCTCAATAGATTTAGGAAAAGCATGCCATTAAAAAACGCACTTCCAAACATTCCTGTATTTATTTATTCCCTGTATTCCCACACTTTTTTCCTTTTCCCCACTCTGTGGCTCCCTGGTGCCACTTGTCATCCGTGAGTCCTGCAGCCTCAGGATTTGTGGCTGGAAAAAGCCAGGATCCAAACCGGGATTGAGGCAGGACAGGAGAAAAAACAATTATTTAATGAAATCTGGGATCTTGCAGAAGGAGAGGGAACTTCAGGATGTGTGGACAGAGGAGAGACTGAAGGAAGGAAAAGATAAGGAAAACTTATTCCAAGCTCAGGTAAAATATTTCCCCCCCTGGAATTTCTTGGAAGGAACAATGCTGGGCTGGCTCCAGTTCCACGCAAGAAATGAAAGGATCAGTTAGGAATAAAAATAGAGGAATGCTGTCTGGAAAAGTCCAGTGTGGCATTTCCCTGTGGATGCTCCAGGCTGACCACGGCCAGGCCGGGCCCTGGAGGAGACGGACGTGGGGTGACAGCCCCACATCCCTGCCAGCCGCTCACACAGGGACACTCTGTGAGTTCCTGGCAGCCCTGGAATGCCCTCGGGAATCGGGCTGGCCACTCCACTCTATTTAAATCCAGGCAATGGCCTGGTTTTCCCTACCCTCGTTGTTCCTGGTGTTTTCTTTCCGTGCCTGGGCTGTTTATTGGGTTTGAGAGCTCGACCAGCACGGGGGGTGTTGGGCCACGCAGGAGTTATTTTGGAGACCCACCTGGCTGGCTTCAGGAATCCAGAGGGAAATTCCATGCTCCGGTTTTAACTCGTCCCCAGGGATGGCTCCGTTTGCACAGGTGGGACACCGGGATTTTGGGGAGCTCGGGGGAAAACAGGGATCAGCCACCCTGGGGCCACTGAGGCACCAGGAGGGTCTGGGCATGTCCCTGATTCCTGGTTTTTATAAGGATCGGGATATTCTTTAGCCCTGTGGATCATGGATACAGGCGATCCCCCAGGATTAGTGGGATCTCGTCAGGGGTGGGAAGAACAGGAACGTCTCCAAGCCTTGGTGTGATCCAGGTGGGATGGCTCTGGAAATATCCATCATTTGGCTCCTCCACAACTTCTCACTCCTCTGAGGAAGAACAAGCCCTGCTCTACTTGGAAAACAATTCCTCAGGATTCCGTAGGAACCAGGGACAGCTAAAGCCAGAAAGGCCCTAAACCCTGAGAGCCGGGAGACGGGAGATGAGAGAAGATGGTGAAGCTAAGAGTGATCCGTGGGGCTTTGGATGGGCAGATTTATGGAATGCAAGGAAAGATTCCCGAAACCCCTCTCCAGTCTCCCCAGGCAGCAGGGATTTGGAGGGGACATTCCCATCTGGATTTGGATGGGGACATTCCCATCTGGATTTGAATGGGGACATTCCCATCTGGATTTGGACGGGGACATTCCCATCTGGATTTGGATGGGGACATTCCCATCTGGATTTGGATGGGGACATTTCCATTTGGATTTGGGTGGGGACATTCCCATCTGGATTTGGATGGGGACATTCCCATCTGGATTTGAATGGGGACATTTCCATCTGGATTTGGACAGGCACATTCTCATCTGGATTTGGATGGGGACATTCCCATTTGGAGCTCGGGCCAGGCCAGGTAAAAACCCTTTGAATTCCCATTTATGCAATGGAATTTTTGAGACTCCCTCTGTGGGAATAACCCCAGAGTAAGGAGGGATTTTATCCGACCTGGAATGAGGAGGGAAGAGCTGGTTCTGTGCCTTCCCAGTGCTCTTTCTGGAATGCCTTGGAAGGACTCTGCCTTGGGCCAAAATAATGTGTGAGCATCAGCTTCCCTGAGTTTGGGAGAAGCCTGGAGAAAGGCAGGAAAATCCAGCATAATCGTCCTTAAAAAAAAAAAAAATCTGGAGTAGATTTTTGCATTCGAAGAAATAAAGAACTCGAAATGTAACAAATAAAAAATATTGTGGATGTAGCAGGAGAAGCAAATAAAAATGGAAATATAAATTTAAAATATAAATCATAAAAAATAATTAAAATGGAGATAAAATTACAAATAATAGAAATTATATAATTATAGACACTATAAATAAAACGTAAATTATAAAGATGTAAATAAAACAGATAAAAACAGAAGTACGCATAATAAAATAGGAATATAAATCATAAAAATAAATTATAAATTATGAATATGTAAATAAAATATACATAATAATATAAAAATAATAAAAAAGTATAAATATAAGTCATGTAAAGAGGTTTTTAGCTGTCACTCCAAAGAATGTCCCTGCTTTATTTACGGCTTTCCAGCTGCCGGGACACAGAGCAGAGGATTTATCTGCTCTAAATTTAGCCCCCCAAATGTTGGCCGGCCGGAATCCCAGCTATTCCAGGGATTAGCCTGGATAAATTGTGTTTGATATGTGCTTGAGATAAGCAAAATATTCCCAGAGATAATTCCTAATCATAATGGAGGATCTGGAGGCTCAGACTTGAATTCAGAGGAGCAAAGGGAGGAAATAAATCCCTGTGGCAGAAAGTTCCTCAGCCCTGGATTCCCATCCAGTGGGAATCCCTGGGAAAGGAGTTTGTTCCACGCCTGGGTTCCTTTCCCACCAACATTCCCAGACAGGCAACCAAAAACTCTCCTGGTTTTTCACACCAAACTGAAGGAACAAATGGAGAAAACCTCCCGCTCTTTCCTCACAGGAGCAGAACAGGAAAGAAATCCTCGGATCAAAATTCAAAGCATGAGGAGCTTTGGTCAACATCTGTTGGAAAGGGCCTGGAAAATCCAGCTCCAACTGGGAATGGTGTCTGATTAAACTGGGAATGCTGGACCCTGGGGATGGCAGGGAATTAACTGGGATCTGTTCTCTTCTCCAAGGGCCTGCATTGTGTTGGGACAATCCCTGGAATCAGCAAAAGCAGGGCAGGAAGGGAATGGG
>VWZN01015680.1:16404-28838 GCA_013396955.1 Regulus satrapa | reverse complement strand
CTGGAGAAGGGCTGGGAAAAACCCGGGAGAAGGGCTGGGAAAAACCCTGGAGAAGGGCTGGGAGTGCTGCTGGGGGAGGAATGAACATGCCCGGACCTCGAGCTCCAGCAGCCCCAACATCTGGAGGTGTCCTGGGCTGATCCCGCAGTTTGGGCAGCAGAAAAATGGGAATTCTGCTCCTCTGCCCCCTCAGGTGAGATCCCCCTGCAGAGCTGCCCTGGATCCAACAGCACGAGGAGCTGGAGCCAGCCTGGAGAGCTGGGAATGTTCCCCTGGAGAGGAGAAGGCTCCAGGGAGAGCTCAGAGCCCCTGGCAGGGCCTGGAGGGGCTCCAGGAGAGCTGGAGAGGGGCTGGGGACAGGGATGGAGGGACAGGACACAGGGAACGGCTTTAGCTGGAGGAAGATACGTTTAGATGGAATGTTGGAAACAGTGGAATTTTTTTTCCCTTGCTAGTAAAGAGCTGTTATTCCCATCCTCATGTCTTTGCCTGGGAGCCCCTTAATTCCAAGATTATAGCAATTAGGAGGGAGGGGTTTTCATTTTCCGTTCCGAGGGAGGCTCCTGCCCTCCCAGCGGACACCTTTGTCCTCTAAACCAAGCAAAGCTTCGGGGGAGGCCGTGACGTTTTTCAATTTTCTTCCCTCCAGGAAAGCCCCAATTCCAAGAATTCTCCTTCCTCCTGTGAAAGAATGGTCAATAAGCAAAACGTTCCCACTTTCTCCCAGTTTTTGCAGAATTTGGGCTCTTATTCCGACATTATCCGTGCTCTTTCATCCCGATAGTGTAAAAAAAAAAATCCCAACTTTTACCTGAAATTGCTTATTTAAAGTTGTCTCTTCTCAACAGGTAAGAAAATGAGGAGTTTTGGCCTTTATTAAATTGTTATATTCCCAGGAAATTGTTATATTTCCAGGAGAGAGGGGGACTCCTTCACCTTCCCACAAGGAATGCTGGAGAGAACTTATTTAATGAAATATTTATTATTTAGTGTTTAAATAATGCTTAGTTTATTAAGTGTTTAATTAAATATTAATTATTAAGTTATTTATTTATCAAATAGTTAAATTAATCATATCAACAACAATTTAATTTATATTAATAAATATTTAATATTAATTTATTCAATGAAAATATTTCCTATCCCATCATTCCTTTATGAACTGCTCAGGTAACTTGGAAATTACCAGGAATTCTCTGAGTTTTTTATGGGATGGATTTCCCTGCATCCCAAGGTGTTTCCATCTTCACCCCTGCCCTCCACCCCACTGATTCCTTTTAGGGTTTCCTGGTCTGCATCCTAAACAAAGATCCATCCCTGCTTTTCCCAACGCTTCCGTGGGTGCTCGGGGGATCCCAAGGAAGGGAGGACGGGAGGATCCAGGGAAGGGAATTCAGGGACAGGAATTCAGGGATGGGAATTCAGGGATGGAAATTCATGGAAGGGAATTCAGGGGAGGGAATGCAGGGATGGGAATTCAAGGGTGGGAAATCAGGAATGGGAAAATGGGGGGAATTCAGGGGTGGGAATTCAGGGGAGGGAATTCAGGGATGGAAGTTCAAGGAAGGAAATTNCCCACTTTCTCCCAGTTTTTGCAGAACTTGGGCTCTTATTCCAACATTATCCGTGCTCTTTCATCCCGATAGTGTAAAAAAAAAAATCCCAACTTTTACCTGAAATTGCTTATTTAAAGTTGTCTCTTCTCAACAGGTAAGAAAATGAGGAGTTTTGGCCTTTATTAAATTGTTATATTCCCAGGAAATTGTTATATTTCCAGGAGAGAGGGGGAATCCTTCACCTTCCCACGAGGAATGCTGGAGAGAACTTAATTAATGAATTATTTATTATTTAGTGTTTAAATAATGCTTAGTTTATTAAGTGTTTAATTAAATATTAATTATTAAGTTATTTATTTATCAAATAGTTAAATTAATCATATCAACAACAATTTAATTTATATTAATAAATATTTAATATTAATTTATTCAATGAAAATATTTCCTATCCCATCATTCCTTTATGAACTGCTCAGGTAACTTGGAAATTACCAGGAATTCTCTGAGTTTTTTATGGGATGGATTTCCCTGCATCCCAAGGTGTTTCCATCTTCACCCCTGCCCTCCACCCCACTGATTCCTTTTAGGGTTTCCTGGTCTGCATCCTAAACAAAGATCCATCCCTGCTTTTCCCAACGCTTCCGTGGGTGCTCGGGGGATCCCAAGGAAGGGAGGACGGGAGGATCCAGGGAAGGGAATTCAGGGACAGGAATTCAGGGATGGGAATTCAGGGATGGAAATTCATGGAAGGGAATTCAGGGGAGGGAATGCAGGGATGGGAATTCAAGGGTGGGAAATCAGGAATGGGAAAATGGGGGGAATTCAGGGGTGGGAATTCAGGGGAGGGAATTCAGGGATGGAAGTTCAAGGAAGGAAATTCAGGGATGGGAATTCAAGGGTGGGAATTCAGGGATGGGAAAATGAGGGGAATTCAGGGATGGGAATTCTGGGGGAATTCAGGGGTGGGAAGATGGAGGAAATTCAGGGAAGAGCAGGGGCGGATCCCTCTGTTTCACACTTCATCTCCCATCCCAAGGGCTTTATCCCGAGTTTTCGATCGCCAGGAGCCAATCCCAGGGAACATCCATCGGCTCCTCCCCTGAGGCCCCGCTGAGCTCCGTTCCTTGAAAGCGCAGCCGGGATTAAGGAGCCGCTGATCCTGACGGGGGGATTTGCGAGCAGAGCCCCGGGATGTGATCCCTTGTAAACAGCTCATTAAGGACTTTACATCTCCCAGGCTTTTTCCCTCTGGCTTCTCCCTCCCACACTCCCGGCCCGGTAATTCCCTCCGTCCCAGGCGCTGTAAGAGGATCCCGAGGCCATCCCGGGATATTTTTAAGCCTCCCCAGCTGCCAGCCAGTCCAGAGCTGCTTTAAGGCTGGGTCATCCTTGGCCTTCATGGCTTTGCAGATCCAGTGGCTGGAATTCTCTGCTATTCCCTCTGGGATAGGAGAGAGACACGGAACTGANGGATACTGGGAACTGGGAATTGCTGGCTGGGCTGGAATTCCCAGAGCAACTGTTGCTGCCCCTGGATCCCTGGAGTGCCCAAGGCCAGGCTGGAGCCCCCTGGGATGGTGGGAGTTGTTCCTGTTTTTCTGATCCATGTTGGACCCAGTTGACTTTGAGCCTTCCAAGCCAAACCATTCCCTGATCCCACCGGAGAATGGATAGCTCTTCATTTTTCACTCATTCCTGGGACACCCTGGTGTCACATCACGGCTGGGAATTTTGTCCTTGCCCTGCTGGAGCTGCCTGCACTTTTCAATCCCTGGATTTTCCTCCCTCGGAAGGAGCTGCTGAGCTTTTCTAGGCTGCCTGCAGTGGGAATAATGTGTTTTATGGAAGTTAACTGCCTTAAATAAACACTCCCTGGGATCCAGGAGCTCCCAGCAGAGCCTCATTCCCAAAATCGGCTAAAACAACATCGAGGGAAAAAGAGAGCAGGAAACACTCTGGGAAAATGGGATAAACACTGTGGAAGTTGATTTTCCTCCCGTTTTAGTGAGGGAATAGGTGGGGATATTGCCCGGCTCAAATTGCTTCCCATCCCACCCCTCCATTTTTCATCCACTGGGATTTCCTTCCACTGGATCCTGGGGAATTCCTGCTATGCTAAGTGCTCTCCTGGTGTGGAAAAGAGGAATCCCAGGGGATTTTTGTTTGAAAACATTCCCTGGCAGCTGGAATAATGTTACAGTGATGGATTTCTGCCAGGTGTGAAAAATGCCTGGCACAGCTGGAATTCCATGTGCAATTCCACGTGCTTCTCCGTGCTTTGGACTGTTCCAGCACACGCTGAAATTATGATTTTAATTTTTTTTTCAGGAATATCCAATGGAATAACAACAACATTTTCTTTACCAGGAAATTTAACTGCTTTGCCCGGAGTAAGGAATGCCAACATTGTCCCATCCGGGATGCAGGAGTAGGAACTTCCAGCTGGGTAGAGAAACAGCTGGATGCACTTTTATCCAGAAGAACAAGGGAAGGAATTCCAGTTCCATTGACAGCCGGATGATCCCGGGACATGGTGGCTCTCCAGGGCTTCCTCTGGATTTACAGGGATGTTTTCCAGCTGTTTGAGGGATGGGATACCAGAGCCGAGGTGTGGGATGAACAATTCTCAGCCTAGGAAGGGCTGTGGGGAAACGGGATCTGCCAGAGCCTGCAGCCCTTGGAATACGGAGATTTCCCAAATCCCAGTCGGAAAAGGATCTCTGATCCCTGATTTTGCATCAGTCCATGGTCTGTGTTTGATTTCCAGAGAAAATTCCAGCTTCAGCAGGTCTCGGATTTGGGAATCACCAGGAAAACCACATCCAGTCAGAGCTGGGAACAATCCATGGATGAATCAAATCCCCCTGGAGGTGGAGATGGGATGGCTCCATGGCATTTTTTCAGGACAGACCAGTGGAGGTTATGGAAGCTCATTCCCCATCTCCCACCTCTCCCTGGTGGTGGAAGAAGTTGAGCTGGAATATTCCAAATCCTGAGAATAAAAGTAGGTCCTGCTCTGCCTGGATGGGCCTGCTTTGGAATCCTTTCCTTTCTCCTCTGCTTTTCCAAGGAATTAGGGAAAATCCCTACTCTGGGCTCACCTGGCTCATTCCAGTCCTCGCTGCTCCTGCAGGAAGCGGGGGCCCTCTGGCTCATGGAGCTTGTGAAATCCACACAACGTGGAATTCAGGGTTATCCCAGTCTGGAATGCTGGACCACGAGAAAACCGGGATCCCATGGATGAAAACTCCCTGGGAAAGCTGGACCTGCCTGGCTGCACAGCGTGCCTGTCCCCGCCCCACTGCGCCGTGACCGGGGTGGTCTGGAAATGGAAAATCCTGGAATAACCTCAGGATTGGTTCACTGCCCTCACCAGCCTCTCCATGGAAAACTCCTTCCATGGGGTCACCTGGATCCCCGATGCCAGCTCGGTTTCAGGATCACCAGATCCCTAGGATCAGACGACAGGAATTGCTCCCGCTGCATCCCAATCTCTGCCTCTCATGGGAGAGCAGTGTCTGGAATGCTCCATCCTTGTGTTCCACAGGGATGGGATTCCGCTGCAGGGATCCAATAAACCCGGACAGATTTTGGCAGCTCCACGGCTCCTGCCAGAAATCCCTGCTCCGGCTGCTTTTGGGATGGCTGCCTTGGGACAATCCTAATTAAACCCAGCTGGCCCTGGCTATATTTAGGGATATTTATTCGGGGTTTGGGACTTTTTCGGGATTTTTTTCCCTTCTGTTCCATCCATGTACCTGCAAGGAATTTCCAGCCCAGCAGCAGCAGCAGGTGCAGGTGTGTTTGGATCAGGTAATGGAAGCAAGGGCTGGATAAAGGGAGGGAAAATCAATGGAAGGGGCTGAGATCCCAAGAAGCCGCCCGGGGCGATGGAGCTGTGGGGATTTGTCTCTCGTAGGGCGGTGACTGGAGAGGAAAGCCCCAGATTTTCACAGCTGTGGGAATGAGAGGTGGGATTAGTTCCGATTCCTAGTGGGAATTTTAACATCCTGAGCGACCATCCAATCCCAAGGCAGGAATAATGACACCCCTGCTTTTCCTGACAGGAGTTTACGTAAACTCAGCTTAAAGCTTTCCAGCAGGCCCAAGTTTTCCATCAGAGAGATCCCAGCACCTGGGATTCGTCCGAACGTGGAGTTTTTCCAAACATCTCAGCAGGAAGATGAAGTGCAGGTCAAGCTCTTCTCGCAAGCCCTGGGAATGGAGAGGGAATTTTAATAAGGACAGGCAGTGATGGGATAAGTGGGAATGGCTTTAGGGTGAAGGAGAGTGGGTTTGGATGGATATTGGGATGGAATTCCTTTCCCTGAGGGTGGTGAGGTTCCAGCACAGTTTTCCAGAGAAGCTCCAATGCTCTTTCCCAGCCATCCACACTCTGCCAAAGGATGGCATTTCAATTTCCTTGGCAAATCCAGAGGGGCAGGACTGGCAGATCCATTGAAAAAGACCCCCAGGGATCATCGATTCCAGGTAAACCAACAAACTCCATCCATCTGGGAATAGCAGGGAGGATTGTGGGGATGATGGCAGAGCCCTGGAGATGTGAGCTCCAGGTGAGTGGTATCCATCCTTATCCATCATTATCCATTGTTATCCATCATTATCCATCCTTATCCATCATTATCCATAGTTATCCCTGCTGTCCTCAGGCCAAAGGAAAGGTTTGGATGATCCCTGGGGAGGGCAGCGATCCTCACTGACTTCCCTGGGGAAAAATGCACATTAAGAACTGACTCAGAGAATTCCAGGGAGAGAATTCCAGTTTGGGTTGGAAAAGACCTTAAGGATCCTCCAGTTCCATCCCCTGCCATGGGCAGGGACAGCTCCCACTGTCCCAGGCTGCTCCAAACCCCAATGTCCAACCTGGCCTTGGGCACTTCCAGGGATCCAGGGGCAGCCACGGCTTCTCTGGGAATTCCATTCTAGTTCCTTCCCACCCTCCCAGCCAGGAATTTCTTCCCGATATCCCACCCAGCCCAGCCCTCTGGCAGTGGGAGCCATTCCCTGTCCCTCCATCCCTTGTCCCCAGTGCCTCTCCTGGAGCTCCTTCAGGCCCTGGAAGGGCTCCCTGGAGTCTTCTCTTCTCCAGGCTGAACATTCCCAATTTTCCCAGCCTTTCCTCAAAGGAAAGCTGCTCCATCCCTCAGACCACCCTGGTCAAACAGAACTGGCTCGTGACAAGCAGCTTTCCAGCCCTTCTTTTCCCAAATGAAGTTCCATGGGTGTTAAAGGTGGATCAGCGGTGCGGCCACAGACCTCTGCAGTCCTCAGTCCTTGGATACGTATCCAAATCTTGTTCCAGCTCCCGGAGTCTGGATATGGGAAATCGCTCCTGCAAGAAAGGGGAAAGAGAGGGAAAAATACTTTTAAAAAGGGAGAAAGGATGGATTGTGAAGGAGAATGGAATTTTAATTGGATGTCAAGACTGAAATGCTGTGTTTGGGGAAGGCCTTATTAAAAGAGATCCCAGAATCCTTCAGAAATGAGGGGAAGAAAAGGAATAGAAGGATAAGGCGGGAACCGAGGCGGAGAAATAAAAGTACCTGGAAGTCCAGCCTGGGTGTGAATTCCCGATCACGGGATCACATTCCCTGTCCACGGGCTGAGCTGTGCCAGTCCCAGCCGCATCCAGGGCCACCTCTGGATGTTCCCTTTGACTCCTAACCCTGTCCCAGAGCTCAGCTCCCTTCCCACTTCCCAGGCTCCTCCGGCCATGCCAGGCAGAGCATTCCCAGGATTTCAGGAGCGCAGCCCTCCGTCCTTGATCCCAGGACATTCCTGGCGTTTCTGTGTGCCCATTGTTCCCGAGCGGGTGCCTCGGATTAGGTTACAGCCCCAGAGCCCAAATTCCACTCCATGAAAAAGGCAGGAGAGTATTTTGGGAAGTGACATCGATGTCACACCGGTGGCATCCCAAAAAAAGGCTCCGTGTTCCCTCTGGATCTGCCCTTTCCTTAATAAAGCACGGAAGAGCACCAACAGCAGGGAAACGAAGGGAATTTACTTTTAAGACGTTCCTGTGGAATTTGTCCCCATTCCCTTTTCCTCCTCCTCCCACTGACATTTCGGCTTCCTTTTTTGATGTCTTATTCCTTTTTTTCCCTCTGTAATTTTAAAATTCTCTTTTAAAATTTCCCTTTTTATTCCCTATCATTGTAAAATTTCCCTTTTCCCATGTCTAACTGCGATAAAAGCTGGAATTGTGATTCCTGCTGCAACCTCAGAGGGATCCCAGGATTCAAAACACAATAAAAAGAGAGATGGCAAGGTGCAAATTCCTTGGATCAACGCTGCAAAGGGATCCATGACTGTGGATACGGTGGGAATTTTGCATATCTCTGAGAAAAAGAAACAGGAAGAGGACCTGGATAATTTTCCAAAGAGAATAAAAGTCCGTAGTAAACTGAAATAAATTACCACGAAGTCTGCAAAAATAATTGTTAATTGATGCTTGTAATTATTCAATTAATCAATTATTCAATTAATCAATTAATCAATCAATTTTTTTGCTTTCCCCAAACCCCTGAAGGATCCTGTTGATTTTTTTTTCCCAGGCTTTAGGAATTTTTTCCTGCGTTTGCAGCAATGAAATGCCAGATCCCTCCTGCTCCTTGTCCTGCGGTGCCTCCACATCCACGGATCCATCAGAAATCCATTTTCCATTAAATCCAATGTGGCTTCATGAGGAAAAGCGCATTTTTCCTTGGATTTTGCTCCTCTTTAACGTTACGCTTTCTATGGAAAAGATAATTTTGAGTGCAATTTTTGATCCTTCTTTTCTTGTCCCAGGGAGGAGCCAACAGGTGTTTTCCTGATCCCAGAAGTCGGGAAGGAGCAGAAGGATTGTGCCAGACAATTCCCAATCCTGCTCCATATCCACAGCCGCCACAGATCAGCTTTTTTTCCCCTTGAAGTTTTGGAAGCGGCTGATTTAGAGCAGTTGGGACAAAGGCAGGAGTTGGCTTTTTTTTTGGGAGCTGAAATTCCTATAGGAAACAGGGATAACGGTGGGCAAGCACCCCCACGGAATTTGGGAACAGGAATTTTCATCCAGGTGGATATTCCCATTTTTTTTTCCCTCCCCCTTTATTTCTGCGCCTCCCAGCAGCTTTTCAGGAGGTCAGCTCCCTTTCAGGGTCCAACCTCATCCTGAATTCCGTGTGGATCCAACACCTCCCCTTCTCCCTTCCCTCCTCATCCTGTTTTATCCACTCTGGTGTTGAGGCAGGGATGGAAAAACTGGGAAGATCTGGCAAAAAAATTAGGATAGAAATTGAGATTCCTTCTAAATTCGCCATCTGGTTTTCTTTTTTAAGTTGTTCTTATTTTTACTCATTTTCCTTTTATTTTTAAACTACTCTGAATTTTCCATCCATAATCATCTTGGAAATGCCAGAGCCTTTTGGAAAGCTTGGAATTTCTGTTTCTAACTGGGTTTGTAACGGGTGAGGAGCAGATGCGGCTTGGAGCTGGTTTTCCTCATCCGACATCTGTCAAGAACATCTGGACCTGGAGAAGCCCAGAAAAATCCCAATTTTGGGGTCATAAACCTTCTAAAAATTCCTTTTTTTCTGCTCTCTGGGGAAGGCCTCAGGCTGTGGCCATCTCCCAATTCCAAGGGCAGAAACCCTCAGTGGGAAAAGTTGCACAACAACTTTTGGTTGGAATGGGAACATCTTTGACGTGTCAAGCTCTCATTTAAAGATGTCTGGAGACCTTCCAGGGATGTTTTGGAAGTGAGAATTGGAGTTAAAAATCCCAAATTAATTTGATTTTCTATTTTGAACAGAAATCCCAAAACATTCCCGAAAGGGAGGAGATCAAACATCTGGAGACTGAAATATGTTTGCCTCAAATAATTGGATTTTAATAGCCCACAACAATACTCTGTGGGAATTGGTCACTTCTCCCAGCTCTCCATTTTCCTTGGAAAAAGGGGGGTTCACATTCCCTCTCCAGTCTCCTTTACTTGATGGGGAATGTGGAAAAAAGCAGGAAAAGGAGGGAAATTGGGAGATAATCTCATCCCTTTTTCCATGAAATGTGGCTCCAGATATCTTGAGGTCCCTTCCAACCTGGGCTGCTCCCTGATTCCAGCAGACATTCCAGCATTCCATGTGACAGCCAGACTTATCAAGGCTCATGAGGCACTGTGGCAGCATTCCCACATTTCAGTGATCCGGATTTTGGCCGCAATGCTCTGTTTTCACTTCAGTCCCAATTTTTCGGTCCTTAAATCCGTTTGGTTTTTGGGGGGGTTTGGGTTCATTTTTAGGTTTTGTGGCAAATGTCTTGCTGAGTCCTGGAGAAACTTCTGCCGTGAGGATCCAGGGAATTTTGGGCAATTCCCAGCTTTTCCTATGGGACTCCGGAATAACTTCTTGGCACAGAAAAGTTGAGAAGGAATCTCCACCCTCTGCCCCAAATCCATTTGTAGGAAAAGGGATTTTTTTGGGCAGGTTTGGGGTTTTTTGGCAGCTGCTGGGATTCCAGGGATCTTCCTGGAAGAGATGGATGAGGGGTTTAGGAAAAGGTGTTGGGAGAAGGATTTGCAGGGTATTGGAATATCCTGAATCCATGGAATTGGTCCAGGCAGGGGTTCGGTGCCTGCAGGGATTAAAAATCCATCAGGTGCTTCCCTGGTTTGGGTGGATTTTGGATATTTAAATAAAGAGGAACTTCAGAAATCTTGGAATCCTGGAATGGTTTGGCTTGGAAAGGACCACCAGGCCACCCACCTCCAATCCATGGGCTCCAAGCCTTGTCCAGCCTGGCTTTGGACATTTCCAGGGATCCCAGCTTCTCCAGGAAATCTGTGCCAGGGCCTTCCCAGGCTCCCTGGGAAGGATTTGTTCCCAAATCCTGTCTATCCCTGCCCTCCGACCCGTTTCCCGTGAAATCCACCTGCTCTGCTCAGGGATTTTGGCTGTTCGCTGATCCTCACCAATGAACTCCCCAAAAATCCATGGAATTGCCCTGGGTTCAGAAGAGGAGCAGGCAGGAGGAAACAGAATCAAATCCCAAAGAATTTAACTGGGAGTTTTAATCCAGAATTTCCCAATCAAAGCAAAAGTAACTTCCCATAAAATGTCAGGATGCGAGAACTTTTTGAAATTGACAGGATGGAAAAATTATGGAAAAAATCTTGGATAATCCAGAACTTTGCCTGAAAATCTGAATGAGGTGATTTCCAGCCTTTTTTTCCACACCATCTTTCCTATAATTTCTTTTTAGTAGGAAAAAGCTGAGGGGGGAGGGGGAAAAAAATCCCAAACCAATGCCCTCAACCTCCCAAGTGTGGCTGATGTGTGGGATTTGGGAGAGAAAGGAAATCTGATTTGTGGGATTTGGGAGAGAAAGGAAATCTGATTTGTGGGATTTGGGAGAGAAGGCAAATCCGTCTTTCCCATTTTTTCTGAGCTCTTGTTATCTGGTGGAGGTGGAGGTGACGATCCCGAGCTGCTGCTGAGATCCTCTGGCATCTTAATGGCCTGATACTTTCCAGGGCTGTTTTCCATTCAGGAATGTGGCCTGGTGGCTTTTTAAATGTGTGAAACCTGTCCCTGTGGCTGCATCTGATCCCAGATCCCAAATTCATTTTCGCTGGAATTTTGCTGCTCTAAATGAGCAGAATCAAAAATTCCCTGGATCTGTGCTGATCCCAGAAATGTGGATTGAGGAGTTTATGGTGAACATGGGGAAATAAATCCCTGGAATTTCTTGGGATCTGTTAAAGCTCCCCCAATTTTCCAGCCACGACTCATTCCAATGCAGGAATTAAAGAGGGAAAACTTTTCTGGGACATGAAAACAAGAACGATTCCTGTTATTCCTGTTATTTTCCCCAGTTCCTGGGAGTTTTCCAGGCCAGCCTGGAATACCCTGGTCTAACAGAAGGTGTGCATTGGCATGGGATAAATGATCTTCCAGGTCCCTTCCAACCCAAACCATTCCATGGACTCAGTGATCCCGTGGTTCTGTTTCTTCCCAGGGATATCTGTGGTGTGCAGGGGATCCCTCCTGATCAGTGGAATCACCAGAAACTTTCCTGTCCTAATTCCTGTTGGGACAGAAAATGGGAAAATGGGAAAGAGAAACCTGCAGGAAAACCTGCCCAGTGGGGCTTTGCCATCTGAAGGAAATCTGGGAAATGGGGGGATCCAGCTGGCAGCAGAGCCAGGAAAAACAGATTAAAGGAGTTTGGATTGTGGATATCCAGGGTGACAGCAAAAGGAATTCCAAGAGATTTATGATTCAATTGATATTTATTGGGATTCCAGCCTGGATCCCCTCAGAAATACACTGTGATTTGGTGGGTGGCTTTGTTCCAGGTTTTTGGGAAAATGAAAATAATCCAAGGAATGTGCAAGTGCCCCTGATCAAAGGGTCCTCCTGGTATAGAAAATGAATAGAAATATAGAAATAGAAATATAGAAAACTGACCTGGAAGTGGAAAACATCCCAAAAAAACAACATAAATCTGGGAATTATCCCCTGCATTTTACTTTGGGGGGAAGTGTTGTCCAATCCAAGGGAGTCTGCGATTAGGAAAGCTCCAAAGGGACGCTCTTATCTCGGTCCTTCGGACAGGAATTTGGCACCCGGGTCCCTAAAAAGGCCTGGAAAATTCCAGCCCTGAGGATGCACTGCCTCTTCCCTGGGTGGCTGTGCTTTCCCTGCTCCTGGATGAATTTTCCTCAGAGCAATCCTGGTTTTTGGGGCCCTTCCCAGGAGAAGGGCAGCGTGTGATCCGAGCCAGGAATTCTCCCTGGGCCAACTGACACGTGTGGATGTTTGAGCTTCCCTAGAGCCGCATCCTCAGCTCTAAATATAAACCTGGGCTTATCTTTGCATGACA
>VWZN01015678.1:138988-172707 GCA_013396955.1 Regulus satrapa | reverse complement strand
TTTTTTTTTTTTTCATTTATTGCCTTGTTTTCCACACATTTTAAAGGAATGGCTTGTTTACATAGCTCAAATAAACTGTTTTTTAATATGATCCTTCAGAAGAAGCTAGGAGGCAGACAACCTCCCCAGCTGAACTGTGGTGTATGTGTCCTGGGAAATTTGAGGTTATTTGTCACACAGGTACCACTATAAGAAGCTGAAAGCTACAGTGTTTCCAATTATTCTTCAATTTAAGTATTTTGTGTAACGTTCCAAAGTCCTTTAACCTTGAAATGGGTTGTGACAAAGTTGAATTTTGAGGATGGGGCAGGGATAGGGAGAGGCTGTCAGAGAGGAACAGAACAAGGATGTGTTTGGCTTGGTGTCCCCCAGAATGTCACCGTGCCTTATTTAGAGGTTCTGCCTTATGCCCTTCAAAGATTCCTGTGCTTATGTCTGGTCTCCTTCAAAAGCTACTGATGAGCCTCATCAGTTCTTCACATTTATGCTGACATAAAGGATTCTGCTGAAGCTATACTCTATAAAATAACCATGCATCTGTGTTTATGTGGATTCAGATAGTGCCTGCTAAGCACAGGCATATTTCTGTTAGATAAAGGTATTATTTTACAGTCAGCTAAGTAGTAAATTCAATCTGATTCAGCCACCAAGGAGAGTCATTTCAAGGGCATTTTTCCATTACATTCTCTGATGATGATAAGCTTTGTTCCTCTTTGATTCAGTGTTTCACAGCCATATGAAGATCCTTCTACATGCTATCTCTTGAAACTGTACCCCCAAAACAGAGGTAATGGCACAGTATAGAATTTTCTGCTTGACCACAGTGCTTTTACAATTGATAATATAAAATATGATTAATAAACTCTCATAAATTCGTCACAGTTACACTGTTGCAAGTACCATATGTGTACTTACATCCATGGCACAGGCAATGCCTGTATTTGATTTAATAGTAAATAGCTTCTGGGAGTTTTCTGGCTGGTTATTTCAGCAGCTCTTTCAGGAAGTTGCCGTTTGGTTTATGCTTTTACAATGAAAGGTTAGCCAAAGAAAAAATTAGGAAGTCAAAGTCTATTAACAGGGAATCATTATAATAGGTTGGAGTCTTTAAACACTTTCTTCCCTGCCAGCCTTACTGTTCATGCTTTACCAAAGTGCATATTCAAACCTCATCTTTCTATGTGTGTCTAAATCTGAATAAACTGCCAGTCATAATGTGCGTTTTGCTGTTGATAAGCTCCTGGGAGCTCCTGGAAATCTTTGGTCTGTCTATAATGCTAGCACATTTCAAATTCTGCACCTCTACTGAAAACTGATTATAGGTGCCATTAACTGAGAAACAAGCCTGCAGCTGACACATGTACATTGATGAGCTGCTGCAGTTCTTGTTCAAACCAGAAAAGGCCAAACTTTTCTCTTTCCAGTTATTACAGCAATCAAAAATATATGGAACCAGGATTTTCTTTCAAAGGAATGATAAGGTCTTGCTTTTCCTGCAGTAAAATAAGCATAAGCTTGGGATCAAAAATATATTGCAAGGTGAAACAAGACTATCTTGGGTGTTCTGCTTTCTGCCTGAGCAGTCATGTCCTGTATCATTAAAACTGTATACCTCTAGTATTTCTACTCACTCAAGTTCTAAAAACATGGATTTCAAAGCATTTTTTACCAGCATTCTTAAAATGATACAAAGCTTTTCTTTCTTTGAGAAGTAGAGGTAGGGATTTGGCCCAGCAAAATTGGCTCTACTAGTGTTGCTGGACAATATGAGCAGGACGAGGATGCTGTCAGCTACTGGGATTTTTTTTAGGTAGATGTATGTGGTCATATAAAGAATCCTTTCATATTCATTGAATCTTTCAGCACCTCTTTCATACTGTGAAATCAGACATCTGTTTTCCTTGTTTGTTCTGTTAATGATTGAATATAGAATTGCCTATTGAATATCCCAAGAGGATTTTTTTTAATAAGATGATGATGATAATGGAATGATAGATAAAATAACTTGTTAAAAAGACACCTGCTGGTTCTGTTGGGTTTTTAAACAACCCTTGAGAAATAATTTCTATTGTATTTAATACTTTCACAACACTTCTTGAAGCAACATATTCCTGAGGAAATAATATTCTTCTGATATCAGATATGTGTTTTTCACTGGTATTGGGGAACTAATAACAGGATTCTGGTGATGATTATACAATCAGTAGTTGAATAAAGTTTTCTCTGTGTTCAGTTGTGCAAAGTTAAAGGCTGTGTTGAAACTGCAAAATTCAAGTTTTCTTCTTTTCTTCAAGTTTTTCTTCTCTCTTTTTCTTCTTTTCTTCTTTTCTCTGTTGAATCAATTTAGTGAACTTAGTCCAAATATAAAATAATGGGTCAGGACCAATGCTGCTTCAGCGATGAAGGGGGAAATATATTTCATTTCCTATAGTAGAAAAATTATTTATACAAACATTAGGCTACTCAGTATTTCCTTATTACTTGTTTTCAAGGAGAGTGAAAATATTTTAGTGTTGGTTAGACAAGTTATATTTGAAATGCCATTTATTTGTCAAATCTTGAGGGCATGACTGAATGCTCACAGTGCTTAAGCAAACCTGCTACAGAGGTGAATGAGAATGCACAATTATAGATGTCATTTAACTGAAATGAAGATGAGTGTTTCACAGCTGACTTTAAGTGCAGTTCTGCCCAGGCAAGCGCCGAGTGAGCGGTTCAGACACAAGCCCACGAGAATTTACTTGCAGAGTGTGTCAGTTCTCCTTGACTCTTTTATTTAGATGCCCATAAATTTCATATTAAATTCTGAACTACTTCAGTGTTTGAGCATAGAGTTTTAAGATTTCTGTTTTCCACAAGCAGCAAATAAAATATGTTTCTAGTAATAGATTTCAGTTTCATAAATGGTGGAGCCAATGTTGTTTTTACGGCTGAGATGATGAACTGAGACTAAGAAGTGAAGGATCTCTGGGCAAAATACTGTATGTTTTTTACAATCTTTGAAAGTTATTTTTCTAAGCATTCCTACATTATTTAAAAGTTTAAAAGACACTGCAATACTATAGAAAGTTTGCATTCCAGAACATCAGAAGTAGATATAGCAGAATTCTGAATGGGAGTATAACATCTTTTCAAAATCATAGATGTCTGGTGCCAGAAAAGTTTATAGCTAGCAAAAAAAACATTTGCTTTCACCCAGAGGAGAGCCATATTTTGTAATAACAAATCTTATACTGTATTTCAAGCTTTTCTCACAGTGTATTATAATTTTCCAACTCACAAATTTTCCTATTCCAGCTCAAACAGACTGGCATTGCTCAGAAAAGATGAAAGTAAATATGCCTGGCTGTAAAGCAACAGGACCCAGGAAGACTGAGCTTTTGGATGATCTCACTTTATGGATATTCTTTAAATTAGCATTCCCACTTGCTAGCTGTGTTTTAGATCCACCTTGTTTTCAGTTGCTAATACTGTACTTCTACTGATATTGCTGAGTTTTATGAACAAACTTCTAGTGACAGTTTTCCCAACCTGTCAAGGTCACTGAGAAATTAGACGTTGGCATTTTACCCTAGGAAATTGCTCTGGTGTTTGTATACAAGGTGATTTTCTCCAGAAGTAACATGCTGCATTTGCCACAGTTACTTTTTCTCCCTATTAGATCAAAAAATCAGAGGAAGAGGTGGCTGAAAATTACAATAATCTTTTTTTAAATTAGGAAAAGTGAAGTCTGATACAAGTGCATTCTGTAAGATTTCATTAAAGATCAGCAGGTGGCATGGAGACACAAAACAAATTGCCTTAAATGAGTGTTCAAAATTGGTTTTTTCCAGATGTACTAGTTCCAGATGTTCAGTGGTACATACACTCCTGCATTTTGGCTAACAGTACAAAATCAACCCTTCTTATTCCTTTAGCTTTGCACTCAGAGATTAAATTGTGTTGAAGTATTAAATAAGAGGCTTTTGAAACCTGAATGCCCTTTGTTGGGGCAATACATAACAATTCTGCAGTTATTTTACTATATGTTTATATGTGTGTGCCAGCATATCTTTTTTTTTTTTTTTTCTTCTCCTGCTGGTGAGTGCATACAGATTTTTCTTGTTCTTGTCTTGTAAAACAGACGCTAGCCAGCCAGCCTAAACTAGCTCCCTAGGAATCTCCAAATGTGTAAGTAATTGATTAAAAATCATAGGCACTACAGCAGGGTCACCTCTGACAACCCAGTAATTGAAGCAGCAGGGACTTTCAGTTCAGGAAGGTGTGCAAATAGGTACAGGAATAGATTTGGCAGGGCAAAGTTTTACGCTTGCAGAACTATATTTCTTCTGAATATTTTCTAATTCTCATCAGTTCGCTTTCATAAAAAATAAACACAACAAAAATTGCAAAAGCAAACATTTATAACATTACATCTTTATTCTGATCAGCACAAATATTTTCATACTCTGAAGAAAATACAGGTTCCTTTGTAAGAGCCTTTGGAATGCAAAATCAGAAATAAAATATCTAAGGAGTTGTCAGCATCACTGCTGCTACTTAGCCATGTAAGTGATACTTCTGAAGTGAAAGATACTTGGGTTCATCCTCTTGGAGAGTAGTGATGCAGTTAATCAAATAAACATTCTAGCTACCAAGTTCACATAATATTGCACAGCCATCCAGACATTTACTGATGTAGCTTCAGTATCTTGAGAAAATATGTTGCAGCTTATTTGAGGGCATGTTTATGTTTGAGAAGAAAATCTTTAAAGCTTCCATTTTTTTCTCACCTTTGTACAGAGACAAAATTTGTTCTCTTCAGAATGTGTCAAACAGATTTTTTTAAATTATATAAAACTTAGCTCTTATTCATACAGGCCTGAAGTACAAGAAAAAACATTTTACAAAAAGTAAAAGTAACCAAAGGATTAATAGATACATTGTGCTATGTGATTTGCATGTAGGTTTGCAGTGGAATTTTTCTAGAACAGAGCCCTACGGGTTTTTCAGCCTCATTTCTCAGTAGACTGCACAACTGGTGAGAAAGTAGGTATTTTGTCTGACAGCCATTAGAGTCTCATTATTCAGCAAATGTGCTGATAGAACAAAAAATGCTTTGAAATACCTTATCCAAGTTTGCTAACATTAATACAAGTGTTAATGAATGTGAAGAAATTATCTAATGCTCTTTGTTTTTTGTTTTGTTGTAGGGTTTTGTGAGTGGTGCTGAGATAGAGATCAGAGTACTTGCAAATCTGTAAAGGTTGTGACCACTAGTAACTTAATTGTTGTCCTGCTATTGTCTTTATGGCATATATTATTCAAAGTGCTCATCTTTTCCATCATAAGAAGAGCAATTGATTGTGTGAGGTTTTTTCCTCTATAGCAGTGTGAACCAGAAGAAAATGCTTTCTGTGGCGAACAGTGTTTTGAAACTTGCTTTACTTACTGGAGCTATTGTCTGACATTTTCTTCAGTAGCTTTTCTGCTAGCACACTGAAAGAGGTCCTTTTTTTTTATCCTGGTAATTCAGTCACTGATGATCTCCTCCCTTCAAATCTTATTTCACACCAAGGAGATGTACAGCAGCTCTTGTTTCCAGTATAATTATTTCTGGGTGTTTTCGTTCTATCCCCAGGCCTGTGTTACAGGGTAGATCCTAAGGTTTGGTTAGGCAGACCTACAAGTGCAGTGTGATTAAATAAGATTTCCCCACCTTGATTTTATTTTTTAGTAGTTTCTTAACGTCACCCTTAACTGAATTCAGCCAGGCTTGCTATGTCTTTGACTGTGGTCTTTCTGTTTTAATGGTTTTTGTTTCAAATGTTGCAGGCTTAGTTACAATATTCCTGTGGTACTGATTTTTCCTCTCTTCGAGTTTATATCCTACACTTTCAAAGTTCTCCAAACCTTTGTATATCTTTTGTAACACTCTTTCAAATGCTGTCTTGCGCCTATCATACACAGCCATTGAAACCGGCTTCCAGTGCAGCTTCCTGCTTTGTCTGGACCTATTTGTGAAGAGTTCCCTGCAATCAGCTGCTTCTTTTATTCTCACCTTTAAAAATTTATCTTTTGCTGTCAAGGACTGAAAAACAGAAAAACTCTTGTGAGAATTTGACCGTCATAATGGTGCTTGTGTCAGTTGTGTCTCTCTGTGGATTCATACCGGTCTGCAGTGGTCAGCTCTGCTCTTAAACTGGTCATTTGGTCAGGGGAACAACCTCTCTGTGCAGGAAGCTTCAGTCAGCTGTGACTAGTGAGTAACTATTCAAGTAATAGTTACCTATCTTCAGCATTGTCAGTGGGCGTATTTTGTAAAATGTGGGGGGAAAATGCAATTAAATTTGTCTCTTTTTAGATGTATTCCAAATGTGCCAAGCATTTAACATGTCAAATTTAAACAGAGAATTTTATTTTTCAACAGAAAAATATTTTACTTTGTGTTTATGGATGCTAATTTAGCTTTATGGATAAGCTTTCAGCAAAATTTCTTGGGTTGTCTACTAGTGTGATCAATGCAACTGATTTTATCTTTTCTACACAGTTGTTTGGGGTAAGAACATTTAATACTCTGGCAACCTCATGGGTTTCCTTTTCCCATTCTGTAATCACTGTATGCTTCAAAGGTTGTTTAATGCAGCCCAATATTCTCAGGTATTTATGGAGCTGTTGAAATTACAGAGAAAACCTGATAGCCTGTTTCACTCATTACAGCTTTGCCAGTACGTGGGATATGTTTGCTTTCCCTCCAACTCTCTCTTGGTCTCCAAAATCAACACTTCAAACTAATAGCAGCTCCCTGTAGCAGAACTTGCATGAACTCAAGGCTATTACAAGCCAATATTGGCACCAGACTTCAGTATCCCAAAAATAAAATACGAACATTTACTTTCAGAAATCACTTTGGAGTTTAGTTACCACAGGAAGTAACATAGAAAGCAGTTGAAAGTGTTCAGGATCACCAAGCAGTCCATTTTCTAAAAGGTTGTTCTTTCTACAGTGATGTGGTATTGTGAGGCACCACCATAAACAAGGCTGATTGAACCAAAGGCTTTGCCCCTAACTGTGCACCTGTTCTGCTCACCAGTTGTATGGGCCTGATAACCATGCCTGATAACCAGTGACTGTGTTACACAGTATAGTTTTCCTGGCACAGAAAAAAAAAATAAAAAATAAAAGAAGTGACTGGTTTAGGCTGGAAATTGCACTGGATATTGTGTTGCTCTTTCCTTCATATTTTTCAAGAGGAAAAGAAGCATACACTTTTATTCTTTTCTTACCTTCACAATGGAGAATAATAAGCATTTTACTGCCAAAAGTAGTTTTTCCATTATGCTCTCTTCTAGCTTGGCAATGTGCGCTATTGTGCGAGCAGGTAAAAGAAATACAAAAACAGATTTCTATACCTAGGATGGCACATGAAAAGAGCATTAGTGCAGGGCAGTAGAGCAGGGTGGCCTCTTTGCAGTGTCTGTGCTGCCCTTTTGCTGTAAGTGCTTTGTGTGCAGCTGCTGCTTGGTGCCTGGAGCTGGGGGATGCAGTGAAGGACCTGGCACAAGGAAAGGTGTGAAGCTGGAGCTGGGCAGTTGATGTTTGTAAGCATGGCATGGTCTCTCCCCAGTGAGGAGCCAGCTCCATCTCAGTCAGTGCTGGGCAGCTGTTCTCGGTGCCAGGATCCTTCCCTCTTGGTGTGCTCAGCCTGCAGCACACATTGTGCACAATAGTCCCAGTGCCTGGTACAGAAGAGAAGCGGGCAAGTACAAAGCCATACTTTTTATAACATGCAGACACACACAAAATATGTATTTTCAGTAATTGAAATATTGTCTGTTACTGTCACAGCAAGAGCAAATTGGTTTATTCATTGCATACAGTAGAAAACTTATGTGACAGTTTTGTAAGGATTATTAGGATTGTAGCAGAACTTCATATGTGAAAGCTTTTAGTATATGTATTGGAAAGGGTTCTTGCAAGTGTATCACATATCATTTGTACCTTGGATATTTTTAATTTTAACTGCTATTTGAACAAGCTGTTGTAGAACAGAACTTTATTGTAAAGATGTTATTTGTATCATCAGTGATAAAAAATTGGGCAGATAGGATGTCAAGGGGTGTAAGTAGCAATGAACATTTTTTATAATGAAAAACTTTATCAGGTTTCTGGATCTATACATGACTTTCAAATACCCATTGCTTTTTCTTTTTTTTTTTTTTTTTAATCAAGAATGTAATTTCTGAATTAAGGATCTGAATATTAAGTTACTCTCTTTTGTTGTTGAAAATAGCATCTATGATTTCATCATAAAATCCAAATAAAACTTCTTTCTAAGAGTGCAGCAAAGCAGCACTGTGACAAAAAAAGAAGTAAATGCTATTAATGGGTAGGACCTATTGTGTCTGCCACAGCAACTGTAGTAACAGTGGCATGACCTGCAAAGATCAGTGAGTCACTTCAGCTACAGAGGTGAGGCTGTGGCATCTGTAGGTTTGAACCTGTGAGGTGCTGCCCTGCAGTGCCCTGACTTTGGTACTCGTAATGAGGCAGCACTGATCAGATAAATAAGCCTTGAATTTTAACATGGCGCTGAAACAAGCATGAGTCAAACAAGCAGAAATATGTGAAAACAACTTCAAAGCAGAATTAAAACAATGTAATGGGTGAGAAAAGCATTGATATTCACGAGCCCAAAGCAATACTTAATTAGCTTGTTTTAGTTATTTTCCCTGGGCTCTACTTAAAAATAAATCCAGGCTTCAGTAAGAACCTGAATCATCAATTTACTTTTCTGGAATTTAAGACACATAAAATAGGGTTTTCTGCATAGAAAAAGAATGTAAGGAAACAGTAAAAATTTGGTTTTAAATTAACTTCTTGCACGTGAGTTTTGGTGTGTGCATTTCAACCTGACCCTGATGCAGATTGTTTCTCAGCTATTGCCTTCAGGCAGTGGGCTGGTACTGCCCTGGTGCCATGCTTCCAGCTGTGTTCTGCTAAGCTGTGCAGCAGAAGTTGATGTGTCCATGGTCTGAGCAGGATGAACTCACCCCTGCACTCATTTGAGCTCTGCCTGGTTCTATTGGTCTCAACCCAGGTGGAGATCAGAGTAAATTTGAGCCTCTTCTCAGCAATACCTTCAGAAATAGCAAGGGGATTGTAATCCTACAGCTGCATCTCACAATTCATTTGTATTTTATAAGGTGATAATAATTTGGAAGTATGGATATGCTTGTCACCAATAACAGTTATAGTTTTTGATTTCTGCATGAAAATACTATTTGTTGGCTCTGTGCTATAAGTGCAAATAAAAGAGTAATCGTTTTTGTGCTTTGTATATACATGCCATTGGCATTTCCTGTGCTTTGCACTGTTGAATAGTTGGCATTTCTGTCTAAAATATAAAACTGTAAGTAATGGTGGTTTGAATTCTGTGGATTGAAACAATAAGCTGTTATCAAAAGCCCATTTGGAGAAGTGCAATTTTCTGATTTTAGAAGCCAGGAAAACACAGTTCTGGCCCCACTGCAGTGACAAATGCATACTTAGCTCCATGTACTTTCTGTGGGAGTTAAACTGTATAATAACCTTACAATTATGATCTTTGAAGATGTTCTGCATTAAATGTTTAGAATGGTGGAAGGAAACATTAATTCATAGAGGGGCGTATGTCTCTCCTTATACATCCACATCGATGAAGAGCTTATTTGTGTCAGGAAGCTTTCCAAATGATGGAATTATTATGTGAACTGAGGCTCTTTCCAAAAGCTGCGGTACTGGCAGAATTGAGCCCAGCTGCGTGCTGGTAACTTCTCTCTAGGTTTGTAGAAGTTTTCTTGTTAGTTTGTTGCATGTTGTATACTCTAGAATTGTTGGAATATGAATAGTGAAAACACTTTAAAACTGGGGAATATTATAAAAATCAACATACTACATCAGCTGTTGGCCAGCTAAGTGAGGAGAAGTGGAAAATTAAATCTGTAATTTTTTCAATCGTCTGTTAAATTTGGTGTTGGAAAGCCATCACTCTGTGATGGCAATTTGTGGCCCATGTAAAATGGATCTTCTTCCATATCTTGGGATCTTATTCCTCAGACACTTGATGGCAAAATAAATTAAGTCTGTTCCTTCTTGTTGTGGTCAGTGAGATCAGCACAGGCAGGGGCAGGAGGGTAAGCACTGTGCTTGTTTCACAGGGGTGATGATTTATATCTCCAAGAGGTGTTTCAAAAGTACCATTTTTATGTTTACATAAAAAACAAATAGATGTGGAACAACATAAAAAAAGCCAAACTAGAAGTGTAGTTGGTATATGTTTTATATGTAATTTGTACGTGTATACAGCTTGCAGTTCTGTAGGTGAATTTTTCCTTTAAGGTCTGAAATGCAAAATACTATGTAACCTTCCTTTATTCCACTCTGGTTCACATATATCCTGGTGGTAGCCTTTTTCAGTTTGGCATAATATTGCACAGAACAGGAACGGCAGCAATCACAACAGTTATATTTTTCAGTAATAAAAATTTGCAAATGGCAGCTGTTCAGTGTGTTTCATTGGTAGATGTTAGCACCTCTGAGAATCTCCATAGTGAAAACTCTGTAAGTTAGAAAGTTAGCAAATGCTATTTATTGAAACTGTATTTTATGAAGACCCGTAAGTCATATAAATATTCTAGATTTTTGCAGGTGTGACTTACTACTATGGAGACTTTCAAACTGAATAGCCTATGAAGTACAATTTAACATCAGTTAACATAATTTTGTTTTTTCATCCTTTGTCCATCAAAATACCTTCAGAATCTGATTTTAACATTAATTTGGTCATAATAGTAGTCTTTGTACTTGACTGTTTTCAATGTTTAATACAGTTCATATTGTTTAATTTCAAAGTATTTCTATTATTTTAAGAAATAATAGTTCTTTCATTAGAATTTTCTTTCTCCTGGTTTATAACAATCTAAAATTGATGTACTGCAATGTACTTCTGGGAAATATGCCAGCAACTGTAGGGTTTCGTTTCAGGATGGCTATTCATACTTCATAAACACTTTCAAGTGTTTGTTTAAGTGGGTACAATCCTGTTTCCAGAGTTCTTGGTAGCACAGTCTTGGTCTTATATATAGAGGCATGTTAAGACAGAGTCTGGTAGCTGTAAACATAGAGTGCAAGGGTCCATGTTAAGAAAAAAATGCTCAAAACAGAGCCCAGTTTTTCAACTAGTCAGTTCAACTCTATTTCAGATGAAGCCATGGGTTTCAAATGGGGAGGTTGCTCTTATGGAGATGTACTCGCTGCAATGATGCAATTTGATTCCAGTTATTCAGAGTGACACTTTCTCCATAATTTCTTATGTCTCTTTTGTCGGGGTTGCTCATACCAGCACCACTGCACTGCCCCCCTCCCATCCTGTGTTTGTTTTGGACAGAGCTTGTTTTACAGCTGGCAGCTAAGGTGGCTTGTAGCCACAAGCCTGCAGTTGAACAGATTCAAATGCAATGAGCCCTTGAGGGGCAGCATGTAAGCAGGGAGCATTTGAATACTGGCTCTGGCACAAAGTTCCTCTGTAGGCACACCTGGGACATTTTATCCCTTGCTTTGTGAATACCATCTGCAAAATGAAGTAATACCTGCCTACCTGTCTCACAGGAGCACAGATGATTGACTCGTGCTTGTGAAGTTATAAAGGAATGCACTGAATGCACACAGAAGCCATCTGATCTGCAAATATATGGTGAATTGTTCATGGAAAAACAAAAATATTAGCAACTGTGTTCATGTGTAGTACCATAACTCCTGGAACTGAAATGAGGAATGTATGTCAAGATGGTACTGGAGCCTTTCAGTGTCATCCCAGCGACTTTGAGAAACTTGAGTCCTTCCAAAGGCAAATGTATTGCTTTTGAGAAATATTTTTAAATTCCCAATGCAAAGCCTTGCTTGTTTCTGAATGCTATCCAGTCCTTAACCCTGGCTTCCTCTCGGATTGCTTGGGCTCCTTTTACCTGGCCATGCCTGCAGCACAACAGCAACAACACCTGTCATGAATTTGGTGGACTCATTGGTAACTGGTAACTTTAAAAACAGGAAAAACACCCCTTTTGTCAAATTAGACATGTTTCATGGCAGGACTTCTAACAAGATTTCAAGGATGCTGCTCTCTTTTATAAAATGAGCTAAATGAGCTCCCTGTTGAGTTATGTTTACTAAACCCACAGGACTATTACTGTATGCTTTTTTGCATGTCTGGCATAAAACAACAACATATGTATTTTGTTTCTTTTAGAAGAAGGGAAAGAAAAACCCAACAGTGCAAGTCAGCAGTCCAATACAGAAGCTGATCCTTTTCTTTCCAAACCTGGAGTGGCACCTGCAGCACCTGCCTCATCCTCCAAGAGCACGAATGGAGCTGCTAACACGGTTACTGAGTCAGAAGAGGAAAAAGCCAAAAAACTACTTTACTGTTCATTATGCAAAGTGGCTGTGAATTCCCTTTCACAACTAGAAGCCCACAATACAGGTGAGTATCCATATAGTACAAGTCAATTGTGTGTTAACATTTTTAAAATTCAGTGTAACAAGGTGGTTGCCACACTTCACTGAACCATCTTTTAGTTAAAACTTAAAATATCAAGTTACAGAACCAGACCTGCTACTGGCAGGTTCCTGTGTGGTTTTTGATACTCTTAAAGCACTCTGTATTTTTTTTCTTTTTTTTTTTTTTTAGCTGTCATTCATGTACTCTCTAAATTTTTAGTTGACCAAATACCTACAGTTCATGTTATCTTATGAGATCCATTCGTACCTTCACATTGAGGATCACAGCATGATCAAAGTAGTTTCTGTAACACTTAAGGTTTCCAAAATGTCAGTGTTCTCTCTCTTTCATATTTTGTGTCATTATCATTGGTATCTGTTATTTTGCTGGTAAAAGTTACAGTAATTTATTTGATTTTTTTTATAATTTTAAGGTGGGCTGATTACATTTCCTAGATGTCCTTCTCATTGTTGAAGATTAGGTGTGCATCTTGTTTTGGGCCACAAGCAGCAATCCCTAGTGTGCTCTGTCTGTATATAGTGTGCTGGTGATGTAAAGCTTGCTAACAAGCCATTGAAGCTGGTTTTACAGCTGTAATCCATTCTTGAAATGGGAAAAGCAGCCATTTTCTCTGAATCAGAGGTATATTATTGAAGTACTGTTGTTCCTAGGCCGGTTTTGAGGAATTGCTGTGGTTCCTGTCCCAGTCCTTGGCTAATACCTTTTTCTGCTATTCACTTGCTCTATGGAATTTGGCAAAAGAATAAGCAGCAAGCACTTTGGCCACCCAGTCTCACACTGCCCCCAGTCAGTGAGGTGCAGCATGCCTGCTGTTCCCTTTTCTGCACAAAGCCTTCTGGCTTGCCTTTAGATCAAGGATGCAGGAGCTACACTGACCCAAACGGGAGTGATCATTAGTCCCCAGTCTGTGGTGACTTTAACAACTCTGTCTTGAAGATAAATCTTAGCAAGTCCCAAGGCTGAGGGAATGTTTTGAGCTGCTGATCACAAGCTCACCTGCAGCTCTTTGCCCATTAGGCTCCAAGCACAAGACCATGGTGGAAGCTCGGAATGGTGCTGGTCCCATCAAGTCCTACCCTAGGCCTGGATCCCGAATGAAGGTGCAGAATGGCAGTAAAGGCTCAGGACTGCAGAACAAGACGTTCCATTGTGAAATCTGTGATGTCCATGTCAATTCAGAAATTCAGCTTAAACAGGTAACTTGCATGCATTGGAGCTCTTTGTTGGTTGAAGTTGCATTGCAGTGTTGTAGGTGCAGTGTACGGCTGCGTGAAGATGTGTTGGTGAATACTGAATGAACTTGGTATGTCTTATCTGTCTTCCCACAACTATTTGTAAGTATTTCATCATGTGTCAACTTCACTAATTGTTTCAGTTGGGAAAAATGGGCTCAATAGCTGTAAAAGCAGGAATGACATAGCGGCTGTTGTTTTAAAGTTTTCTCTGGTTCAAGATAAAGATTTAAACATTGTTCTTCTAACTATAAGAAATTCTGGGTTGAGGTTTCCTGAATTCATCTTTCAGTGCTCTTTTCAGTCTGCTGGAATAATGTTTAATGCTATGTGAGAAAGAAAACATGACTCAAATCTATTGGTTTGTGACAATCAGCAGTAGGGTAGTACTATAGCTATGTCTGAATTATGTAGAACAACATTATCTGTAGCAGTGTAGTTGTTGTGTGCCTGTGGAGCTGTTCTCTGTCTGAGCCAGTGAGCCCTGGGTTCAGAGCTGTGCTCATATAAATGCAGTGATTCTGATACCCAGCTGGGAATCTCTGACTGGATGGTGCTGTGCTGTATGAATGTGTATCTCATTTCCTGGTTTTTACTTAGCTCTAAGACAATATTAAATTGCATGTGTAGACATATCCCTGGGTACTGTTCTTCCTTCAGCTTATATTGAATTGTTCACACAGCTGAACAGTATCAGCAAGATGGAAATTTACCTCTTACTTCTCACTATCCCTATGACCTAGTGATTGCAGCTCTGCCTGGTTTTAAAGGTCCTCAAATGGAAAAACAAAATATTAACCAAAATATCAATATTTTGCAGAGCCTGTATTGAATCATAAAATATGCTGTATTTGATTAGTTTCTGATTTTCTGTTTGATGTGCTCCAAATTGTTATGTTTAATTTAGCAAAACTCATCTTTGCTTTCTTTAAAGAACCTACTTTATCTTACAAATAGGGGCTTAGGCATATCCTGCTGATAAATCAATTTCAAACTCAAAACCCAGAAATGTTTAAAGAGCTAATTAAATGTGAGGATATTTATTTCAGCACATTTCCAGCCGAAGGCATAAGGACAGAGTTGCAGGAAAGCCTATGAAACCTAAATATAGTCCTTACAACAAACTGCAGCGCAATCCAAGTATTTTAGCAGTAAGTATTTTTATTTCTCATCACTGTCTGTGTGAATTTGTGACCCTGGGGACTCCCACTGCACAGAGACAGGAACATGACAGACCTGACACTTCTGCAGCTTCTCTTCCCCTGCAGGCTGAGTCTGCACAGGAATCAGATTTGAAGATAGTTATGTATTCTGGCTGCCCAGTCCAAGGCATGCAGACAGCACTGCAAGTGTTATTTACTGCTAGAAAGAAGGGAATAATCAGAAGGGAATAATGGAAGGGGGAATGAACCGTGTGCCACATGGAAAGGTATCAGCTCTGCTGGGCAAGGGCTCTTCTCCTTGAAGGCAGCAATGGCTATACTCTGTCTTTTTGCACACCTGAGATAACTCTAAATTATGATGGATGCAGTCAGAGAAAAGGACATAGGATGTTCAGGTAAAAAAAAAATACTAGTGCTCATTCTCTGCATGCAGCAAGCCAGAAAGCTTGTGTGCATGTATTTGTTGGTGCAAAAGAGCTATTGGGTGTTTAGAAGAATTGACTGCCTGCATATTCAGGCTGTGTCAGTCACTGGCTATCAAACACCTCTCCTGTCTCTGTGCCACTAGCCAATCCCTTTCACACCCACCCACATTTCCAGGAATCCCCCAAGCTGGTCCTGCCAGTTATCTGCAGTTGAAGTTCAAGGCTGGCTTTAGCACAGCACAGTTTGTATGTTTATTTGCCCATGACACAGCTAGTATTTTATTCATTTCAGAAAAATTCTTGCCATGTATGGCCCCAAACCAGTTAATAGGTTGAAAAGAGACAGATGAAAATGTGTGTGGGCAAGAGAAAGCATGTGAAAAGCCTGTAAATGCTAAAATATTGGTATGTCTTTGTAATTGTTTATAGGCAAATGAAAATGCTGTAGGCTTTGTCTAAGTCTCCCCACTTGATAGGTTCTGCCCATGCTAATCTTCTTCACTTGTATAATACATCATTTTGTCATCCACTGTGTAAGGAAAGACCACCAATTATAAAAGAAAACATGAGTATTTTTGCTTCCATGATTGAATTATTGTAGTGCAAACCATTTTCAGTGGGAGATATATATTTCAGATTAGCTATTTCACCACAAGCACCAGCAATGTTTGTAGATCATAAACAGAGTCATATATATATATATTTTAAATTTTTTTTCAATCCTTTTTGATATAAACCTTAAATAATATTTCTACTTTGAAAAGAGCAGGTCTGCATTGGAAGGCACAAAGCTGACTGGCCTAATACCACCTTCCCATATTGTCCACTCTACTTTTCTACAATTCAGATTCGCAAGTGGAATATTTGACGTTTGATATTGAAGTCCTAATCATGGGGGTATTTTTAATATTTCACACACAGTTATAATTTATATAAAGTTACTCACTTGGAAATTGTGTTTCCTTCTAAACATCAGTGGGGTGGTCTCTAGACTCCAGAGATTATTTATCTTTAAAGACAGGATTTGGTTGCTTTAATTGTCCTGGGAGTAAGAGTACAGTGCAGGTAACATTTCTAAGCAGGTGGTAAGAGGCTTCTGTAGGAAGCCACAATGTTCCCAGTGCCAGGGGTCACTTTTTCCCTCATGTAAAAGTGGGCGTTGGAAGAACGGTATTTACATTGCTTTTGTGTGTGTGTGTGTTTTATTCCAGGCAAAACTCGCATTCCAGAAGGACATGATTAAGCCGCTGGCACCTGCTTTCCTCTCATCTCCTCTTGCTGCAGCTGCAGCTGTATCATCAGCTCTGTCCCTGCCTCCCCGGCCCTCAGCATCCCTGTTTCAGGCACCAGCAATTCCGCCAGCTCTCCTCAGGCCAGCCCACGGGCCCATCCGCGCAACGCCTGCCTCCATCCTCTTTGCACCATACTAATTTATCCATGTGAAAAGGAGATAACTGTGGCCAGTACAAAGGGTAAAAGAAAGCAGGATAGGGGTTGAGGTTTTAAAATGTTTTTTTCTTTTGCAATGCTATCCAGCGTGACACCTTATCCAACCACATCATAAAATCCATCATTGACGGCGCTGCGTTTTGGAGTCTAGAAAATTCTGTCTTCTCTCTGTCTGTATTTTTTTAATCAAAATGGTGTGATTTGCTTAAAAATTAAATTGCTCATAGAATTTATACCATTAAAGATTCATGCATCTATTAATTTTTTTCCTTTACTTTTCTTTTTTTTTTCCTATTTGTATGATGCACCTTGGAATCAAGGAACCTAAAATATCTTCCTGACAGACTTGAAAACTAGGGTCTTCCTCACTCACACCTATGTAAATACTTCTCTGAAAAGCAACAGGCTATAATCTAATGTGAAAAAAAAAGGAAAAGGCAGATGAACCAAATGCTTGATTGCAGATAACATCTCAAAAAAAAGAATTTCATCCATTCTTTTCGTGTGCTCTTGTTGACAAGGATTGTGTGCTGTCCTAGACCCCAGTACTGGTGTATCTTGTGTAGTACTACAGATGTACCATGTCTGATATTTTTAGTTTCTGTGCAAATGTTTGAAAGCAATGCAATTTCTTTTGTGTCATACTTTATTTAGAGAAATCAAAAATAGAAAGCCATATAACATAGGGTTAAGATTACTGCTTGTTTGCTACTTTCATTTAACTTATTTTTGTTGTTTCTTCACTGGTGTTGCTAAGCAATGTTTAAAGAGAAAAAAAGCTTTTCAATTGCACAATGCCACGGCTCACATGCGTTGTTCAAGAAGACAATGTATCCATGTGTTTGTACATAAATATCCTGTTTTCTTAATTTCTAACTAGTTTCCTTTGTAATGATGCTACATAACATTGTGGCTCCCTAATGCAATAATGTACAGAACATAAAATATTTATAATTGACCATATTCTCTGTTTACTGAATATATTGCAGTAATGTCCCACCTATCTTCTTACCTCCCCAACCCTTTTATAAAGGTGAATCAATATGCAGTGCTCAGACTGGAGTCATTATGTGATAATGGGAACTGCAGGTGGAAGAAAGGAGAAAAAAAAAAAGAGAATTAACTTTTAGAACATCTCTATCAGCAATCCATAATAGTAAGATGTCTGTGTATTTTTTTAAATGTACCTTTTCAATAAAATAATAAGAAAATTATACCTGCTTATTGTGTTTTAATTGGTACAGGGGAAAAAACCCTGAACAGATTTAGCTAACGGAGTCTTCCAGGAGCAGACAAAGCATCAGAGTTGCAATAAAGTATAATTACAGAACCTGTGTTTATTTTTCCCTCGTGTTTTAATGTCTTTTCCTCACTGTAGCCTGTTACAGCCTTTACTGGGGCTTTTTTGCAGCAAGACTGTGAACATTCACTCCATCGGAATTTCAGAGGAAGATGCAGCAGAGACAGGTGTGTGTTTATGGGGGCATTTTACTGTACCACCAAAATGCTATACTATACCATGGTCGTGCCATTGCTAGTGGAGATTAAGTATTAACTTTAAAACCAGCCTGGGCAGATTTGAGACTGGAAGAAGATAACTTGGAAGCCAGGACTTGCTCTGAAGTATGGGCAAAATATGCAGTTGCTTGACTCAGCAGAAGGCTTTTGAAGGAGGTGTGTGGGGAAGCTTGAAATTATCCTTTTTTACTGCTGAAAAGCTTTGTCTCTTGTTTAAAAGCCTGCTCTTTGGTAATAAAAAGTGTAAGTAAGGAGTACAAGAGTAAAAGGACTCAACTCTAAGGTTATTGGGATTAATACAAATCCACAAAGGCCGAGGAATAATCTATGAAGGCCGAGGAATAAAAAAACTTCAGAAACTTTATAGTAGAGAGTAGAGATTTTACAGATCAATACCTCATAGTAGCAACATTATTAGAGACCACTTTCTGCAAACATAATTCTCTCCAATTACCACTGTTTTGTGGGGCTGTTTGCTGTGTTGTGAGAGGATAATTCAGTGGAGAATCACCTCCCAAAGGGGTAGGTAAGGGAATCCAGGCTTTTAGCATCTTCTGGCAGAGCAGTTACCTTTGTATTAATCTTGTGGACTCTGAGAATCACAGGTTACAGACAGACACCCTGCCACGTGCATCTGTCTGTGCCTGGTTTTGCAGCGACTCAGATTTAGCTGCCCAGCTCCCCCTCAGAGGAGTTAATCCCATCAGGAGCCTGTTGCTTTCCAACATGAACTAGGTCTACAGAATTCTGTATTTTAACTGGTTCCTCCGGAAACAAGAGTTGTCTGTGTATTAAAGCACTAATTTTTCTTTTTATATTCTGCCGTTGATGATGAGAAATTAAAAGCAAATACAGATTTCTGCAATTGAATATGTTCCGGTATAAAATACAGAAAAGGAGGGGACTGGCTAAAAATGCGTAGATTTCTTGGACAGCTGATTATTTCAGAGAGCATCTTAAAATAGAGAAATATTTGGGTCATGAAGGGTGAAGGAATGTGTTATTTCATTCAGCAATGAAAGGAATTAATCTGTGAAATATAAGGAGCTAAAAATGTGACTGTGAACCAATTCTTATTCAAAATTCTGTGTTAACTTCCATTTTGTGAATTGAAACTCTGTTTGCCACCGAAGTTTTGTCTACAGCATGCAGGACCAAGCATTTGAGATGATAATTACAGGATAAATGGTAAATCCTTCCATTATGCTTGCTGGGATGTCTCCTTTTAAAAATGAGCTTTACAAGAGAAAGAAAATTTGTATCATACACAGACAAATGCAATCAGCTGCATTTTTGTAATTTTAGAATGCCTTCTCCTGAAGTGTTACATCATTACACATGGCTGGCTATGAAATTCATGTATTTGGTTGTAACAGATAACAAACAATGAAATTGAACATTGCCTGTGCAGTTAGCTTTTTGAGTAAGATATCAAATGTGGACACCAGTAAGGTAATAAGGTTACAGTAATGGGATAATATCCTCTAGTATGCCTATTATTCTAGATCTGGAGAATGTACTCTGAGCTGCAAGTTGTTCCTGTGTGAAAAGTCAAAAGTTATAAGGGCACTCTGTTCATTGGGGATTATCAACTGGCACTGCCCTCTTTCTGTAGCAGAAAAAGAAGGACCCAGGCCAGATACAGACACATCAGCAGGAACTTTCTGCTGGTATGTGTGACTAGATCATGGTCCTCGTATCACAAAAGATTTTTATAAGAGGTGATCAAACAGAGATGTGGTCTGCTAGTCTGTACAGATTGAAGATTTATATAGACTGCTTTTTTTAAAAGAAAAATAATGGTGATAGGATCTTCTATAACCACTGCAGATCACTAGTGTGTGTGTGTGTGTGTCTCATTTCTGCAGGTCAAAATGTAATAAAGTGTTTCCTTCCACTTCTGGTCAGATAGCAAGAGAAGACAGGAGCTAGCATGGACATTGCCCAGTCAATATCACCACTTGGACTCTAATGATAATGTTACACTGGGCCCACCTACTGATAAACTAAAAGGCAGTTCCTTTAACAAAGAGACTTTTTCATTAAAAAGAAGTTGCCTTGTTTTACTTCCTTACAGTCTGATCTTGAGCTATGAATTTTATGGTGAGAAAGTTTTGCAAAAGATTTTGTCAAATTTTTCTGGGGAAAAAATAAAGAGTATGGTGGTTTAAAACTCTGCAGGAACTATTCCACTATCTTTATGGATCTGGCAATAACCCAGTGAGTCTTACTGTATATCTTTTAAATCTTTTGAATATCATGTCACCTTGAATAAGTGAGGTACTGCACTATTTATTCATGCCTGATTGGACATTAAATCTTCACAGCCATCATCTGGTCACAATAATTTTCTTCCTGTGGCTTCTATATTTTTTAAACTATTTTTTGCTCAGTGGTCTTGTTTCAAGTGCCAGCTGAAACAACTGTCATGTCAACAACTGTCAACTTGATCCTCAAGAATTTATTGGAATGACTGGCATTTCAGGTAAAACTAAGATGGGGTTTTTGGGGTTTTTTTTTTGTTGTTGTTTTTTGTTTTTTGTTTTTTTTTTGAGTGTCTAGAATTCTTCCATATTACAATGTTTTATTATAAAATTGATTTGGAATTTTTTATATTTGGTTTTGTGTCCTATTCATATTTACTTGTATCAATAGAGTGCTGTGCCAGATGCCGAGAGCCAGGTCCTCCTGAAGTGGAGGAGGCCAATCCAAGACTGCTGCCTTTGAAAGGCTGTAGCTGAGGGGTGTCTCCTGAGACTGGGAAAAGGACAATTTATGACATCAAAAATGTCAGGAGTAAGGATCTGGGCACATGAAAGCAAGTGGGTGGTTTGGACTGGCCAGGGTGGGTTTTCCAAAAACCAAACGACATCCAAAAGGCCCGAGTGCAGCCTGGCTGCCATGAGGGCCCCTCTGCACAGCCAAGGGGAGCCAGGTGCCCTGAGGCTGCCTTTGGCCAGGCTTCCAACACCGGCTCTCCTGGAACCCCAGCAGGAAAATGTGGGCACGGAAGGCGGCCAGCAGGAGCGGCTACAACGAGCTGTGGGACAGCCTGGGCCACCAGGCTCCAGGTGTTGGACAGCTGCTTGCAGCCCGTGACAGCCACTCAGCTCTGTCCCTTGGGCCTGTATCACCAAACACAGCGAGCAGTGACCCGTGCAGGGCACAGAGCCCTGGGATCCTGTGCCGTGGGGTGGCAGCCCTTGGGAAGAACACGTGAGTGAGTGCCAAAGCAGGAGCCTGCTTTTCCAGTGGTGTGCTGCAGGGTAAGGCTGCCCGACCTTGGAAAGCTGGAGCCCTGGTTTGATGGGAACCTGGGGGACACAGAGGAGAGGAGCTGGGCAGGGAGCCTGCTGTGCAGTGTGGCTGACTGGCCAACACCAGCAGCAGCCATGCAGGAAAGGGCCTGGGCAGGCAGGGGACACCCAGGTCTGAGTGGGACAGAGGCAGCTGGGGTCTGCAGTGCGCCCTGGAGGCAGCAGAACCGGGCTGAACACGGTGCTGGGATACCCGAGCCTCAGGCAGCAACTTAAGGGACGTGCAGAGCTGCACCCAGAGGAACGTGTCCAGCCTGGGGCTCCTGGTGTGAGAGAGACCGGCAAATGGGAACAAGGCTGGGGCAAGGCCAAAAGGTGGTCAAGAAACGAGCACACTGTATTCAGGAAAGTGAGATGGGTGCATTGAGTCCAGAGAAGGCTGCAGCAGTTCTGGCCACTGTCCAAAAGTGCCTAACCTAGGGTCACAGGGAAGAGAGATTGATATTTCCCAGAGAAGCACCATGACAGGATGAGAGAAGGCAGCCAGAAGCTGCAGTAAATAATATTCTGACTGCACATATGAAAAAAGGTTTTGAAGTAATAGTGGGTAGTACCTGGAGTAGGTTGCACAGGAAGATTATTGCAATATCCACCCTTGAGTAGTAGGCTGGAGTAGGTGACATTCAGAAGACCTGTCTTCTTAAATTAATCAATCATTCTAAAAGATAACAAGGTCTGCTGAAAAATCAATTGTATTACAGGGCAATTAACAGCTGATGGAAACTTTGCAGTAGTAAATACTGACTGATGATTCACAACACGGTGGGCACCTGCTATGCCTTAAAAAATGAAGACAAACATCTTACCTGTAACATGTTGAAGAAGAAATACTGGAAGGAGAACGTACCTGGAAAGGTGAGACAGTCAAAGTGGCAGGGAAGGGAAATTATTTGTACTGCAATATGGTTACTGGATTTTGGAAGGGCCGAGGCTGTATTTTTCAGACCAGAAAAAGGACCTTGCAGTAATTGCAAATGTGATATGTTTCAGGCCTTTGTGAGTTTTGCTAAAACAAATACATCCATCTTACATGAAAGTATTTGACTGTAGTGGTGCTGGAAAACACATTTGTTAGAAGATGTTAGCTACTGTGAGCTATTTTGCTAGGTTAGAAGCAGGCACAGCACAAAGCTTTCTTTTTCAAAAAACACAGTTTTCACTTTAGATATACAGTGTAATTTCAGCAGATTTAAATGTCCAGCATGCTCAGCAGCCAGTTGGTGCTGTCAGAGTACTAAATCCCGGATACAGCTTTCAGGATACTTCAGGCAATGAGCACTTTCTCTAGAGCTCCAGACCCAGACACAGCTCTTGTCCAACAAGGGATGTATCCATTTTGTTTCCCCAGGAATTTTTTTTTTTTTTTCCAGGAGATACCTTGCTCATAAAAGATGTCATTTTTGGTTAAGGTTTCTCCCCAGAGCCATTCATCCAAGTTACTTCTCCATTTAGACACTTTCCCTTCTCCCACTGTTCAAGGATCCATTTCTGCCATCCAATCTCTTGCCATCCCATGTCTGAACCTATTGCTGTATTGTCCTGCCTCACTTTCTGATATATCAGCTGTCTCTTTCTAGCTCCTTCCTTGACCACATCAAAACATGCCCTTGTTTTTCCAGCCTCTTAGGTGTGAGTTCTCATAGCTTGTCAAGATGTCAGCTCCCTTCTTCATTTCCTGAGTGAACTCTGTTTTCATTTTCCAGTAGGTGCTGGTGAGATTTGTCATTCTGCCCTTGAATTTGAAAGTTCAACTCCCTAAACTGTGAAGTCAGCAAAATTCCATCCCCAATATCTTTCCTAAAGCTCATTTAATGACAGCAAAATCCCAAACCCACCTCTTACCCCTCTCTTGAAATGAACCACCACCACTGCAGGGATAGTAAAACTGTCATGAGATTTTGTGATATCAGATTTTAGCAAAGAAGAAAGCCTAAGAATAGGGGACAGCATAACAGTGACTCTTCTTATTTTATCTGTCTAAACTCTGTCAGCCTTGACTATACTAAGTACATTTCCTGGCAGGTATGATGCTTGCCTTAGAGGGTCAGTGATTCCTGCAAACTCTTCCTTTTCAGGACATATTATCTCCTCAGGAAGGGAGGTGGTAACTTGATTCAAAACTAATTTTCACGTTGAACTGTGCCAAATCATGTTTTTGTATGCAATTTGAATTTTTAAAAGTTCTCTAATGTTTTCTGCAAAGGCTGAATGAAAAACAGATCTTCATTGCTTGACTTCACCGGAGCTGCTCAGGGGCTCTCACAGTTGAATAGTGTGAGTCTACTCCTTTCCCAACAAGGCAAAGGAAATACTGGGGGTTGTTTCGTTTGAGAACAAGTGCACTGGCTCCACCCCTGCTCTTCCTTGCCTATGTAACTCCAATGGGAGTTAAGTTCCTGTTAGGAACACAGTCCAGCCACCCTGGAGAGCAGCCCTGATTGCAGCACAGCCAGGCTATGGAGGGTGCTCCTGTGCCTCACAATGTGTTCTGTGCTGGGGCTTTGCTTCCTTTCCTGCAGAATACCTGACTTGCATCAGAGAGATGGGAGATTTGTTTCCTGTTGTGTTTGCATGTGAGTCCAAGGCTACAGCAGCATCTTGAAAAGTTAATCTCCAGAGTGTCTCAAGTCTATGCCTCCCTCCTTTCCAGTGGTTTTGCCTTCGTCTTGGCTTCCTGCCTTCCTCCCCCAGTGCAGAGGCAATCAGAGTTCATGCAGAAAACCCGTCCAGCATGAGCTTACCTGTGACTTTCCCAGGCAAGTGTTTGCTGCTGAATAATTCAGCCCCCAAGGAAAAGGAGAAGGGAATAAGAACACAATGTCTGACAGCGGGCTGAGCTTCATTAGGAAATGGTTTTTACCTGTGACAGAAGAAAAGGAAAAAAAAAAAACCCAAAAAACCCCGTAAATCCTAGACTGCAATTCCTTGCTAATGCTAAATATACTTCAGATATGTTCTCCCCCTTCCGAGTTACCCATCTTTGGAATACTGAGGGTGGGAGACCATGCAAACACAGATACTTTCTACCACGTGTGCCCTTTGTGGTGCCAGACAGGGCACCAGGCTCGTAAATCAGCTTCAGATGTCACTTCCTGTAAATTACTTCATGGGGGAGATACTGATTAATGGTAGCAAATGCACCGGAATTGTTCAAATGTAGAGGGTGGTAAGAATTGCATCCACATTTTCAAATGCAGAAGTTAATTTTAAAATAATGATTTGCTGTTCCCTCCCTGGGACTGAATGCTGGGAACGCTCTGGTGCCTTCTAAATCATCAGAGCTGGCCTGCTCTGCAGTCCTCTGTCACAGGAAAAAAAGCATTAAATAGTTTTAGTCTCCTTCAGAAAATACTTAACTTCTTATATATATTGCCTGACATTGCTCTTATCTGTTTTTCAAGGTAATTCAAGGGAAATTTGAGACATTTTAAATCTGCATTGCGACTGCTTGCCATGTGCTAGGATGATGCTCCAGCAGCTCAGGGAGGAGGCAGCAAAATGAGAGTGGGCAAGGTAGGCTGCAAGGGAAGAGGGAGCTCTCCCTGCGCTGCAGTGATGTGTGAGCTACTGAGAGCTACAGCACACTCACAGGCATTTCAGGAGGAAAACACATTTACAAACGTGGGGTTTCAGCCTGTCAGGTTTTGTTTACATGGTGAGTGAGCAAGAATTAAGTCGTGATTTGAAATGCACTTAAGTTGACACTTAAAGACAGCTTTTAAGTGAAGACTTAAACTAAGGAGTTGTTTTACAGATGCTTGATAGATCTTATGAAGTGGACCATTCCTCAGGGCCAGGAACTTCACCACTCTAACCCATTCTGCTAGCATCTCTTTTCCTGTGTCTTACAAAATGTATTTGCATGCTAAAACACTCAATTTCTTTTTCTCATTTTCTTTTGCTAGGGCTACAATTTTAACTGAAAAATCTTATCCTGTGACTTAAAAAAGCTCTGATATGCAGTAAGCTCAGAAACCCTATTCATTTTCCAAAAGGCACATTTACATTTACTATCAACATCTCCAGAGCTGGCAAATGTTCCAAGTCAAGGAATTACCAGAAAGCAGTGAAGAAACTGGGATTGTGATGGTTATTTCTTTCTATTCACATGCATGTGTTTATTCTAAATTAGACATTCAACTCCCTACTCCTGTAATATAGAACATTGATATTGAAGATATAAGTTTATTAGAACTTGAAGTTTGTATTAACACGGCCAGACATCTTTTAAAACATGCCATGTGGAAAATTTATTCCTGGTTTAACCACACCTTAAATTATCTGATTCTTCCAAAATACACTTGGATGTTTCCAGAGATTAAGGTCAGTAGAAATGAACTCCATATTAAAAAAAAAAAAAAAGAAAAAAAAAGTTTCTTTTAAGAAGGTAGGAACAAAAAAATTACAATTGTCCTCTTTTATTTTGTGAATATATTTCACCACATTGTCAAAGCTTATAATGACAGATAGAGAACATGAAAATCACAAAACTTATTTTGTTTGGTATTTGGAAGGCATATAGTGGTGATTGTTCCCACCTTCACTCAACTCTTGGCTGCATGCTTTCAACAAGCAGTTCACACAATGATGTGTTCCAACACATCAGCTACTTGCTTTCTAGTTTAAGATTTAAAATAAGAAAATTTTGTCTCCTTCACATGCAGTGGAGACAAAGGGAGTTTTTTATATTGTGTGCTCATGAAAAGAAACACCAGGACCTTAAAACCAGCTAGTGATTTTTGGAAAAAAGGGACACACAGGCAGTTCTAGCAGGACTGAATCAAAGAAGTCTGTGAAACAGACTGCCAGGGCCCTGCGCTGATGGGAAGTCAGCCGCTCATCCATTATCTGTTACTAAAGAGGATAGCTGAGAAAGTAAATTGGAGATCACACCACAGTTCTTTTCTTTGCCTTATAACAGCAAAGATGAACAGTGATGCCATAATCCTCAAACAGCTGAGTGTCCTGGCCACGGCTTTTGGAAATCTTGAATGCTTGGCTTCTCTGATCTTTGGCACTTATCCTGCAGCTCATGACTCTGATGCAGTCAGCTCACAGGCAGGGCTGCCTTGGCATGGTAGACAACCTGGATCCATAGATAAACTGATCTCTACAAAGTATGGACAGGTATTGTAAAGAGGAAAAAATCAAATTGTAAGAGTAGAGCAGTGTGACCTATTTTCTTATTTCTGTGTGCTGTTAAGAAGGCATGATACTTGATCTGCATATATTACTGACAGAGGGATTTTTTCCCCTCTATTTCATGGGACAGATTTTATTCCTAGCAGGATTAAAACAAGTAAACAAACAAAATGTTTCTGCTGTGTTGAAACTCAATTTTCAGCATTAAACCTTGGAATAACAAGACTGACTGGAGTCCCTTTAGAGGATAAAGAAGCCAAAAAATTAACACCATCACTTCCCAGGAGAAATGCATTTCTTCTTGGCACTGATTGAAAGTACAGAGGGTAAATGTGAAGCTCCAAAGAAATGTCTCTGTAGGCATTGTAAGGAGTTGAGAGCTGCTGCCAAGCATTTCTGCCATCCCCACAGAGATTTCATACCAGGAGGACAACAACAGACCAAAGAAATGCTCAGTAGAGCTTGTCACACCTGGAACAACTGAATGTAGGTCTATAATAGAAATATTCAGTCTGCTAAGAAACTTTTGGGTTGATTAAAAAAAAAGAAAGAAACAAAAGGAAGACAAAATATGACTTACTGTTGCATGCAAACTTCTCACTGAGCATCCCTATTTGGTTTCCTTTTTCAATATTTATTTTTATGTACTGAAAATAATTTTTAATTTTCTCAAGATATGGCTAAGTTAGAAGAACTCTTTGAGCTTTTTAATTAAGTAGAATCTTATTTTATAATTAATTGTATTTTCAGAGTCCTCCCATACTGTCATTGATGTGCCCAATGCCTTCTCCTGGAGATAGAGCCGTGGCTGTGACTGGAGTACACAGCTCAGCCCCAAGTTCTCACATGACCTTTGTTCATCTCCTGATGAAGGAAAAATACAGTGCACAAAATTGTCATGGAATTTCTGCATAAAGGAATTTAATCAAAGGAATTTCCTTTCCTTCACTAACCCAGGAATGAAGGACACAGGAAAGAGGGGAGCTGGAAAGAATTGCATTCCTAAAATCTGTAAGTCTCTGGTGAGTAGAATCCTTGCAACCCCACTGCAGCTGTCTCACCAGCTGTGCTACTCCCATAGTCATGCCTGTTGAAAAGAAAATCAAGAATTTGTATATTAGAAATTCTGACATGATGTGCAGATAAAGACTAACAATCCGTGATTCTTTCTGATGCTCCATGCTACCTTGAAATGTAAAATTAGGAATAAAAGTGTAATGCTGTTGAGTTGCACTAGGGATGTTTGATTTATTCTGCATCTCAGAGTAAAGGAAGTAATGCAGGTAGATGGATTTTCTTGTGGCCAGCTGCTATTTTAATATGAGTGCAATTAAACTTGCATATAGATTTTTTTTCCCTTTAACATTACAGCTTTAAGTTGTAGAAGTTCTGCATGTCAGTAAAACTGAGTTTTCTAGGGCTGTGTTTTGAATATACTGCATGTGCAAGAATTATTAATTAGGAGAACCAACACTGCTTCCCTAAAAACAGACTAATGAGTTAACAATGTCATTAAAAGGAAAAGATTCTTTTCTAAAGCACTTTGCTGATTACTATCCTAAAGTAATTAATTACTTCAGAGTTTATTGTTGTCAATAAACTTGTTTTCCACAGAACTTGATGAGACATTTAAAAATACAGTGTATGATAAAATCTTACTTGTGAAAAGACATATTAAAAACTTAACCTGAACTGATATTTATCATGATGTAACAAAAATACTGTGATTCTTTTTTATAGGCAAAATATTTTTATGCTTAATCAGAGCCCATAAGCTAAATTGGAAAGAAAAAGCCCAAAAGCCAAACATGCAAAGCCTTAAATCTGGAATCGTTGCTTAATCTAGAACCAAGATTACACTGGGCTGAGATCTGTGAACAATGCAGATGCATATACCAGGATGCAGTTAGAAAATATTTATGCTTCATAGTAGTACAAAATTATTTTGAAAATAATCTGCTGAATGAAATTGTTGCAGTTTGAAGAAATAGGTGAAAACACAAAGCACCTTGAGCTGGAGAACCAATTAGATGTAAGATCAAAGAACCTCTCAAACTGGATTATGATTGATCTTCTACAGAAATTCCAAACATAACTCAGGGTTGACAATGGAAGAATACTGAAGTCTGAAGCAAGTTGAATGTGTTGGATTTCACCCTGGACTGGGACTTTCCCTAAAGCCCTAGCAAGGTGGAGAATGGCCGAAATGGTTCCATATGGATTCCAAAGAACAGCAGATCACATCTAGCACAGCAGTTCCTACATGTCAGCAGAAACACCCTTGGGAAGCAGCCTGTGATCCCCCTGCCAAGTCCTGGCCCGCTCATGCAGGAAGCAAGTGGTACTTGTCTGCCTCAGCTGTGGCCTTTTGAACCATCCAAAGCCCCTGGAGGCAATTCCTGCCCCTTGTCTTCTTGTCCAGCTAATAAGTGAGTCAAAGAGGGTGTAAATGGATATATACCTCTCAATATGTATGCTGTGTGCCAGTTTAGGCTCATTAGCCAGTATGTAATTATGCCTGATTTCACATCACTCCCGAACTTGATCCATTAACAAAACTTTTATTCTCTGAGACAGCAATAACTTGACCTTAAATGAACTGAATGTGAAATTGCCTAGTGATTGATTTTTCAATTCAATTATTTTTCCTTCAGAAGTTAAATTTAAATGTGGCACTTTACAGTCGACAGAATCTAGGTCAAATAGATGGGATATTAATAATAACCTATCCTGTGTGAAATCTGGGGGTTTTACTTAGCAGTAAATTCAGTTTGTGGAATTCTCTGAAGACTGAATTTTATATAAGCAGCCATCTCATACAAGACAAAGGCACAGGCCAGAGTTTCCCAGACTTTTCAACACTGACCTGGAGCACCCTTCCTCCCTGGTGTTCTTCCCTCCTCTCCACCAATTCTTGGCACCAAGGGAGTAGAAAGTAGAGGGTTTCTAGATTGAGACTCTCTTTAGCTTTATTTAATCAGTTTTCTTTCTATCCTCACAGAGACTGACTGAAGAAGACATTGCTATTCGCCTTGCATAAGACTAATTGCAAATGAAGACATAGGGTTGCTCCCCTCAAATCCCAAAGGGAAGCAGGATCGTGTGCTGGCCCAGCCAGAAGCCAGCTGAGTTAAAAGGTGTTGGACAGCATCCAGTCTGACTAAACTGCCTCAAAAGGGAAAAATCCAAAAACTAGACCTTAAAGGAACAACAAATCACTTAAATATTGTATGAGCTGAAATAAAATAACAAAAGCTTGGAAATATGTAATTTATTTGTGCACTGGAGCTGATTTGCTTACCTGAAAGGTACTGACAGCTTTAGTGATGCTGGTCTTTCCTTACTGCAGTGTTCTTTCTGTAAATTGCTAGTAGGTGATATCTCAGAAAGTGGTGGCTGTGCCACCTTGGCACCCTGCTGGCTGGGCTTGCTTTGCCCCCATGCAGACAGAAATCCTGCAGTGCCCAGCTGCCTGTGTGAAGTGAGGGCAAGTTTATCCCTTCGTATGAGTTGTCTAACTAACAGCCCTGGGGAACATGAATTCATCCAAGTTTCTGGTCCAGATGAAAAGAAGGAAATGCCCTACACAGTAAATTAATCTAGAGATGGAGAACTGGCCAAGTGATGGCCTACAGAAATGGACAGGTAGACTGTGACTGGTAGGAACAGTGTTGAATATTTTTTGTTGAAAAAAGCAAAAATTTGGAGAGGGGGAGATAGAGAACAAAGATGAAGCTGGACCTTTTCTTGGGAAAAAATTACTTCGCAAAAAAAAATTACTGAGGAAGAGAGGAAGGAAGTAAACACTTTTTAAATGAATCCCTGAAATTAATGAGTGTGTCCTATCTGATGCCTTTCTAATTCGTTTTTTCATCCTGTAGATCTTGTGTAAGTGGATGTTCCAATGGCTGGTTGAAAAGCCTTTAAGGCCACACACAAGAAGAATGACTTCTTCCAGGCTTGCTTATGAGGACTGTAAATCCGGGCAGACTTTGGAATAACTCTTAGTGAAACCAAAGGTAGGCTGGCGTCACCCAGCACAGTGAGAACATCTGGAGCATGAGGCTTGCGTTCTGCTCCTGAAATGCAAAGCCTGGCAGGAAACAAAGGAAGCCATGGGGAAATCACAAGTGTGGCCCCCTTACTGCTGTGTCAGTTTACTGGCAGGCAATGACAGCCCCCCAGAGCTCCCCACGCACGCCCCCCGAGATTCCAAATCCTTCGGGAAGCCGAGCCACGGTGCTGGTGAGCCTTTTGATGACACCTGGTGGCAAAATTGGAATACCGCAGCAGAAATGGACTCGTATGTGGGTGACAGCCACGATACTGAAACTAAAGGGAAATTAAATCCATGGGGAACAAATGAGAACTAGAGGCTGGTAGCTAAAATTGGAAAATAATATGCTAGGAATGAAATGGGGAAGGTTAATAGCATTACTTTAAGAGGCAAACTCGGCTCTGATAAATGTATTACATATCTATATAAAGTGGTCCTTAAGGAGGTGCCATAACCGGCTCTATGGGATCAGTTACTGCCTGCTTAAAAAGAACTGTAAACAGCAAGGAGAGAGGATTAATTCATTTAGTTCAGCGAAGTTGTCTCCTTGGATACCTTTCAAGTGACTTCCACCATTGCTCCTGTGAAGTAACCAGGAACACAAGCATCAGGGTGACAAATACCTGTGTTCCAGATGAGTATTTATCATGTGAATTTGATGTGGAATAATCTCTTTTCGAAGGATGTGTTTTGGGTTTGCTTCTAAACACCTTGTAGCAGACAGGGAGAAGGGGGTAAAGAAGGGCCCTGGGCAGGGCAACCCTCCTCAGCATCTTCTGGAACCTGCCAATGTGGCCAGGGAAGAAGCCACAGGCACCTTCCATGAGCTGGGGGCAGGCTGCTTGAGGATGTTACATTTGTGTCTTTTATTGCCAAGCTGGATCTGTGGGGCTATTAAAGGGAAACACAGGTACAAGGTACAAGCCCTGAGAAGGTCTTTTCACTGATGAAAGGGTTGAGTGTTTTTACTTTTGCTTCATTTCTCAAACATGCTCCTCCTGCACCTTGCTGATGATTTAGCGAGAGAAGTCTGTCACTGCTGTTACAGACCTTCAAAATACTCCAGATTTCTTCCCTGTCTCACTCAACAATCCCATTCATCCTGAAGGTTTCCATTACATCGCTTTTAGCTATTCTATGTTGTACGGGCCTTTGCTTTGTGGACACAGCCCTGAAATCGCCAGAGGAGCTTCAGGTTAGCTTCTACTTGCCACGTGATGTCTGCTGATATGTGGTGTGGACTGGAAGATGTGTGCACAGCACAGGAGGCTGTGACACCCCTGCCATTCATCTTCTCCCGCTCCTCTCCTGCCATGCAGTGAAAGCACTGGGGCTGCATTCAGCCTGCCACAGTTACTGCTGAGGGCACAACCAAACTACCAGTCTGGGATTGCTCAGTCAGTTGAACATTCATTTTAAAAATCTAGGAACTTACACTTCACAGGGAAGCAGTGGAATTAAATAGTTGGGTTTCTCTTTGTTTTAAATCTCTGAAAATTTCCTGGCTAGTCGATTATCTGAGGACACCAGCATTAATGATTTGTACATGATGACACACATACCTTCATTTTCAATCTGCAATATCACAGTTAATGGTCAGTAAAAATTCTTGATACTTCGTTATCAGGACTATAAGCTAGAAACAAAAAGCAAACAGGGAACTTGCAAAAGCTTCCCTCCTCCCACAACATCTCAGTAATTTCTTTACTGTTGAGTCAATATACTAAATTTCAAAATCTTGGTTTGGCAATTTTTATCTCATTTTAATATTTTACCAGGGTTGAATAACACATAACTCCTGCTTTTGTGGCGTTTTCAAAATAATTATATTATTTAAATAGGTGAAACAAAAAAAAAAAAAAGGGAATAATAAATAAAATATTAATATTCTCACAATATGCAAGTGAAGTCTGTATCCAAGTTCTAACTAAAGCAAGAGTTAGTTATTTTTGCTAAGAAGAAAGGAGAGGCAAATGAGAACCCGTGTCTTGGCTTGGACAGCAGAGACTGGATATGCAAGGATCTGTTTGGCTTTAGGGCTGAACTGGATCCTTACACCCCCGGAGGTGCTGCAGCCTCTCATTCAGCCCTGCTGCTGCTGCAACAGGAGCTGCAAGAGCAAGGATTTGCACAGCATGGGGTAAGGGAAGGACTCAGCCCTCATGAAGTCCATGAAAGGCTCCAGCAGAAAATTTAAAAAAAAACCCAAAACCTTTCTTTGTTCTTCAAACTGTTCTTTGTGCTAACTGAGGCTAGCACAAGAGGCAATGAGCTTAAATTCCAGGAAGATTTAAATGAGATGTTAGGAAAAAATTCTCATGGTTTGGGTGACTAAGCATTGGCATAGATTGTCAAGGCTTTGTTCTCAAAACCTTCAACAGAGGAGATTTCGCAATTCCTCAGCAAACTTTTGCCAAAAAATTACTCACTGCAGCGGAATGTGATGACTGATACCTTGAGATCCCTCAGCACTCTTGATTTTAATAATCTGTATAAGCACAGTTCATTGATTTGCTGCTTTGTTCAATCATTTGACATCTAAGCCCCAGTAATTACATCAAACATCCTGTATCAGCTGCTCGATGGTTGCATTGCACAGTACTCGGATGCATTTTTACTAATTGGCTGCTTCTCTTTTATTATTTAATGTGTATTAAGTATTAGCCTGACTCATAGAGAACACTTCAAGTACAAGAGCTAAACAATAATTAAAGATGTTAAAAATACATTACAGCAAAAAGTAGAAACCAAGACTGATGAGTGGCATATTTGCTGGTTGGTTTTTTGGGGGTTTTTTTTTTGTTGTTTTTTTTTTTTTTTCCCAGAAGCCCCCAGTATGAAAGATTATATGGTATCAACATATTTGAGCTGTTGATAA
>VWZN01015678.1:99481-111255 GCA_013396955.1 Regulus satrapa | reverse complement strand
GGAGCGGGCGGGGCGGCAGCCGGCTGCCCGGTTCGCGGAGCCGCTCGGCTCCCGGTGCGCGGCCGCCGGTCAGCGCGGGCTGGGGCGAGTCACTGCCGTGTCACTGCCGCGGCGTCGGGCGCTCCTGGGCTTCTGGAAGCGCTGCCTGTTCGGGAAGCTGATTCACTGCTGAAGACGTGGTTGCTCATAGCTGTGGTTACCCTTTCTTTGGTTTTTGACAGGTCTATTGTCCGGCAGTTTTGCCTTCTCCGCCGTAGTTGTAGTGTCCCTTGCTCGCCCCTGACAGCTTTTTGGCCAGGCAATTGTACGAAGGCAATGTTCTGAAGTCCTGGTTTTGTTAAATAATTTAAACGGGCGTATGGAAGAAAGAGTGGAAACAATTAGAGGAGAGTGGTTCTTATTTTTTTTTTTTTCTTTTTATAAGTTTTTTAATGTGCACAACTGATGAGTTTTATGTGGATACGTATTAATAGATGCTTTTGTCTGTTGCTCTCTCATCTTTCTGACTCCCAAAGGAAATATTGGTCCTCTCCATTTTTAGTATTGCAATGTCTGCAGTGTCCTCACAATTGGATCTTGACTTTGTTCATGCATTAAAATTCACTGTGATGAGGAAGTACTGGGTTTTCCCCCCTTTCCTCCCTTCTGTGATATCGCCTGCTAAGATTCAGTGTATAGTAAATAATGAACACTGTTACTACATTATAGGATTACTGATTGTTATTAATTACTGTGCTAATGAGGGTTGTCTTTTATCTAAATGCGAGCATTTATAGTCCTAATGCCATTGTCTGTACCAAGCAGAACCTTAGGAGAGGAAAGGGGGAACGTGGGCTACAGAATAGAACTGAAGCTTGCTCAGGGAGGCCTGTGGCTCGGTGAGGTGCTGGTCATGCCTTGCTCTTTCAGGAGAAAAGCAACGAGGCCGAGCACTGGAACACAGGCTGCTGAGGGAGACTGGGGAGTCTTCATCTCTGGAGGCATCCAAACCCCCCGCCTAGACTGGGTCCCCTCCAGCAGTTACTCAGAAATGGGGTTCCATTAGAACCACTCGAGTAGATGCTTTCCAGAGGTTCCTTCCAATCTTAATAATCCTGTGATTCTGTGAAAATCTCCTACCAAAACTAAGAGTAATTACGATGTGGTTTTAGTGGTGGATTTTAGGATTTTGCGTAATTCTTTATGTCAGAGATTGCTGCTTGAAGAGTCTTGTAAAATCATCTCAGCCGACTGTTTTTCCTGGAGTAGGATGCCAACAGATATTTTGTTTGAAGTTTAATTGATCGGTAACATCAGTTTTCCTAGAAACATAATTTAAGAGAAGGAAATAGGTGTATTTTAAAATTCCCTATAAGAATATTTAGTGTAAGAAAAACCGGTGTGATATCTCATCAGGTTGTAGGTTGTAATTCTAAATTGGCTATGGATTCAAATTTCTCAGTAACACTTATGTAAACAGGGGAAATTCACAGTTTTGTCATTTTCTGTCAACAAAATAAAGGAGTCAGGCGAAGTTCAGCTCAATTTCAGTTGGCTGTTGCTTGAGAGTGGTAGTAGGAAGGGAAACCAGAGGAATTTCTGTAAGAACTTTAATACAGTGCTCCTTAACTGTCAAGGATCTTTGGGAATAGATTATAAAGAGGAACGCCTTTATTCCCCAGTGATGATGGGTGCGGAAATACAGAACACCTTCAAAAGGCAGCTTCTGATAAAGTAGGCAGAGCCTACCCTGGAAATCATGTTGCAGGATTTCCAGTGTGTCTGTACTGAAGCTGTCTCGAGGACTTGCTCTTTGTATTTTTGTTCCCAATCTACAGGTGTGTCGTCTTGCCATTTCTCCCGTCTTTTTGAGGCTGTCTAGAAAACCTCCACTAATAGAAGGGTGTTTTAAATTTAAAATTTACTGGGAGTTAGATTACTGTAATGACTGATCTATCAGAATTACTGTGAAACCACTGAAGCGTGTTTATCATCTTGGCTTTTCTTTTACACAGTATACACAAATTTTGAATTTTTTGGGGATTTGTTGTTGGGTTTTGTTTCACGGGTGGAATTTGATCAAGTTGCAAGGTTTCCTGCGAGTCTTACAACATTTGCTGAAATTTGACGTTTGATGCTTATTCAACGTTTATCTTTCAATACAAAGAGGGACTATTTATATTTTCGTATTCAAGATATACTTTGCCTTTTAAAATTTCATACCAGTGACTACCTTTGTAGGAATATCTTCTTCCTCTTTGCAAAAAATCTGCTAAGGCTGTTGTATTTCCAATTTAGCCTAAAACCCCGTGTAGGTTACCTCTGATTGAAAGCATACTACAGGGATTCTGGTTCTTGTTACTTTCCTGCTGCTTCCGGTGCTGCCTCAGGAGCATTGCCTGCTAACTATAAACAATGTTGATGTCTACCATATGTTTTGGTAGAAAGTGCGGGATCCCTGCTGTCCCACTAAACTCAAATCCTAGCTTACTAGTAATTGTGAATATACAACGGAAATGTTGACTCCCCTGTCGTGTAGCTCTGTAAGAAACTCTTGTTTTCAACTGCCAAGGAAATAAGGTTTTAGATTGAGTAGCAAAATCAAAAAATATGGTCAAATACTTTTTCATTTAAATTTACAGAACCCAGGATCTGGAGCTCAAACTTGTAACCCTAGCAGACAGTTTTGCATTCCAGTACCAATGGTAAGTAAGATAGGTCTCTTCCAAAAACAAATCTTTATCATTTTCATGCATTATATTTGGTTCTTATTAAGCTTTGATACTGATGAATATACTGCCTAGAATGCCATCTTTGCATCTGGTTTTGTAGAAACTTACTGAAGCTTTAACTTAAGCCTTCTTTAGCTTACCTGCATTACTTTGTTTTCATTTTATGACTTCTTAAAAGTATTTTAAAGGCACTATAACTTAAACAAAACTGATCTGAAAGTTAAATGATGTCATTTGGCCGTGCAGCTCACAGTGCAGCTTGTGTTACGGTGTCTCACCTAGTGGCAATGTCTCACAGGGAAAGGAATGGCTGCAGATGTATTAGAGAGTGTTTAAGCATAAGACTGGAGATAAGTGAATTCTAATGTTATTAAGAGGGTTCTGTGGTAGTGGTTGAGAGTAAGGAAAGACGTTTTAATAGCATCGAGGTAATTGTTGCTGCTCTGATTGTGTTGATAAGCTTGTGCTGGAAGATAAATGAGACTTGGGAACCTTGATTGAGCAAGTAGAAAAATGTGTTGGCAAAGCTTTTTGTTCTTCAGACTAAATAAGAGTGAGAGATTTCTGACGTGAGGATAGTTTTACAGCAGATGGTAAACTCAACAAGGAAGCAAGTGAAAATCAATCTGGAGTATTATTTTCCTGTTTCCAGGTGAGAAGATGAACTGCTGCATTTTGGACAAGCTGAAGTTTGGAATGCTGGGACATAAAGAACCCATTAAGAAGGAAATTACAATAGTTAAAAGGAGATGAAGGTATGACTCAGGGCTTTGCAGAAACAGTAATTCAAAGGCGATAGATGCAGTAGGTATGTGAGAGTTCAGGGCCAAGATAAATTCCTGTGATGTTGGCAGAGTTGTATTTGAGATGTGTTCTTAGTGAGGTATCATGGAGGTTGAGTGTTGACCAGACAGAGTAAGGCAAAAGAAAAAAAGGTGCTCAAAGAATCCAATAAATGGGTTTGATGTTAGCTTGATGTTTTGTCACTAAATGATATCTGTGGCTGAACTTGAGACCTCAGTGCGGATTGTCTGTTTTCTCTGTGCTGGTGTTCTGTTTGCTCATTCTTTCATTTTGCATTCTCACTTGACCCTAGAAAATAGTATTATTGGAAAATAGAGGAGTGTTGCATCTATGCAGGATGCTCCAGGGAGCAGATTAGAGAGCTTGGTTTTATGTTCTCTGAAGCATGTAGCTGTTTATTTATTGATTTATTTATTGGTAGTACATGTTTTATTTTGAGGGGGTAGGAAAGAGGGAGAGTTGCTGTGACTGATTTAATTTGTGATTTGCAGTTGAAATGTTCAGAATTTTTCATCTCAGTACAGAGTTTTTAATCTGAGTACAAGAACTGAAGACATCCCTGAAAGTTAAGATTTATTTCTCCTAGACCCACTAATTTAAGGACATCTTAGATAATTAATTTTGCTTTTTAGAGCAGAATTCATGGATTTCTGAAATATGCAAACAAGGTATTTGTTTACCAGATCTGGAATACTTCAGTCTCTTGTACTTTAATGTTTGGTTAACATTAACAGAATTTTCATGTTATTTATTTATTATTGAAGGGATTATTTTATTACCCTTACGTGGATACTTTGTGTATTGTGCAGTGAGGATGGGAGAACACACAACAGTAATTTTAATTTTTTTTTTTTTTTTAGGCAGTGGAAATCGTTCAGTGTGTTTCAAGGTCCACAGAAAATCATACTCTTGAGCTAGTAACTTTTTGGTCAGGTAGCGAACACAGAGTTTTAGGGATTTGTAAACAGACTTTTTATTAGCCTCCTCTTCTTTGTCATCTTGCTTTGGTCAGTTTTCTCCACTCCAGAAGGATGGCTGCTTTTTTGTCTGCTGTATGAGGTGGCTTTTGGTGTAGGAGAGCATTTTTTTATGCTTCCACTCAGTCGAGTGTTACTATACTGAGCTGGGAACTGAATCCTGAGGCCCTGAGCCACACGCACTTGTAACCAATGCCAAATATGTGTATTGTTATGAAGTGGTAGATTATTTTTTTATGTAAGTGTTGCAAAAAGAACTACAAGTTCTAATCTTGCACCCCAGAGGAAAGTGTTTTTCATTTGTTCCAGACTGTCAACAGTTGCACTCAGCTGTTTGTCTTTTAACTTTGTCTTTTGACTTGGCTGCTTATGGCCTGGATTGTCCAATCTCATTCCACCCCCTTTCCTAGTTCATTTTATGCAGTACTGAAGGCATAGGAGTTTTCTGATCTTTCATCACAAACTGGTTTTGGACAGTTCCCTAAAAAGCTGGTGATAAGGTATTTATTTTTCTAAGTAATTTACTTTTGCGGCTTGTGTGTTGGTTTTGTTCTGTTGGTTTTGTTCTTTTTGGGGTTTTTTGGGTTTTTTTTAAGAAGAAGGAGCTAGGAGAGGACTATGTGATTTTATTTTACTCTTTGTAGGTTATTTTTCTTCCCCCTAACTCACAAACCATTTCTGTGGTAGAATTTGCAATCCATGTGATTCTGTACTTTTTCCACGTGGCTTCTGGGTAAGGAAAATTTTAAGACCTAAAAACGAGAGTTTTCTTGTAATGAGTTTTGGCGTAGTGTAATGAGGAGGAGAAAATGTCTCAGCTATGCAGTTTTAATTTACATACTGCTACCTAGAAAAGTGGTGGAAGAAGCAGCCTCTCAGCTAGCGTCATTTTGTTCTCTGGTCACTTGATAGTGTTGAGATGGGACTGTAGCAGATGACTGCAGCTTCTGCCAGTTTGGCTGCCTGATGTAAGGAAAGGAGGGTATGAGATGGATTGGTCTTCTGATGCTGGTGGGCAAGCTGTGGGGGTCTGCAGGAAGGTAAATGTTGTCTCTCGCTGTATGTGAGAGAATGGCAAAATGTGGCAGGATTGTTGAACAAAAGGGAATATGGAGATGCATCCAAAACCTGTGGTTTAATTTTCTCTACTATTCTAGATTAAAGAGGCCTGAAAACTGCTGTAACAGCATAGATCATGTGTTTGGCTTGGGCTGAGGCTGGGAAGGGTAGAAAACTCAGAGAAGCTGTCATCGTGATGATGTCTGTGTGTTCCTTTGGGGTGGGCAGGTGTGCTCTCGGACTGTGGCCAGTGAGGCCAGGGAGTGCTGTTCTTTGTGCTCACTGCTGCACAGTGTCCCGTGGCTGCCAATGTTGGATGGAAAGACCCAGGTGTTGGCATTGTGTCTCACAGCTGTAGGTGCAGGTGGTGTTGTGCTTCCCGAGTTACATTGTTCCTGCGCTTGGTACTTTTCCTTTCTTTCCTTTTGGCACTTGCTTGAAGTCTGAGGAAAAGCTCTGCCTTTGTGTGGAACGAGTAATTGGCTGTGATCAAAATTAGAACGTAGACACACAGTGTCTTTGTCTTCTCAGGTGGCATAACCTCTTACTCACCTGTTCTCCTTTTGCTGGTTTGCTGTTCATTATATGGCTCATCGCTTCTCTTTGTTGCTCGTCTTTTTATTTCACTTTTCACAGAATGCTGAGATTGAAAAAGGGTGGGAAATTAATATGGAAGATGGGTTAAATAGAGGAAGTAGTTAACAGACAGTTTTTCTGACTTTAATTAGAAGGCAAGTTAAGATTTGAACCTTCAGGTGAAAATGGAGTGGAATTGGAATTTTTCCAAGCTTAAGTTTGTTGTGGCTGTGACAATGTGCTTTTGGATCATGGCCTAGCATGCTGTTAACCTCAGCTTTAACCCAAGTCAGAGCACATTTTCAGTGTGTCCTTTGAACTGCCATGGCAAGTTGCTGAGTTAGGGTACTAACAGTGCATATGTAATGGAAATGGCGTTGTATGGTTGCATCTTGCTTTAGAGTTAAAGCAGCTTACATACTCATTAAATTAGTAAGTTGTTTTTATTTTCTGGGTTCTTTAGTGTGAATTAGCAGGTTAAAGAAGATCAGGAATATTTTTATTGTGTACAGCTTCAGACATAAAACCTCTGTGGTTTTTCTCTGGATAGTTTTTACCGATAGTCAAAAAGTTAAAACTACAGAAGTGATTGAAAAAGCAAAAGGTTTGATCTTCCTTAAATATCTGGAATTACATTTTCTCCTGAGGGCTCTAATGTTAAATATTTATTAGTGCTGCTCATAGTACCTTAAAGAATAAAAACCAAGCACTGCATTTATGTATGTAAACTGATGATCATCTGTCAGGTTTTATTGTTATTTTGAAACTGTCCAGCTGAGTAGCCAAGTTCCAGGTGCTTTTTAACTGAAGACAGCATTAACTAATAAATATTTACAGCCTCTTTTCTATTTTTGGGGCAGGTCTGTACTTTTCAAATTAACCTGGGGCATCAGCCCTGGAGACACCTTCATTTGTGTTCTCTCTGTGTACAACTTTGCTGTGGGGGGGATGATATCCTTTAATGTAGCTTTAAAGGAAGGTGAAATAATAATCTACATAGATAATTGTGATACTCGGCTTTCTCCCTGTCTTTTACATGTGGATTTTATTTCTGTGTGGAACAGATGAAGTAGTTTTAAGCTGATTCAGGGCAAAAGAGGGTAATGCTTTGTGGGTTGAAGTTAGCATCTGAAAAAGCCTGCATGCTGGCTTCAGAGAATGAAGATGTTAATTTTGAAGGTCTGCAATTCAAAAGTTGATCTAAAAGAAAGAGTGTTTTCATTCTATATGATTTGAGGCGTTTTTCCTTTGGTACTTCAGAATGTCTATTGTTATTTGTGCTATTGTTTCTGCCTGGACTTGCAAGCTGCTGCAGTTTTGAACATGGCTGCCCATCTGCTCCTTGGTTATTTATAGGCAGATTTGTGGAGCTCCTTCTAATCTCTCAAGTCTTCAAAAACATTAATGAATTAAACATCACAATACTCTTGTAAAAAGAGTTAAATGGAGAAACTGAATGGAAACTAAAAAGGATAAATGACTTGCTGAAAGCCATATGTATATTTCATAGCAGAACAGGGAATAGAAACCAGATTCTTTTTTCTTAACTTGTAGTCCTGTGCTTAACAGACCAGCTACATGATCTTGTGAGATACATGCTAAAGGAATGAAGAAAGAACTTGTTCTTTGAATCTTCCAACAGATGCTCACATGCAGGCTAACCCGTTTCAAGACCTTGCACCATGTACTGAGAGTATTAAAGGTTTCAGGTCTAATAAACATGAATAAAACGTTTAATATTAATTCTTATTAAGCCTGAATTTGTATTGATTGTTAATGTTTTGGACCAGTGGTTTCTGCTGGGTTGCTTAGCCAGAAAACAAACACCTGTTACTTCCAGGAGAGCTTCTCTCTAACATCTTACTTCTAGTTGTATAGTCAACTTGTCCCTCTTCCTCTGTCTTTAATGGAATTTTACAATGACTTTAACTAGTGTCTGGACATTGGTTCTTATTTAATTTTTTAAAATTTAGTGATAATGAAGATGGGTAGCACAAAATGCAGGCAAAACTTTCCATTCATTAGACATTTTGCACTTTGATGAATTACACATAGTATTGTGTGTGAGTTCTTTTGATTTTTAGCTGGGTTTTTTCCTTTGTTTTCTCAGTTGGGTTTTTTTTGTGCTTTTGTTTGGTTTTTTTTTGGTTTTGGAGGAACTTCTGAAATTTTAGAATGTGGAGTAAAACATTGAAATTTACAGTCGTTCCAGAGTCTAGAAATTATAGAGGATGCAGCCTACTAAGTTGTGATTTGATTTCGCATTGGAGTGCAGCCTGGAATATTGTTTGCATTTTTCCCTGTTCTGTAGTTTCTTTGAACTATTTGTTTATTATTTCCCATTCCCTCCTTAATGTATCCGTATTTCATGTTTGTATGTAAGAGAATTTTCTCCACAAATGGTATTAGTTTCTTCTTGTCAAGGGGATTGGAAGAGTTTTCTATTTCACTGGAATGCCTTTCAAATATTTAGGTTTTAAATACAAATATTATGCAAATTTAGTGTGGCCACCTTCTTGTGGAAATCTTCAAAAGAATGAATACATTGTTGGTGGCTGACATTGCTATATTGATTTAATAACCTGGAAGCCTATGTCATTCTAAGCAAGTTCAGTGAGGTTCTTCAAAGTGTATTGGATGTTAAATAAAAGAACACGTTAAACAAAAGAACTACAAGTTCTACAGTTTGGTCTATGGTATTTTATGGTATTATGGCAAAGTAAATTCTAGGTGAGCATACAGCACTCTGGATTGTTTCTTAAATTCAGCAAACAAATTTGACCTCTTTGTTTGATATCTGTAACATTTCAGCATATAGAAGTTTTGTCTTGATTTGGAAGTGATAAAATGCAGCTTCCTGAAGTATTTCTCCTTCCTCATCTGAAATCTGTTCTTTTCAGTGCTTTTGTTTTTCTTTTGTAGCTCGTCTGTATTTAATGAAACTAAATGGGTTTTTTATTGATGAATAGACACTGAATCTGTTTCTTTCAGCTAAATAGTGGTAGAATATTGAGCAACACAGCACTCTTTCCTCATGCTCATCCTCATTTCCTCATCCTCAAATTGAGATCTTGATGGAAAATTTAAGATCTTATCTTCCTCCAACAAATTGAAGACTTTACATTTATTTTGTAGGTCTAAATATATTGCAAAGGTACAAAGCACTGAACCTTTTCAAAACACCTTTAGTAGCTCCCAATGGAAAGTAGATGCCAGCTTTATTGAAAAAGCACAATTTCCTTGAAACGGTTTCACTTTCCAACATTAAAAATATACATTTAATTTAATTCATCCTGAAACTCTTTAGATGTCAAAAATAGAGAATGATGCTAAGCCCGTTTTTTAAATGTGAAGACTTCTTTTTTAGGGTGTGTTCTAATAACCTGCTCTGGTGAGAGTTTTCTTCTAGATGAGACCTATCAAAGCTCTCACAGAAGAGAGGTAATTGTAAACTTGAGGAGTTTATGGAACAAAGGCCAGGTGTTTGGCATTATCAGCAGTTGCTCTGATTGGTCTGACTCACCTCCCTCCACTCTGAACAGAATGCTTCCTTTGGTTCCAGGAAATACTGAATAAAAGAACTATTTTGATCCATGGACAGTGCCACTGCCGTGGCAGAAAGCCAAGCGATGCTTTCATATTAAATAAATAGGTCTTTTCAGAGCAGCAGAGAAACATGTTCCCTAGAGTCAGTAAGTTGATGCAGACTTTTGTTCCTGTGTGAAAGTGTGAAGATAATGAAGTGTGTGTAGGTTTGAACTTCATTCATTGATTATAATAAAGAGGCATTTGTAGTAATTTGGGAATCTAACTTGGGCAGGAGGGGGAAAAAAATCATTGAGGTATGTGTTCCACATCTTAAAAAAAGGAAAATAAAGAGAATGTCCCAAGTTAAGAAGCTTGCACAGAGTGGTTTGGGAGACCTGACTGCCTGAGTAATTATTGAATTTTGTGTTTTGGACAACAAATAACTATAAATCTTTGTCTAAAGCATACAGGAAGCTTTAGTAGGATGCTTTTTTGAGTAGTTGTTCAAAGTGCAGGCTGTCATGAGAGTCAGGTTTCCTGAAAGAACTGAAAGTTGTTTTGTTTCCTTCTGTAATACATGAAGTGTGAATTTTATATAATTGGGAAAAATTACACTTCAATATGGAGATTTTGGGATAAGAGATGGGAATGAACATTGTGACAGATTACACATTGGAGCAAGAAGAGACAGTAAAAGGCTGTTGAAATGCTTTTTCTTTTTTATAATAATATGATAGTTTTAGTTTTTTTTGTTGTTGTTGTTATGAAGTTCATTGCTTTAACATGAAAAGGAATAATTTTTAACCTCAGGCTATTTGGATTTCTTAGCATTTTTTTTTTCCTAAATAATTTATGGTTTTTATTCTGTTAACTTCCCCCATGCCAGGGAAAAAAGTTTTCTTTGTGTGCATTCTGAAGTATCCAGAGGGAGAATTCCGGGTTGCAGTCCAAAGCCCTGGCCCTGGAATGAAGAAAAAAAAAAAATCAATTTTGATCTGTTTTTATTTTGACTAGATATCGGCACATGTCTTCAATTGTATATTTCCGGGCAGAATTAGGTTTTTTAATTATAAAGATTGATCTGTGGAAGTAGGACCTCAGAAAGTTAGAAGCAGATGCCAGTTCCTGCTTTATGAGGGCTTGAAGAAGAGGTTGCACTTCAGGCGTCCTGTGGATTTGTCAGTGAAGCAAAAAGGCTTCATCACTGTGTACTGCAGTTCACGGTGCAATAAAAACTGCATGAGGGTAAGGAGGAGGCAGAAGAAGCAGGAGCATTTCCAGGTATGGATTATAGATAGGACGTAGTTATNCCCCCCCAAGTGAGGAGAGAGAAATCTTTAATTAAATATTTGTATGGATAAATGCCTACAATGATGTTTTTTCTTAAGATTTTACAGTATTTTAGATGTTGGTTACAAAATCCTTCCACCAATCTATCCTTCAGAAGGATACAGAAGTGTAACACTGTGAAACACTGTAACTGATTTCCCATGCTTGACAACTTCAACTTCTTGTGTTTCAGAGCTGCGAAAAGTATCTGAAGTAGAATGGAAGCGTCAGTAATATTACCCATTCTGAAGAAAAAATTGGCATTTCTTTCAGGTACAATTTCAGTTTTCCTCAGTTCATTCCACCCTGCATAATTTGGATAGGATATTTAAATTGGTTATTTGTATTTGCTGGATGTGTTTAACAAAAATATATTTTTGGTTAGTGCTTTCTCCTATTCCAAACAAATCTCTGGAACTTTTTAATCCAATAGCCAACCTGTTGGTGTTGGTGTTTAAAAGTTGGATTTTGTTGTAGACTGTAGATCAACCCTCAAAGTTTTTAAGATGTTTTAGTCCATATGTGAGAGACTGATGATTTAATAGGCTCCCAAAAATAATCCTTGCTGGCTTGGCTTTTAACTTTTTTTTGTTTAGAAAAACAGTGAATATTTTCTGTAGAAAACTTTTCTTTCCTTTTCTCCAACATAGAAACGTGTGAAAGCAGAGATAGCCATGCATTGATTATTGTTAATTAGTTAGTTCAGGGAAGGCTGTAATTATCATTGTATTGATTAAAACTTCTTGAATCTTATGTTGAAGGTAACTTTTTCTCCTCCCTCTGCCAGAAA
>VWZN01015678.1:85733-98928 GCA_013396955.1 Regulus satrapa | reverse complement strand
TGATGATTTAATAGGCTCCCAAAAATAATCCTTGCTGGCTTGGCTTTTAACTTTTTTTGGTTTAGAAAAACAGTGAATATTTTCAGGATTTTCTGTAGAAAACTTTTCTTTCCTTTTCTCCAACATAGAAACGTGTGAAAGCAGAGATAGCCATGCATTGATTATTGTTAATTAGTTAGTTCAGGGAAGGCTGTAATTATCATTGTATTGATTAAAACTTCTTGAATCTTATGTTGAAGGTAACTTTTTCTCCTCCCTCTGCCAGGAAAAAAAAAAAAAAAGGAAAGGGAATACTTCAGATGGTGAATGATGTTCTGTTGCTGGTTTCATTTCTGTTGTAGATAGCTGTGTTAGTTCTTGGTGTTTGATTGATCTACTGTAGGTAGGTAACTTACAGAACACTTGGCAACTTCAAAAATTGACAAGTGTTGCCATAAATGGCTTCTGGTTTAGTTTATTTTAGTTTGTTTTTAGCATATCTAGTTTAGCCTGCTCCAGTCACCAGAGAAGTGAAACCTGCTCTTTTGTTAATCGTTCATTTTGCTTTGAATTTGCCCACATTAAAGCCTGAGACAGTTCTTCCACAGGTACAACAGATGTGTAGTGAGGTGGTTGTTCAGCATTACATTGCAAGAGGGGATATTCTCATTAACTAAAGTGCATTCCCAAACTGCTGCTAAAGCTGCCTGATCCATCTCAAAATACAGACATTCTTAGTGGAAAGTAATTTATTGAGTGGCATTTTAAATGCTAGGGATCATTTTAGACCTATGTATTTCTAAGTAGGTTTGATCATTTTGGAATTGATTAGTATTAATGGGTGCTTTAATTTAATGAATGGTAAAATTTGATGCAGCAGGATTTTTTAGTGCTCTTCAGTGTAAGTAATGTAACTTGACAGACACAAATCAGTTCATCACGTCTCGTTACATCAATTTTATTCCATATAGTTTTGTTAATGGTTAAAAACATATACTCAGAAAAATAATATTTTAGGAAAGTGTCCTGCAGCATTTATGTGCTGAAGTCTGTTGTAATTTTTGAGTTAAATTGGTACAAATAATGTTGATCTTGCCTTTTTCTGGAAGCAGAACAGTCGTTTCTAATGGAAATCCATGGCTGGTGAAGCTTTCATGTTGATAAGTCATTACACATAGAAGAAAAGGCAAGCTCCTAAGTCAACAAAAAGCCTGAAGAACCACTTTGGTGCAAGATGAACTAAATTATTTCTTCCCTTTCTTTTTTTTCTTTTGCGATTTTCTCAGTTGCTTTCCTTAGCAGTGTTTACAAACTGGGGGAAAAAAAACCTGTCAGTTGTTACACAAGATGACTTGTAATGAAGTAATAATTTAGATAATTATTGTGGTCTTCTTGTGAAATGCCAAGAGATTATATTTCTGGGATTTGGGTTGTGTTTTGTTTAGTCAGTTCAGCTGTTTAAATCCAACAGCTTTTCTTTTTCTCTGCTTCCTCACTCCAATTTTCAGGCTTTCTGCCATTCAGAAACAGAAGGGTGGACAGTCTGTTGCTTTAGATTGTTTCTGCTGGAAGCATCTGTCCAGTTGTCCTTTCTCATACAGCACCACTCTTCAATTCTTCAGTTTAGGGATACAGTTATTAAAAAGTGTGTTGCTGTTTTCCAGTAACAATTCTCTCACAAAAGAGAGGAAGGGAGGGGAGTACAATTACTGCAGTGGACCACTGAAAGCAGTAGGTCCTTTATGAAAATGTGGAAAATATCTATGTATCAGTGGATCTTTAAAACTCCAAATTTAGAGAGTTTGCACAGCTTTGGAAACAAGGAAAAAAGGCCTGTTTCAATTAAGATTCTAACATATGTTGTATAAACAGTGTTTGTTCATTATCTTGCATGCACCTCATGGATAGGGAGAATTCTTACCAAATTATGTCAACATATGTGTTATGAGTCTGGAAGCATTACTGTGCTTGTGCCTTTTCTTTTTCTGCACGGCTGTTACTATTCTGTAAAAAGTTGTTCTTTTTGATCAGATGGAATTTCAGTTCTACTGAAGAACTTTATGAAGCAAAAGCATAATTTAATTGCTTTAGCCATGTGCATAGCAGTTTGAGAATGAAGATGTTCTTTCTCAGGTTATGGAAATTTACTTTGTTTCATTTTCACCCAAATAAACCTGTGATTATGAATATCTTTGTACAGTCTTTTCTAAAATATAGGGAAGATTGTTTAGTAATTGACTCCTACATGTGCTTAAGTGTGTTGTGGTTCTGGTTTTTTCCTTAATAAAATAGGTAATATGTTAAAATTTAATGTTTCTAATATTGTTTGTAAGTTTTACCAGAAAGATTTGAAAATGCAGATGAAGATTAAGGGGAGCAGTTGGAAATATCTGTGTGTCTGTCTAATGAGGTGACTGTTAGCTGTTTGTAGGTAGGTGTAGAAATTGTTTTGTGTTTGAAGGAAGTGCCAGTTTAGAGCCAGTGCCACGGGCAGCCTGTGTGATATGAGATCCTCCTGCACTAGCAGCCGGTCTAGAAAAGTCCTCCTTTTCTAGGAGCTCCAGTTGGAGCTTCTTGGTACATGCTCAGCTTGGGAGTGGCCCAGGTTTCTGATAGGCTGAGCTATCTAGCATCTAGGAGATGCTTCTTAATGATAGAATGTAAAAATACAAAAATAATGCTTCTGGAACACTCGATTTGTGTTGTTTATATTGAAAGTATTAGATGAAAAATTGTGACAGCTGTGGATGTGGGCTATGCACTGATGCCCTAGTGATGTTTTAAATATCCATGTGGTGAATGAGCCTTCACAACTGAGAGGTGAAACGTCAGTTGAGGTTTTACAGCAGCTTTAAATATTGCTTTTTTGATGAAGTTTGAGACCACTTAACTGCAAAGTATTTCTTTTGCTTAAACTTCATCACATGAACTTTGTAATTACTTTTTCTTTCTGAAACAGGAGGGAAGGACAGAAGAAGTGGCCTCATTCTGACTATTCCATTATGCCTTGAACAGACGAGCATGGATGAGCTGAGTGTCACACTAGACTATCTTCTAAGTATACCAAGGTGATTCAGAAGGCATTCTGTTCAGAGCTGTGGGGTTTTTTCCCCACTTGTAGAAGGGATTGTTTTTTAATTTTATTTGCTCTTCTTTACCAAACTAATGTTATGTAAATGTTTGTTTAGAATGTGTTATTGTCTGACTCAGTGAGAAACACACTTCCCAATAAGCTAAGGGATATGTACTAAGGGTTGTCTCTGTCCTTTTATGTCCTTATGTTCTCCTTTTTTGGGATAGCTTTTTTTCACAATTTCTTTTTAGTGACAATGCACTTAAATTGCCAAGTAAATTAATGAGCCATTCCAACAAACTCAAAGCAGCAAGGGCAGCATTGCCCTCTGTGCTACATGCCTAAGCTTTGTAGCTTGTAGGGCTTCAGTTTAAAAGTGCACTAAGTTTAAAATTACATAGTCTTGCTGAACTTAGTGAGCACCTCATGGTGCTGCTTTAATGTGCTGCCTGACAGCTTGAGTATCCTGTAGAGTATCCTGTAGTATGCACAGCTTGCTGTGAAAACATTGTAATTCAAGTTCTGTGCATGTGCCACTGATAGTTTATAGTGGCAGTTTTTGGTCTTGGATTAGTTAAGTGCATTTCTATTTTCTTAAGATCCAGGGATTGATCTTTATAATTTTTTTTTCTATCATGTGTCACTGCTTTATAAAGAAAAGGAACCTCTTAGATAAAAGTTTGCTTTTGTATCTTTTTAAATTTCTCTTCTGGAAACATAGCAACAATTGCATAACTAAAGATATTCAGTGTATTTTGCATATTGTAATCTATAAATATTGCTAAAACATAGCAAAAGGATCCAATGTTGGAGATTTTTTGGTAGGTAAGACTTTAAAAAAAATCCTGGTTGATGAGAGAGAGGCAAAGTATAATTTCACATTATTTAAAAGTAAAACATCAATAGGTATATGAGTATAAACGGTTTAGTTGTATAAGTTTTAGGGTTTTTCAAACAGCTTGTTGTCTTTTGTAAAGTGATGAAACACCAAATGGTCATCCACACAAGTCACGTCATTGACTTAAGGACTTGGCTGTATTTGTGGAACAGATGCAGGCATTCTTGTTCTAGTAAGCATTAATTATTCCACAGTCTCATCCTGATGTATGTCTTCACATATATTAGTGTAACAATACTGTCTAAAAGCTGAACCAAAGTGCTCTTTGTACTCAGTAGAAACTGGGAAATCTGTTTGAAAGCGAAGCCAGTCTTCCTACATTTAATGCTCTGTGTCAGTTGTGGAAAAAATGACCTCTCTTCTATGGTGGCAGTATGGAAAAATCATTGTCGTTTTGGTTTGCATGTTGTTTTTCAGTGGGAAATGCAAACTTTGGCCAAAGCAGTTCTCTTTTTTGTTCTGGAAAGACTTGCTGGGAAAAATAGGGCTAAGGGGAGGGATATTGTCTCAAACCCAGATAGCTGTCCAAGCAACATTAGTTACTACTTTTTTCCCCAAGTTCTGTGTACACATAGAACGCCCATTAGGTAACATAATATCTTTGACTTTTGGTATATGATGTAACTACAACTGGTTTGAGATCTGCAGTAGAGTGTGGGGTGCTGGCTCTGTCCAAAATAAAGTGCCTTGGGTAAAATTTCTTTGGAATATGTGTGTAAAGCCATTCTAAAATTTCAGACAACTTATTCCTAGTGTTGAAGTCTACTATTATGTCTTTCTTTGATAGTATTTAAAATTCTTAGATTCTGAAGAGGTCTGTTCAGAACTGAGGAAGAATTAAAGTGGCAACCTTATGTTGTCTGTTCATACTATAGTTTGCTTCCTTTGTTGTATTCTCTCTATTATGGCTCAAATCACCAAGGTTTTTTACTTTTCAATTTTACTTGCCTACAAACATTTGAATTGGCTAAATTTTTAAAGAGGTGGTAGGTCACTTCTGAATTTGATTGGTTGTGTGTTTTGTTGGGTTTGGGGGGTTTTAATAGCCTTAGTAGTAGAGGAACAAATGCTGATGCTGCTCAATTCCAGTGAGCTTAAGGAAGTCACATCTTCAGATGCTGTAGTAACACTTTTCACGTTATTCTAGAGGCAGTAGTGTTGTGCCTTTTGAGTTGGTTTTGATTGGAAATTGCACTCATGAAGCCTAAATGTTCGGACTGCTTCCAGAAAAATCATGTGTATGACCTTAGAGGTTCCTTAAAACCGAAAGCATTCATGGACTGGCAGCCAAGTTTGTAATTTTTTTTTTCCTAAATAGGATAGTAAAGTGCCTTTTTGCCTCTCTCTCTTTTTTTTTTTTTNCCTATCAAGGCAAGGATTTTCATTTATTTAGGATTAGAGTATTTGACTTTTTTTTTTTTTTTTTTTTTTTTTTTTAAACTCCATGGTGAATTTGTTTTCCACTCATACCTGATGAGGCTCAGCTTAAACATGAAATAACTAACAGTTACTTTCTTGTGAAACATAACGCTTACTGTTGCATGCCTTGTTTTTTATAAGCTAAGGAGATCACAGAAGTGGCTTTGTTTTGTAATTGCAGATCTGGGAAAGATTACATAGTGCTTTCCTACCACACGTAAATGTAATGGATTTTGTTTTCTTATAACTTTGCCAACACAAGAATTTCAACCTGGGACATGATATCTAGTGTGGTAACTAATGTTAAACCATGGACTCACTTGCAAGTGCTCTTCTGGATGCTCCTTGTGAAAACTGGCATCCCTTTTTCTTCCTTATGATGCTGTAAATTTTTTTTCTGAGGATTTTGTCAAGTTAACAGTTATGACACCTTTTCAGAGTTGCTACAGTTTAAAGAAATAGTTGTATTATGAGATATACTTCAGTGTTACTGAAAAATTGTAATTTTTAATATCTAATAATATGCTGGAGCATTAAAATTGGAAGTTATTTTATAAATTAGTTTTAAATTTTGAGTATTAAGCTTTATAAGACGGTGTTTCTATAAGGGAAAAAGCTATGTAGTTGTATTTTACAAGAGGCTTGAAACCCAGAGTTGTCATGACACTTGTTAGGGTGAATTTTATGTTTTTCTAAGTATGGTTTTTTTTTCTTTTAGTGAGAAGTGTAAAGCTCGAGGATTCACTGTGATAGTGGACGGCAGAAAATCTCAGTGGAACGTGGTAAAGACAGTTGTGCTAATGCTCCAGGTAAATAAATGTTCATACATCTACAGTTGACTGATCAGTTTTATGCGTGTGAACCCAATGGCTGTGTTATTCTAGAGACAGTAATTTCTTTAAAATGTGGTTCTGTGACGAGTTCTGTGCAGCAGGAAAAAATCCTGAAAAGCAGATGCTACAGCTCACTCAAGTGAGAGACAAATTCCTTGTATGCTGAGAACATGCAGTTGTAGACCTTTTTCTGAAATGGAGTTTTAATTTAAAAAGTAGAGAAATATGCTCCTGGCATTACCAACTATGAGCAGCAGGAATGTGTGCAGGGCTGCAGTTCACACAGATACTGCAGCTGAGCAGGTCTTGATGCAGTATATGCTGTACTACCTGGTTTCCTTTGCAATAGGATATAGTTGACTTAGTTGTGGATCATAATTCCAATTACAAATTATGTTCTGTGTACGTCAAAAAGTAGGAGAAGGAGAAAAGTGACAGTTTCCAATTAAAAAAAAAATCTAAAAAAAAAAAGATTTTAGCTCTTCAGAACTGTGAGCTTCTAAAATAGAGTCTTAGTTCTGCTGAACAATATAGATTATTTTCTGGTCTCAGTGGTCAATGAAAATGTGGAATACAGCATTTCTAACACATTAGAACACTTGGACTACTGCCTTTCTTACCGCACAGATGGTTCCTCTTTATCAGAGCAGTTTTCCTCTCAGACTTAGGTGAAGCTTCAGAAAGTGTGTCAAATACGAATAACTCCTTTTTTTTTTTTTTCCTTCCTGCTGCGTCATTGTTGCATCTAGGTTTTGAAGTCTGTGTCAAGGTGTCTTTCACCTATCCTAAACTAAGATGGTTTTCCTATTAATAGAGTTCTAGTATTTGAATCCCTTCTGTTCAGATTATCATCTTGGCTGGGTTTCGCTTCAGCCCCGTGTGGTTGTGAGGGTCAGTGGGAACTGCAGCCAGTGGGGAAGGTCAGCTCTTTGCCCATGCTCTTGTTTCCCTGGCAGCACTCATCCTGCCTCTGCAAGGCTTGCAGAAAAATGGCTTGCACATCTGTGTCTTAAGAAGCAAGCAATAAAGATGATTTTCTTATGTAAATTGCTCACTTGTGCAGATCACGTGAGATTTCTGTCTGCTAAGTCATATGTAGTTCTCAAAAACTCTTCTATGTTCAAAATATTGTCTATTTGTGAATATTTTTTGCATATTCATTAAAATGATGCATAAATGAATTGGGGTTTTTTGTTGCTGATTTCTTTAACTTCTTTTGAATTAATTTTTTATTACTAAAATCAGGTATTTAAAAATAAATCCCATGGGTTTGGTCACCTTTATATCACTACTCTGATTATTTAACTTTTACTTATTACTGCAGCTGATGAGTTCAGAGTAATCAAAAGTCTTTGTTCCTTGATCTACATTCAGTGTGACATCATAAGATCAACTTAGTAGATGAAACTACTGAGTTAGTCTGAGAAACATTTTCCTGGTAGTATTTTAATGAATTAATATGTTGAAATGTCAATATTCAACCGTTTCATTTAGTCTAAGTAATATGTACTGAAGAAGTATAGGATATAATCTTGACATGTAATTTGATAACAAATATACATTTTTTTTCCTAACTTATGATTAGTGTTTCCTTCTACATAGAAGATAACAGTGGTGGAAAGCTTTGCTTTTAACATTTCTTATTCTTTTTCTTAATGAAATACCATAAATTAATTCTAGCCAGTAGTTCATTTTTCTGTACTAGCACAGCATAGACTAATGGTTTTTTCTTAGGATTGGGAGCAAAGAGGTTCTATTTTTTTTCAGTTTTGACAGTTTTCTATGAAATCTTGTGCAATGTTATGAAGCAGGATGGGGCAAATATGTGGTATAGATGAAGTAAACTTCAATTTCTGTCTGCAAGTTTTACCTTCTTGTATAGATGATGAAATCTAAGTGGAATTCAGTTCTTTGGTAAAAATCTTGAGTTAATTTTTTCATTTGTTTTACAGAATGTTGTTCCAGCTGAGGTGTCACTTGTTTGTGTAGTAAAGCCAGATGAATTTTGGGATAAAAAGGTTACGCATTTCTGCTTTTGGAAAGAGAAAGATAGACTTGGCTTTGAGGTATGTTGAGCTTTTGTCTACTTCAGTCAAAAATACTGTTTCTGAAATATTGGTATAATTGGATGACTACTAAGGTGTCTTTAAAATAACTATATTCCAGGTGCTTTGTGGAGAACCTTAACAAACCACTGTGACTTTTTAACTCTTTCCATTTTCAATAAGACTTTTCTTCATTTAATATTCTAAACTTAGCAATGTGTGGTATTTAATTATTTGCTTAGCAAAAAAATAAAGCTATTTGATACATATTGTGGGTGTTTTGAGTCAGGAACTGTTGTACAGGATTTAGCGTGAAATTTTTCATGCTTTCTCTAATAGGCTATAGATATATGTGTATGGTGTATGGTGTCACTCAATCAGCTGTAACCATTTTGACAAATATCTTGTTAGTATTGCATGCATCTTGTCTCATTTTGTGAGTTCTTTGACATCAGGAGCAGGTTATAGATCCCTTGCCAAATACAAGTCGACACTTCTTCTGAGTTGTGAGGCAGAATGTGTACAAGAGACTACACATTAATGTTAGCTGTTCCCTTGTTAGCTCTGTCTGGGAGGTTAGTGGTAACCTCAGCTTTTCCCTGTTTTCTTTTTTTTTTTTTTTAAATATCTGTGTCATCAAACTTTCCACTCATTTTTTAAGCTAGTCTTGTTTGAACTGCAGCAGGCGTGTAGCTTGGAGCCCAGTCACGGTGTCTTTAATCAAAAACATGAGTGTGGTGGTGCCCACTCTTATAAACTAGCATATTGTTTGGAGCCACATCCAAAATGAGAATTTAAAAAGATTCTGAACTAACCATCTGAACTCAAGAATATGATTTAAGAGCTGCTGGTTAGAAAGTGACTTAACTTTGCAATATTCAGTTTCACACAGATGTTTCACAACATAAGGTAAATGTCAGAGTCCAGAGAGTGGCAGTAATAAAGGCAAAGCCCCTCCTTAGAAGTCCTTACTGTGTGATTTAGGCTTCCTTTTCCCAGCTACACTCCTGTAAATAAAGTTATTGGGTAAGTTCAGGAAGTCTTTGAAGTTGTGATATAAAAGTATGTGGTGTAGCAGTTGTTAGTGTTTAATTGATGATGTTGCTGGTTTGGAAGTTGAAGAATCTCCATCTAGGAGATTCTTCCTGGGTTTTTCTTTAACATGACTGAGCTAGAATGCATTTTTAGACAAATAAGCAGAAAGCCTACAGGAAGTATATCAACAAAGCAGGGATAATTTTACATGACAATGATAATAAAAGGATTTTTTGTTTCATGTTAATGTTTGCCTGTCATTAAATTATAATCCTTTAATTTAGTAATTTTAGTAATTTTATAAAGCATGTCCTGTGCTAGTAATCGTGTTGGCATTGTTGGCATAGACCACTGGAATTATGTAATGAAACCATTTGGTTTCTGTTACTTGGTTGCAGTCAGGAAAACTGTTTCAGTTTTCAAAAACGACCCACCTTCTCTGGGTTCCAAATATTTGTGTTAAGAGACAGGAGTGTGTCTTTCCTGTATTCCAAACACGAGTGCAGAACACTGATAAAGCTATGGAAGGCTCCAACCCATGCACAAATCTACAGCTGCATAATTTTGCATTACTGGCAGTAAAAACAAACAACACCCAACTCATGTTTTGGATCACGAGTTAGGTTTGTGTAACTACCAGGGAAATTCAGGATTGGTTTTGCACCAGTGAAATTATGAAGAACTATAATTTTTAATTAAAATATGAAATATTTTTATTCACTTGGGTGTAATCTTATTTTATTTGAAGTAAATGCTGTGTGACTGTGCTTTCTAATGGGGCATCACATCTATCTCCTATTTCCTACTACCTGATTTCTTCTTAGTGCCTTGCTTAATATTACCATATGAAGCAATTAATCACAGTGTCTTCCTTTCTGTTCAAAGGCAGAGATCCTCTGCTTCTGAGTGAGATGTGATGATGATGAGTTGCAAAGCATTGAAAGTAAATGTGGGAACTGAGATCAAACACTACTGGGTGGATAAGTACAAAGAGGTGGGCTGATTCACCTCAGTAAAAGTTCCTATCTTTATTTCTGGTTAGTATTAGTGTGTTGGTTTTGGACCCGCCTCAGGACAATTCCCATTTATCCTCCAGCAGAACTTTCTTCTGTAACTTCACTCTCCTCCCTTATTAGCAACCAGTTCATGTGTTAATTGGAGCAGTTTTATCTGGTCTTGTGCCATGCTTCATAAGAGGAGAGTTGTCTCAATGTTATAAAGCTGTCTTTGAGCTGAAATGTTGCATATATGACATTGTAATACTTAGTACTGTTAAAGTTTTAAAAGATTGAGGAACGGGATTTGAGTACAAAAATTCCTTTTTTGTAGAGAGTTGGGGGAGAAAAATGCTTTATGCTTTTTTATTAATATACTCTACATAGTCATGTGAAACAAATCACTCTTCTAGTAGATGTAGTGCGTTGTATTTGAGCATAAGCTTTTCTTATGAGAACAAGCACAACTGGAAGAAAAAAATTACCATAAAATAGAAGAAATTTACAAATTTGTACACAATGTAAAATTGCCTATGAATTGGTGGGGTTTTTTCACACATGTATTTAAGGAACTTAGAGGAAAAATAATCTCTGGCCCTCATTTAGGTATTAGGTTACTACTTGAAAAATCAGTTTGTCAGGAGCAGGAAAGAAGAGAATGTGCTTGCTGTTCTTATCCTTGTGGAAATCAGGGAGCAAAATTTTAAAAGTTCACTTAGCATTGGGAGAAAATAAATCAAGTGCATTAAAAAAGGAACAAGAGAAAGGAAAAATCAGGTGGTAAACTACTTTGAATTAGTTAAAAAAACTAGAGTGTATAGCATAAAGATCTTTATAATCCTGAAGTCCAAAGTCTAAATGCTTCACACTTTTACTGTAGCAGCTGACAGCTCTAACTCTCTAGTAAAGAGTGTCAGAAATTTCTTATGGTAATTATCAGCAGCCTCTGCTCTGGAAAATCTCAAGTCTCTAATTTACCTTTTAAGAATGATGCTAATGAGCAGAGTATTGCTCCACAGAATAAAGAATGAATAACACTTGGTAGTAAGTACCTAATTTTTGTCCATTTTCAGTTCAGTGTTTTAAGCCTGAGGCACCAAAATTTGTGGCTTCCATGGACTTTCCAGTCAAAATTGTTTATTTAGCTGCTTCTCTTTTCATCTGTATGCATCTCTGTTGCTATTTTAATATGGGTGGCAACAGGTTCTTGGGCAAATCAGGGAATTGTCTATGTGGAGCTGGGGCATGTAAGCCTGCATTTATGTCATGTCCTGAATTCTATCCAAAAAAAGTCGGTTGAAAAATACAAGAATCTTTGCCTATTTTCTCTTCTCTGGGATGTAAACACGAGTGTGCTAATTATTTGGAGTCCTGGATGGTAAGGTGAATGAGTGGGTAAAACCACGAGTGAAGGAGGCTGTTGCTGGGAGTGGAGTTCATCTTGTGTTCATCTAGGTTCTGCCAACTGCTCTTGGGTTTCTAGTATGACAGATTTCTGTGGCACTGGCCAGATAATATTTAACTTGTGTTTCTCGGTGTAATGTTAAAGAAAATGATCTTTATTTAGATCAGTGTTCCATATTAAACAAATAATACCCTATGCTACTGAGTGTTTAATCAAATAGTATTTAAAGAAGTGGATTGAAATAGTATTTAGCATCAAGAAATAGGATTATTCTCCTCCGGAAGAGGTAGCTTTTGCTTTACAGTTATGTGGCACTGAAGATCGTATTTAGATTACACTTGTTTAAATTTTATATTCTCAAGGAACATGTGTATTGTTCTCTTTTGGGACGTAACTACTCCTTTACAGATTCAGTAGTGTGGCTGCTCTGATACTACACACTTCAGAAAAAAGCTTCTTGTTGCTGTAATTTTACAGCATCTGGTTCTGAAGTAGCTCCTGGGCTTGACTGTATGACATTTGTATTAAAGAGATTTTTAATTTCTTCCCTTAAGAAAGAAAGTTCAGATGGATGTATTTAACATTTCGGGGGCACGTTTGCATGTCCTCTTGAATATCTAGAATTCCTCTTTCATCTTGACTTCTGCCTCTATCTCCTTGTAGATGATCAATGAAAATTGCAGAAAACAGCAAATGGCATAGAGAGGTCAGCTTACTGCAAACAGTATTTAAAGCTTTTTTTATTACAAAAGATACATGTTGCATGGGTCAAAATCATGTATTTTCACTCTTGAGAAATAGAATGTTGCACTTAAAGGCACAAGACTTTGCAGTCCGTGTTTTTAGCTTTGTCTCTCTTCTTTTGCTTGACAGCTTTTACAAAGGTTGTTTTGATTTTATTTTAAAAACCAGCACTGATACTTTTCCCAAAACACTGTTCTGAGTTATTTCTTTAAGGGCTTTCACAAGGATTTAGTGGGCTAATATTGTAAAGAGCAAGTTTACTGACTGGAGTGTAGAGCAAGGATGAGAGCTGCTAACACTCTTCAGGTTTTAAGAAGAGCTGAGTGCAGATGATGATTCCATGACTCTGGCCAGTACCAAAGAGGACATGTCTGAAACCTACTACCCCTGTCAGCTTATTAGCTGTCCCTGTTGTCAGAAGAGGGTAGATCAAATGGGAAGGGAAGCGAAGATTAAAGGATTCAATAATTTATATATATTTTTTTTTTTTTTCTGTTTTACCATCTGTCCACATCTGTTTCTCCCTTGGGAAATTTAAGCTCTTCATTTTAATATCCAGCTATAATCTGATGTCCAAAGGCTTTTACTTTCGGTTGTAAAAGCTGGTTTTTTATCTCCCTTTTTCTGGACTCAACATAGTTGGGCTTGGAAAAAAAGTGAAAACAATCATTTTAGTTGCAAGAAAATAGGGTTATTTCTGTTTTTACAGCTGTAAATTTCCTGCTCCTTTACCTGTGGGTGAAATTGAAAGACAAGGGTGAAACACTAA
>VWZN01015678.1:43756-81243 GCA_013396955.1 Regulus satrapa | reverse complement strand
CCCCTGAACAAAATTTTGTGTTCTCTAGTTTCCTCCCTATCATCTGAATGTTGGGAGGTAATTATACTGTGTAGAGACTGAAGTATACTAATGGAACTACTAGATGAATTTGCATTGATTTGCCTTCACTACAGTTACCTAAATTTTTATTTCTTAAATTAAAACCTTCCTCTTATTTAGGTGTTTGAAAAGTTCACAAAAGAATCAACGTCTTTGCTGGATGAGCTTGCTCTAATTAACAATGGAAGTGATAAAGGAACTCAACAAGAGAGAGAGAGGTATGTGATTGACTTTTTGAAACCAATGCCTTTGGATTGTAAAATTTTGTTTGAATTCCAGAAAAATACTGAGAAAATTATACATCTTGAAATGTGTAAAGAAATTCTAAACTTTTATAATGTAGACTGGGAAATACATGAGTGTGTGCATAGATGGATGCTCATTCAGCTGTTGACATGCACCTCCACTTGTATTTGATTCAGTGAGTTGAAAAATTGAGGACTTGACTGAGTGAGAAAAAAACTTTGTCTTTTAAGACCATTACATAGTTCTAGCCTTAGCTGCAGTTTTTAGTGCTACTGTAATAAGAATTTTAATCATGTGTTCATTATTTTTTTCAAAGATCAATGGATTTGAACTTCCTTCCATCAGTTGATCCTGAGACGGTATTGCAGACAGGTATAGTAAGTCAAAAAATCAGAATGTTGGTCAATAAAGTGACAATTCCATTTTAGGCCCCAAGTGAAAGCACAGAGGGCACAGTTGTTATCTAAGCCATCTTCACAATGTAACAAGCTTATTGACTACTGTAATCTATGCATTTAAAAAAGTGGCACTAAGAAGTGGAAGAACTCCAAGCATGTCTTTTTAAATACATATTTTTATAATTCTGCTAACATCTTTACAATGTTACCATGACTATTATGTTTAATTTGGGGAATGCTTTGTTTCTAGCGGATGTCAATATATTTGCTTTCTAGAATAAATTCGTCTCAGTAATCACCAAATGGTTACGATACAGAAAGCATTTTATTCAGACAATTCTGACAATTTGCATCAGTGTGATTCTGAGCTGATCATCTGTCAGAAAAGTGAAGCATACTTTGCTTCCTGGACTCTCCATTCAGCATTAAATGATTTGAGATTCTTTAACACATTGGGTTTAGGATGAATGTCCTATTAACAATAAAATATAAGTCTATTGATTTGGACTGGAATTTTGTTTTTTAATTAGTGCCTTTGTGGAATAAGAAGTAATGCATAGTGATAGGTGGTGATCAGAGTCCAAGTACTTAGAATTTTTACCTTATAGCCTCTTATAAACTAATGTGTGGATCATATGTAATACTTGTCATAGTGCCCTCTGTGTACAAATATAGCTTATCCAGATGTGGAATAATACTGGTTTGAGTTAAAATGTGAAACAATAATTTCCTACTCTGGTCTGTGGAGTTTTTAAAACGTGAAGCATCTGTAGACAGTGTCACTAGATTTCAGTGTAATGGTGTGTCCTTGTCTAAAGAAAGATTTTTTTTGGACAAAACAACACTTCAATTTTCATAAGCAGATGGCCCTTAGCCCATTAGTTTATATGTATTCTCTGTTTTCGTAATTCTGGGAATGATTTTTTTTTTTTGCTGCTGTAAAGTTTCATAACTTCCATGGGACTGGATGATCCTTATGGCTCCTTTCCAGCTCAGCATATTCTGTGATTAAATCATGTGAGTTTTAAGAGGCAACCTCTCTCTATTAGAGTCACTTTATTGAAAGGCTGTGAAAAACAAAAAATTAACTCCTCCCAATTAAATTTTTATCTCCTAAGGATAGATGTGAACAGAGAGTTTAGATAAAAGGCTTCCTTTACCACAGGTACTGTTCTCTTCACAAGCTCCAAATCCATATATGCAGTTCATATAATTTCATAGGAACTTAGTTTGAAAAGATGTTTTTACCTGGCAAAATCGTGATCCTTTGCTGCTTGAAACAATGCAATATAATTTCAAAATTACCTCAGTAGAACAAACTTGTAAAAGCCCAGGTCTGTTTGCTCTGCAGCAACCTGTACCTTTCTGTGGAGTGTTAGAAAAGATGACATCCAAGATGTTTGTGCTATGTGTTTACTGTCTTTATTTACTACAGCAAAATCTATTTGAATTCTTTAGACATCTTCATTTTGCAGTAATATATGCTGAGTAATTTAAAGTTGTTTGCTGCAATCTTCAAAGTCCTTGGCATTGTCAATGTCTCAGTAATAGCAGTTGAACTTAGTATTTTGTTTCTGCTTTTTCCTTGAGGTATTACTATTATTCAAGTAGTAGTTTTTTTTTCTTTTGATGAATTGTTGTGTTACCATTTTAAGATCTGCAGAACTAATGATTTCCAACTGGCACATTTTCACCTTAACACCAACATCTCTTCAGTGACCAAACATTGTTTTATTTTAACTGTTTCACTGAGCCTTTGAGGAACAAATCAAAGATCCAGGTTTACTTGTAGTGTCATATTTACATACTGAGAACTTTAACAAAACAATAGCATTCTTCAAACAGTTTTATCAAAAGCTTAAATAGTCAAAACATACTACTTTTGTGTATCGGAAAGTCACTGCACTCTAGAGAGTCTCTACCCTGATACAATGCTTAAGAGTACAAAGAAAAGGCAAGACAGGTGAGAACAGAATACTGAAAAAATTGTTTTCAGCTTCACACTCTCTGTTAAAGAGTTGTACTTGCTGTAAAAATCCTGAAAGACACTGGAGAAATTACACAGTCAGATATTTAGTGCCTCCAGAGCATTCAATCAATATAAGAACATGAATTGTTTGAGAGAAATACTTGGGATGCTACTCACCATTTTCCAGAAAATCTGAATACTTCAGAGTTGCTTCAGACTGTGGATTGTGCTTTTCAATTTTCCTTACATTAATGCTATTGTCAATTTGAATGTTAGTCACAATAGCTCTTAATTATATCTGAAATACACCGCATTTCTTTATTTCTGTTTTATGACTGATTCAGCCCCACAAACCGTTACCAAAGCTCTGCATGAAATTCTATCATTAAATGTGCCCAGTGAATATATGTGCAGATATTATGTGCACATACTAATATGATGTGAAAGATCACTAGCTGCAAGAATGCACTGTTGATGGTTTAAAAGCAGGCGATTGTACTACTAATTTTTGTGGTTTTATTATTCGAATCTCTATTAACCACACCATCCTATGTGATTCTAAAGGTCACGAGTTGCTCTCTGAGTTACAGCAGCGCCGATTCAATGGGTCTGACGGAGGGGTCTCCTGGTCCCCCATGGATGATGAGCTGCTGGCTCAGCCACAGGTCATGAAGCTGCTGGACTCCCTCAGAGAGCAGTACACCCGCTACCAGGAGGTTTGTAGACAGCGAAGCAAGCGCACACAGCTAGAGGAGATTCAGCAGAAGGTAATGCAGGTAAGCTTGGAGCTGTTCTTGAACATGGTGAGGTGAAGTTTTGAGCTCAAGTCCCAGACTGTGGTTGCTGCAAAAATCGAAGGGGAGACCTTCATGCCTCCCGTCGCTTCCCAAATGACAGTGTGCTGGTTTCACTCGCTGCTCTATGTTGTGGCTGCCACTGGGACTTTCCAAAGGCTGTTCTGATATGTGGAGGTTGTAATAAATGTTCTCTCTTGCCTTGGGGCTGTCCCTTTGCTGCGCTCTGTGGCAGTGCAGGGCTGCATTATTGCCTGCCCTCCTGGCAAAGAGCAGAGCACCTTTGACTGAGCATCAGCTTTGCTTGAGAGCTGAAAACCTTCCCCTGCCTACATAATTTAAAGTTCTTGTTACTGAAGATAAGCCATTATTTATTCCTTTATTTGTCTATTGCTTGGTGGTTTAACCTAAGCTGAAGTGCTTAAGCTGTATTTCAGGAGCAGCCTGACAAGAATGAATATGAACTTCTTAATCAATTGCGTGTTAAAGGTCATGATGAACTAGTTTGGTCCTTTGGAAACAGCCATGTAATTAGCACTTTCAACGTTATCTCAGCAGAGTCTCAGTAGAGAAAATCAAGGAAATGGAATTCATTTATTCTTCTCGTGTTTATCACTTGAAATTAGATATGTATATTTTTAAGGTTCAGTATAGTTTGAATATGCAAAAAATGGAATAGATAATTGCTTTTAACCTTTCAACACTGGCATTTCTAATGCATGAGAAGTGCAAGTTGAGTACTTGCACTTTACAGCTTTGTAGATATGGATAAAAATATAAACAAATTAATTTTGTGATGTCTCAATGAAAATGGAAATCTACCAAGGAGATAATTTTAATTTCTATAGTAATTTGATTACTGTAAAATAATCTAAAAAGCAGATGTCATTTATTGATATATTGAGCTGGAAGTATTAAAAATATAGAAGAGATTAATATAATCCTATATAGAGCATATCAGCACAGCTGTAGGTATAATTAGGTGAGGGTTTTTTCCCTGTGTTTTAGTGGTTGAACAAGATGGGATTTTTATCATACTTAGGCAAACTGACATTGTTAATGTATTTAAATAGAATTGTTTACCATTATTCAGCCTAATTTTGCAATATTTATAGTAGAAATAGTTACTTGTTTGCTATGTGTACACTACAGATGTTACCTAGCAAGTGAGCTGGGTTTCAGTACACAGGAAGAATGCCTTTTGCTCTTTCGCCAAACTAATCGGGGTTTTAAAAGTGCATTTAAAAGCTTTCTAAATGGCATACAAATATTTGAGAGAAACGTAATAAATTTTTAAAATTGTTTTGTTTCCTTTGGGTTTGCAGTAACAAATAATGCTAACAGAAGGACTTAAAAGCTAAAGTAAGAAACTAATAATGTACAGAAGGAAGCCAATAGAAGCAAAATGCAGTGGAATTTATTTTGACAAAATCAACAGAAGTTGCCATATAACAGTACTTGTAGTACTCTAATTAAAATGGGTGTTTTTCCCTTGTGTTGCTGTTATTTTTTTCTTGTGTTTTGATTTTCTGCTAGATTTCTTTATGGTGACATTCCTATTTCGTTATTTGTGTACTACCTTATATTGCTAACCCCTCCTGGCTTACTTTTGTGTTCCTGTTTCAATTTCAGTATTTGCTGCTGCTCCTTACTGTGGTGTGCTTAGTTCTTACTCCTGTCTCAAAGCATTCTTATCCATAACTGACTCTCTCCCTTATGCCTTCAATATCCTACTCTCTCTTTTAAATTTCCCCTCTAGCTTCTGTTCCATGGTTTTGTTTCCCTCTCCTTAGTCTTTCATTTTGTAATGTAAAGGTTGCAATGATTGTCAGATGTTTTGTGATAAACAGTTTTTCTAAATGCTGCTTATCATTGTAACTCTGTAGGTTAGGATAAACTCTAGATTTGTCCCTCCTTAGGCAGAGGTGTGAATTACTATTTTTCTAATCTTAACTCACAAAAATAAATGTGAGGTTTTGCAGTAGTCATCTATGATTTGAAAGCTTATTTTATGAAAATTACATCACATTTTTCTTCATGTCCCTTAGTAACTCTTCCCTCCTCAGTGTGAGCATCTGTCACAAGAACAGCCATGTGCTGGCCTAAGCAGTTGCAGAGTCAATGCAGTAGTTGCTGGAAACTTTCAGCAGGGAGGTGGTCTTGGGTCTTGGCCAGAGAGGGCAACTGCTAAGCAGTAGCCTTGTCCAGTGCTTCAGACTTGTATGGGAGCTGTCATTTCCATGTGTAAGTTGTCCAGGCCACTCTGACCTTAGAAGGAGACATCTGTGTCCCTTCACTTCTAGGTCAGTTCCATATTTAACCCATAACAGCTGTGCAGAGGTGCTGAGCACAACAGGAAGTTTCTCTTTAAACAAAAAGAACCTGCTACTCTAGAGTCTTAATTTGTCCTAGAAATGATAAAAGCAAGGAAGACTCAGAATGCTTTTGGAGCCATGAATACATGCCCTGAAACAGTGCTTTGGCATGGGGCAAAACAGGGCAGGGGGAAGGCACATATGTAATGACTCAGAGCTGGAGTGCATTGAGCAGCATGTTCTGCAACACTGATTGTTCCTGACTACTGTTGCAGTGCAGTCTACCAGCCCTAGAAAATGGCCCAATTAGTCTCCGTTTCATTTGTCTTCATGGTTATGGAGTCGCATTGTGTATTGTATTATGTTTCCTGAAAATCTGTGTGAAGCTGTTTTGTGATCAGTGTTTAAACAAAACTCACGTAAAAGACAGGAAGCTGGCTTCCTATGCCTTTTCATTAAGGTTCAGAATCAGGAGCTATTCCTGCATTTCCTTACTTCAGGACTCCAGTAGTAAGTGACTTCTGCACTTGGTTTCATTGCAGATACCTTTGTTTCTCAGATATTTAAATTTTTTTCAGGAAATTTTTCCATAGATATCATCTGATAATTCAAATTTGTGCAAGGAAACCAAAATTTGAAATATTCTGCTTTGCTTTGAGTAATATTTACATTAAAAAAATAGTTTCAAATTTATAATAAAATAAATCCAGTACTATAGTCCAAAGTTGTATTGCTGTGACTCTGCCAAGACAAATCCCATGACATGTGGCCACAAAAACTCAGTAACAGGTTTATGTTATTTGAATAGAGCAGTTGTGTGTAAGTTGAATTTTTAAACAAGTATGTATCCTGTATCTGACTGTTAGTTTGTTCAGCAAAAAAGGAAGAAGGTCTCAGGTGTGACGTTGAATAAATCTGTGCATTGTAATCACTTGGGCAAAAAAAAAGCTGGTTTGAACACAAGACAATTATCATTATGTTTTGAGCTCTTTTATTGACAAGAGATATGAAATGAAAATTGTTATTTCGAAGAATCTTGCTGTAGCTGCCATCTGTTTTTGTGGAGTTGACAGGCTAAGGTTAATGAAAAGTAGTTTCTACTTAAAACTTTGAAGGAATTGAATGGATTCAACAACAAGGTTTTTTCAGAGCTGAAAAAGATCTGGTTTTTATGTAAACATAGGCTCGTTTTTATTTCTTGTTGTGTTAAAAATCCTGTCTATACTGGTTTTTGTATAATTGATTTGCTACTTATTTTTTATCATCTCTATTGTACTGACAGGTAGTCAACTGGCTTGAAGGACCTGGATCAGAGCAGCTAAGAACCCAGTGGGGAATAGGAGATTCCATTAGAGCTTCGCAAGCTTTGCAACAGAAGCATGAAGAGATTGAGAGTCAGCACAGTGTGAGATTTCCCATACCCTTTTCAAATATCAAAATAATTCTAAATACATGCTATTATGAGCAGTGTATTTTGGTTATGAGTATCTAGGAATTTTGCATAGTGCATGATGTTATGGGTTACAGAGGAAATTACCCAAGCAGTTATAGAACTAATATGGTCATTATATTTGCATATTATTATTTTCCATTGTAGAAAAGTATGGATTTCTAGCTATGATTTTTCTTGGGTTTAGTGTGTTACAGCAGCTCTTAAATTTTCATGTAGAGTAAAAAGACTAAATTTACTTTTTCCTCTCTGCCAAAATGTCTGAGATGTCCTGCATTTCTCAGGTGAATAACTTACAGTTTTTGTCTCTATTAGACTACACTTAGCAGTAGCTGAAAGTGGTTTAAGACTTTAATTGATGAAGACTTCAGATATACTTTATGTTAATAAAGAAATCATGAGGATGCTATTTTGTTACTAACTTGATGCCTTTGTTTCTAATTTTGAATGCTTCCTAAGCTTCAGTAGAATTTTGTCTTTCCATCAGATCAGATGATTAACTATAATTAGGTTATGAATATTCAGTGCTCCCAAAGGGAGTTTTGCTCACAGCACTGTTCACCTTTTCTGACTCTCCTTGATGTAGACCCTGGCAATTCTCTCCACTTTTCCTAAGTTCTTTTTGCAGTCATGACAACAAAAATAATCCCTGCCTTATCGTTTTTCAGATGTAATTTAGGGGGGGAAAAAAACCCCCAGACCTTTATTCTGAGAAACTCAACACCCTAGACAACAGTAGTTCTACTGACTCTGCCTTCAGTGAGTGTGGTTTCCTCGCTGGGTGCAGCAGTGTAGGTGTCCCTGTTTGGTTAAGTAAATCCCATCTCCTCTGTCTTGTTATTGCTTCAGACTCTTCAAGCAGTGTGGAAACCAGTACCTTCTGAAGTGTGAAGCATTATGCAGTTGAAATCCTAATTGGAAAAAGAAAAAAAAAAAAGCCAGAAAAAAAAACCAAACCAAAAAGCAAACCACAAGCACCCTAGGCTGCCTGCTTCATTGACAAAAATAAATTTGAGTGTCTTTTAATTATATTGGTATTTCAAACTGGAAAGAGAAAACAAGACTGAATATACTTTGTTTTCACTTGGATATCTGTAACAGAGAGCTGTGATTTAGCTGGAGCTAAATGCAGTCCTTGATATCACTGAAACCCCACTGAAATTTGTAGGCTGCCCTACAGTGTGCTGAAGCACTGGCAGCATGGAACACAGCTTGCCTCTCAGGTGCTGGCAGGAGTTCGCAGAAATAAGCCAGGAAAAAAAATATTTTAGTTTATATCAAAAGAATTAATTGGAAGACCACAGTCCTACCTTAACTTTGGATGCTTGTTTAGAGATTAAAACCGTTTTTTGTCAACAGCGCTAGAAAAATGTGTTTTGCCTTTCCCTTTGATTTTTAGTGAACACTTCCTTTTCATTGTTTTCCTGTTTTTTCTCTCCTAATAATTGAATTGACGGTTTGTATGCTTGCTTTCTTTCATCACCTTCTGTTTAAGCTGATTATAATATTTTCAAGAGACTTGCAAATATGTTTGATTTGTTTTGAAGATACTTCTTTACTTCAGTTTACTCTGAAGTGAAAAAAAAATTTCCATAGGGTGTGTTTTTGTTTGAATTTTTGTGGGGAGAGGTTGGTTAGATTTTTGGAGGGCTTTAATTTTCTGATAGTTTTATTCATGAGCAATACACTAGAACTGTTGTTTTTGAGCAGATCTTTTCTCCATGGGTTTGAGTGGTCACATTCAACTGTGCCTAAGTTCTCCCATGAAAAAGATGAGAAACACATTTTTTATACCTGATTTGCTGGTATCTTAATTTTACTGATAGCATGATCAAAACAAATTACTCCAACTCTTACTTGAATGCTAAAAATAAAAACTGGGGAAAAAACCCAGAAACTAAAATCCCTAAACATATTAATCAAAATTCTTTTGTCTTTTCATATTATAGTTAGTATGTCACATTTAGCTGGATTTGTATGTTCAGTGTTGAAGAGCTGTGTTCTGTGAACTGACTGTGCTGAATCTGTGTATCTATAGTACACATGTCACAATGGATGATGTTTTCACATTATGTCTTCACAGTTGCCCCTTTTGAGACAGATAAGAGATTTATTCTGCTCTTAATTTTTTGACTGATTGCCAGTTTAACATTTTCATTACTTTCTCTTTGTTCCCCTCCTTGCTCTTTTCATAATCTTTTTTTTTTTTTTTCTGTGAGCAGATGGTAGAAGCAGCTTTGGGAAAAAAAAGAAAAAAAAATCAGAATATGGATATTTATACTCCGTTTTGCATGATTTGTAAATAAATGATGCAAAAGCTGAAGACATAATTTACAAAATTCTAAACATCCCAATAGGAGTGAGACAAGAATACAAATTAAATCAAATACTGTAGGCCAATAGATGGTGCTGTTCCATAGAAATGCGTAGGACACTTCAAGGTCAAAATTAGAACTGCTCAGCAAACACATTTTGCTTTACAGGCATCTCAGTCATGCAAGATGTAAATGTGATCTGGATGTATCAAGCTGTTTTTAAATCTCCCCAAATTGTTAAATATTTGAACTATTTTCCTCTGCAAGTACACGAACAGGACAACATAACTAAATCTTATGTATGTATTCAGTGATCAAGCCATGTGAAAAACAAATCTGCACATTTTGAATTAAATAGTATAAAGTTTTCCTTAATTAATAGACAAGGATCACTTTCAGGTTTCTGTGCATGGACTTTCTATTGTTGAAAAGACAGAGATTACTTCCGCTTTGTCAACAGCAGTATTTTTTCTAAATATCTGTAGGAAATTATTGCTAGTTTCAGTCATACCGCTGAAAGTAGCACCTGGATAATCCTGTGAACAGCTTTTTATACTAGCTGATCACTTGGCAAAAGTCATCTTTTGTTTCAGTAGACCGGTACAGACAGCACTAGAAATTTGTTTTAAAATGGTGGAATTCATCTTTTGATGGAAGTTGGTGCTGGAGCCATGCATTGAACTCATCCCGTTTTTCTGCACTAAATTTTTATACTACAGTGCATGTATTAACATCTATTAAGCCCTTTATTGAGAGTTGATTTGAAATCAGGAATATTTTTTCCTTCTCTGTGAGATAGTGCAAGCTGTAATAACCTCCTTTTTCAATCTTATTAGTTTGATGTATACCATTTAAGAGAAATATAAAACTGTATTTGGCATTTTTAATTCTTCATCTTCTTGTGTTTCTAGGAGTGGTTTGCTGTTTATGTTGAGCTTAATCAGCAGATAGCAGCTCTTCTAAATGCAGGGGATGAGGAGGACCTTGTGGAATTGAAAGCATTGCAGCAACAGCTGAGTGATGTGTGTTACAGGCAGGCCAGTCAGCTGGAATTCAGGCAGAACCTATTACAAGCAGCACTTGAATTCCACAGTGTTGCCCAGGATGTAAGTGTTTCTTTTAATTTTTTTTAATGCACTGTCAATAAATTAGTGCCTTAGTATTGTAAATGTTGAATACATTGGAAAAATATTCAGGGAGATGAAGGGAAATATGTCACTTGGAAAATGCTGTAAGTCATCATTCACTGTAATTGAAACACTGAGAAAATTGACTCCCCCTTTTTTTAGGAGAGAAGTACTTTGTAATATGTTTTTTAAGAAAAATACAAGAAAGGAACATGCCATTTTACAAAAATAAACTGTAAAGATATGTATTTTAAAAAAAATGTGGAATCTTGGCTTCTTACTCTCCCACCATCTGGGGATGTGTGCTCTTGGATTTCTACAAGGCAGATGGGTCGTTTGTCTTTCATCTTGACTTTCATTTCCTGTAGCTGCAAAGAGAAATTTGAAAATGAAAAATTTCCAAGCATTTAGAAGATTGTAGACCCAACCATCTGAAGCTCAAACTTCTTTTTAAATATCAGCATTTATGTTCTTATATTTTAGTTGTCTCAGCAACTGGATGGTTTACTAGGAATGTTGTGTGTGGATGTAGCACCAGCAGATGGAGCATCAATTCAACAAACATTGAAACTGCTGGAAGAGAAATTGAAAAGTGTTGGTAAGCAAGATATTTCTGCATTTCAGACAAACACATTCTAATGAGTGCATTACAGGGGGAAGATTCAGCAATCCCTTTTAAAAAGTCACCAAAAAAAGCAGGAGGAAAGATCTTATGACTTTTGATTCCTCACTATGTAATGTTTCACTGAGCTACTTTGGGCTGTCTTATGCCATCTGCTGTGTAGTAATTTTGTCTGGGGAGATGATCTGGAACTGTTTTCTTTTACATGTTTTACACCTAACATATATATTTATTTGTTATACGCCATTATCATGCATTTCATCTGTAAAGAAACTTCTTTCCCCCATTAATCTTCTTTAGTATCTTGGAATTATAGTACTTAAATGATCTTTTTGTCTCCAGAACTGACATCTTGATGAATAAGGTTTTATACACTTAATTTTAGAATCTTGTACTAGGTGTTTAGCAGTAACTTCGAATGTATATGCTAATGAATGGCACATTGAAGGTTGTTACACTGTCAAGCATATGGAATTCATTATTTCAGTTGCAAGGGGTCTACAGTGATCAACTTGTTCATGAAGTTGTGGGAGAAAGAGCTGCAAAGAAAAATAACTTATGGCAGAAGTAGATGTGATTGGAATATAACTGTTTGATGCATAAATGAGATAGTCCTTCAGGAAAACAGATAGTAGAGCTGCCAAATAAGAGATTTAACAGCAGATCCCAAGGGCTGGCAAATTTCAGTGTAGAAAATTGTATCAGCTATATCAGGTGTATTATAAAGTAGTAACTTCTGCCAGCAGTGGAAGAACACTTAGACTACAACTGCTTAGCAGTGATAAATATTTTAGGAATTATGTAGCTCTGTGGATGAAAGGCATTAATTAGCTATGTATATGCTGAAAAGCTGACAGGCTGTCAACTTCTATTCCATTTCTTTTTATCTGCTAAGTCATAAAATACCAAGCCCTTACTTCTTTGTTAATATAGACAAATGCTCACTCAAACTTAAATTGGAAGGGGTGGAAAAGGACATAGTAATGTCCTTTTCATTTTCCAGGTTACAGTCTACATCCATGTATGATTTTGTTGCATTTTATCTCTCTCCATTGAGGAAAAACCCACCAGAATTCTGAGTGATCATTGACCTTTTTTTCCTTTGTCTTACTAGACTTAGGCTTGCAAGGCTTGCGTGAGAAAGGTCAAAGTCTTCTTGATCAGATATCTAACCAGGCATCATGGGCCTATGGGAAAGATGTGACCATTGAAAACAAAGAAAATGTGGACCATATCCAAGGAGTGATGGAAGATATGCAGCTAAGAAAACAAAGGTAAGAACGGCAGTTCTAGTCGTTAAGATTTTTGTGTGTTAACAAGCCACTTTTTATACTATATAGTTTGTTTTAAAGGGCCCATTTTGGTTTATGTTCAGTTAAGGGACGTGTTACAACTGCAATTTATTTTAGTAGTTTATTTGAGTGGGATGGGACAGAAACTTCCCTGCCTAATCTGTTGTACTGTATTCCTAAAAACAAGCACCTTTTATGTTTTGGTACTAGATGGAGTACTTGAATGCTTTCCTCTGCTTGTAAATGCTCAAAAATGATACATGCCTTTTATATGGAGTTATATAGAAGACGCCTCTTGCATTTTTTCATGTTAGTAGTTTGAGGTGGAAGTATAATACGACTTCAGTAGTGGTAATGGGTGTAAAATGATGTATTAAACAGCTTTGTTTATCCTCTATCACAGTCTCTATCCTTTGAGTATGGTATTTTCATTCCTAAAGATGAAAGAAAAAGGGATGGTGTTGGAGGGGACAGGGTACAAAATGAAGGCACAGATTTTCAATTTTTGAATGAACAGATGATGGAATACTGAACCATACAGTCACCCCATGGCATGGGGTTTGTGAGTTTTGGAAAATAATGTAGAGTAGGGAATAAAATTGCAGTTGGGAAAATGTTGGAGAGAGTTAAATTTATAGGAAGGATGGATTTTGCCATCGTCCTCTTCCTCCAAAATTGACTTATTTGTAATTCAAGATGTAGTAGTACTGGATTTTCTGTAGTACTGCCTGTTTTTTTCTACTTAGTAGTGTGAAATAATTAAATGCTCTTGCCAGCATTACTGCTGGAACCCCTCAGATGGTGTAATACTGCCCATAGGAAGGGCCTGACGTTCAAGCGCATTGGCGGAGCAAAAAGGTGCCTCTAGGCAATAGCAAGGTCTAGTGAGCATCAAATTGCCTGTTTTACAAATTAATTCCACTATTCATAAATTGTTTTCTTAGGGAGCTTAGTGTAAGGAGCTATATGTTTTGGTAGTGCATAGAGAAAATACTGTTTCAAGTCTAAATCCTATTAATTTAAGCAATACTTCTGTTTAGAGGGCCAGATGCAAAAAAGCTATAGAGGATGTGTCACTGTGCACTAAAATGGCAGCTGGAATTCCATACTGAGAAAGGAGATGTACACAGGAGCAGGAAAGACTTTATGTACACAGTAATAGACTCTGAATCAGCTGTGATTGGAAAACTTGCAGAAATTGCTTTAGTGTTCAAACACACAGGGAAAAGCAAGTAGAATGCTAAGAATTATTAGGAAAGGAATAAAAAAAAACTGAAAGAAGAATGTCATTGTGTCACTGTATAGATTGGTAGTCCATTTCTGTTTGTGCTACATAATTTGGGTCCCTATTCTCAGAAGGGTTATAGAATTGTGAGACTAAAACATAACTAATATTTTCAGACAAAGGTATGAAGCAGTTTTCAGTTAGTGAATGATTAAATAACGTTTTTTTAGCCTGGGCAAGAGACAAAAAAGTAAAAGGATTAAGTATCTCTCAGTAGCATGCATTTTTTGTGACATTTTTATTGTTTTTTCCCAAGTTCTGTTGAATGTTTCTTGTTATTTGCATACATATATGTTGTAATGTTTATTTTTGGGGGGTTTTGCTGCTTTATTTATGATTTTGGAACCCATAAAGTGTTTTTCCTGCATTATTAGAGCTGCTGATGTCCTCTCTGTAAGCATTACAGGACATGTAACAAAACAAAGTATGCTAACAAACTGTTCTTTGGAAGAGCTTATGTTTGTAACCAGTTTGGAAAAGATTGTGCACAGTCTTTAACATTTGCTTATAAAGCCAGCTGTTGTTGACATTAGTAATTCCATTTGCACTGAACAGGAGCATGAGCCTTGCTGTCTACTTAGTAGGCTCTGAAATTGAAGTGGAAAGCATTCTGCTAGATGTATTAGCTTAGCTTTCATTGTGGAAAGAGAAGGACTTTGAACACTTATTGGAATTCTGGTGAAAGAACTGCAAACTGTGCTCCACTCAGAACAAGATAATTAGGGTCAGTTTTTATATCAATTAGATTTTGAAATGCTTCCTGACAAGTAAAGCAAAGTGCATCATCATATTAGGGTTCATATATTACCATCTTTAGTCACCTAAAAAGAAAAATGGAGAAATGTATTATCTTTTAAACAGCCTCATCATATTCATCAAGAAAACATTGCCCCCAACAAACAGTAAAATTTAGAATTATGCCAGCTTGAAGCCAACTTTAATATGAATTTTAGTAGGATAAAGTCTGTCTAAGCCACATAAGCCTCTGTGTTGCAGAGCTTACCAGTGCAGCAAGGTAAGGAAACTGGGTGCTGCTGCAAGACCTTGTAGCTGTCTCTGGTGCTACTCCCTCCAGCTTAGCCATATCAGAAATCTCAAGGATCATGATTTTGGTGGTTTGGAGAGCTGAGTTCTATTTATTCCGATTTTCTTATTATTCTCTGTGGCATTAGGTATTTTGGCCAAACTAAGCAGCTTTGATCACCTTTCCAGGAACACTTGTGTCTTAATGTGTGTCACTTGTGTTGTCACTGTCTGAGTGTTTTTTGTCCGCTTTTCATGTATTGATGAGTCTTTCTGTGCTGCTGTTTAAGGTGTGAGGATATGGTGGATGTGCGACGACTGAAGATGCTTCAGATGGTGCAGTTATTTAAATGTGAAGAGGATGCTGCTCAGGTATGAACACCTCTCAAATGTCATCATTCTGGGTTGATTTATGGAGGCTGGTAGTTTTATAGCACTTCTTTTGCAACTTTCAAATGTAGTTTTATTTAGGGAATATGTACAGTGAAAATAAAAGATATAGAAGTGTCTGATAATAGTATATTTGGGGATTGCATGCATGATCTACCAGCTTGTGATGGCTCATTTAACTTTTTTCTTTATCAAAAGCTAATGCTAGTACTGTAGTAACATCACCCTTCTGGTTTAATTTCTTTTTAATGTATTAGTTTCTTTTTCTTTTGGCTCGTTTTTAAGGCAGTAGAATGGTTAAGTGAACTGCTGGATGCTCTGCTGAAGACACACATCCGACTGGGAGATGATGCTCAAGAAACAAAAGTTTTACTGGAGAAACATCGAAAATTTGTTGATGTTGCACAGGTGAAATGTGGGGGTTTTTTAGCATTGTGGGGTTTGTGCAGTTTCACATCCTCTCCTAAACAGAATCAATATCTGTATGGACAGTCATTGAACAGCTGTCACTGGTCTTACTGGTTTGCCTCAATGCCTGAGTGAAGAAATTGATTGCTGATTGCAATGGGCCTAATGAGATGTTGCAGTTCCATCAAGAGCAGCAATGCTCCAGGTCACTACCTTAGTTAACCTTCACATAGGCAATGCAAACAACCAAACAAAGTTCATTGGCTTTTGTGAAAGGCGTATTCAAGCAGTCTTTTAAATTAATTTTGACAAGCTGGGCCAAAGCACCTGGTCAGGTGTTTTGTCAGTCATTTACTGCTTTTAGGAGTGTCTAGTTTGGACTTGTTAATTAACAGATGTGATGTTTTTGAATGCCATCTTTTGTTGCACTGGAACTCTCTTTTGATGAATAAGAGTTGATGACAGAAGGGTCATTAGCTGTTACAGTGATGTGCCTCAAGGCACCTGGATGCTGGCTGGCCATAGACTTGGTGCCAGTGAAGTCAGGGAGACAGTCCTCTCAGCAGTGGATCTCAGGTATCCCTTGGGATATTCAAGCAGCAATTCAGATTTTTCAGGAAGTTCTCTTCTTTTGCCAGTGTGAATGCTAGGCAGCAGTGGATATTGGACTTTTTTTTTAAGAATGAAAGCTGTTGGTCTGACTGTTTGGTCATTACAATTTTATTTTTACTTCATCAGCATTTTCTAGTAGACCAGATTAGTTCAATGTACTTTGTGAACCGAAATTGTGGCACTTGCATAAACTTGCCTGTTTGCTTTAAGATGCTGTGTCACTCCCTGGTAAAGGGCAGAGTTTTTACATTTACCTACTCTCCCATCCCCTCCAATTTTTAGAGTACTTACGATTATGGGAGACAGTTACTGCAGGCAACAGTAGTCCTGTGCCAGTCCTTGCGATGCACTTCAAGGTCCTCAGGGGACACACTTCCCAGACTGAACAGAGTGTGGAAACAGTTTACAGTGACTTCTGAAGAAAGAGTACACAGGTTGGAAACAGCTGTAGCGTTTCATTCAACTGCTGAAAAGGTGAGCATTGTGTTTTATTGAGAATAAAAATTTCTTACCTGAGTTCACGCAAACAAAACATAAGAAACATGAAGTTGCCAGTGTGTACATTTTACTTTCTAAATATTGAAAAAATAAAGGCAGAAAGAAGAAAACAAGTATATTTTTATATATTTTTTAATTAATACTGAAATATCAACTTCAGTACTTAATGTAATAATTTTTCATATACCTCTATTGGTGTAGGACCTACTTAACAGAAAGGAGAACAGCACTCTTGAAATGGGAACACTGATATGATGATAAAGCATTTCTTTGAGTCTTTTAGACTGTAGTTCTTAAAAGCCAGGAACACTTCTTTGTGCAAGGGATGATACAAAACTATCAGGTCATTTAAGTTCTTTGGGGAGTTAAAGGTGTATTGCCCTTTAGGCTGAATGGATTTTGGATGGGATAGCCCTATCACAGACTGTAAATGAGGGCAGCTCTTGCCACTTTAGTTTCCACACATTCTATCTTGTTCCGTCTTGTGTTTTGCACCTGGAGGAGGTTGAATGTGCTTTTTTCTTGAACACACCTCTACCTTGGTATGGTTTTCAGACTCCTATAACCAAATGTCTCACTGCTGCACCCAGTCAGGTGATGCACGAAGCACGTGGAGGATGAGCAGTCAACAGCAATGTGATGAGGAATAGTTGCTATTCAGCAACAGCTTGCTGAAAGGGGAAAAATGTTGAAAGCTTTCAAATACTTGAATTTGAGACAATATTCTTTAATGTAGGTCATGAGGAGTAGGGCCTTTTTGTCCACAGCTGCTTTTTTTCTTTTTTTCTGTGAGTCTGTATGTTTTAAAACAACAGTTGAGTTTGTATCTCAAATATTGACAATAAAATTGCATGTAACTGTAAAAAAATCCAAATCTTGCACGTGGTAGAATAAATTCATTCTGTCATTGAAAGAGAGAGCATGGATTCAGAGCTGATTCATATGCTCTTTGGTTTTATTAATTTCTTACTTGTATTAGTGGGAGATACTTCAAATTTGCAGGTATTGGGAGTTGATGGAGGTTCACAAAAGCAGAAATATATAATCTATGCTTCTAGAGATTCATCTGATACCCGATTAAATTTCAGTGGTTCATAAACTCCTAAAAGAGTGGAATTTCTCAATCCATATTGTGAGTATTCTTTTGTTATTGCAGTAGTTAATTGCTGGGTTTAGGAAGTCTTAAGTTTAAAGAAAAGTAAATTAATGGCTGACAAAACAATGCTCTTGATCAAAAACATAATTTGCCTTTCACTATTGGACATACAATAATCAGTCTGTGTGGAAAATAAGATTATTAGTATCCATGCTGGGTTTTTTAGGAAAAAAGTAAGAAATGGCAGAGTGAGAAGTGGAAGAAAATAGAGTACTACGTACTAGTACTGGGTCACAGTCCCATCTGGGAAGATGTGTGGTCAGATTTTTTCTAGTCCCACCTGTTCTGTGCCAGATGTAGGTTTTAGTTTTGAAACCTGTTGTAAGGAGCTCTTCATTAACTGTCGTGTTTCCACTTTACATTACTGTCTTCAATGTTTAATGATCACTTTATGCATTTCACTTTTTTATGCATTTCATATTTATTGCAGGAATATTGTCTAGGAAGACTTACCTTTTATTCCCTCTTAGCAGTAGCATAAAACATTCTAATGCAAAACAGCCATAGTTCAGAACTGTCTTCTTAATGGACCTTAACCAATATTTTCTTTCCTTGAATTATATATGTCAGCTGATCTCATGTAAATGTGGCAGTGAAAATGCCAAAAGAATATTCACTCTGCCAGTTAATGGCACATAAAAAACTATGTGCTATCTCTTGTGTACTTTATTCAGTATTTTCTTACTTTTATTAAACAGATTTTGCAGGAATGTCCAGAGCAGCCTGAAGCTTTTAATGAAATGGATGAATTTGATGAAATTGAAGCAGTTGGGAAATCACTGTTGGACAGACTAACAGTGCCTGTAGTTTATCCTGATGGGTATGTAGAATGGCTTTTCTAATGCCTTTGGAATACTTTAGGTAAAGTTTTATACTACTCTCATGTCTTCAGAACTCTTAGTCTTCAGAAGACTTCTGAAGGCTTATTGCTTAAACAGAAAAGTGGGCACACTGTTTTCATAAAGTTTGGAATAGGACAAGCCTGCTTTATGTGAAAAGATTGGAGAGAATTTTTATGAGTATTAATGCACTGCCTTTTTAAAGTAGTGACTTTCTCACACTGAGTGATTATTAGATTAATGCAGTCTTGCACCAGCACAGTATGCAGAAGTAACAGAAGAATGGACCAGTCTCAGTCTCCCTGAAAAAAGATACCAGATGAGAATTATGGGATTTCTATTAATTTATTTGCAATTCTATCTAAGCTAGTATATTGAAGATAAATTTATATTTGATTTATTCAGCAAGCAAAACAGTATTTCTCTTGAGAAGTATTCATACTGACTTCAAACTGCTAGCTCTCTTGAGCTACAAAAGCAAATTGAGTTTGAAATCTCAGCCATAATAAGACTTAGTTCTCTGTGTTTAATGATGTCTATTGTTATGCTGAGCTTGTAATTAATTTCTATGTGAGTTACAGCCAAGCTATGGAACAAGTCTCTGGTGTGTAGGGTGCCCCACTATAGTGAAAAAGGTCTGAAATAAGTATATTGAATTAGAGACTGAAACCTTATGAGATAGCATCAGGCAACTGCATTAAGGGTTACCTGAAGTCTATCTGAAAAATGCAGTTGCAGGAAGCTGGTCATGAAAATTTACTGTCATCTTATTTCCAAAATGCCATATGCCTTCTGCAGTGTGGATCCTTCAATAACGAGTGCTAATCATGAAGATGGGTCCAGGCCAGAACTAGTAGTGATTTTTACTGTTCTTTCAGTAGCGTGTTTGAAAATAGTGGAGGATTTTATAGCTGTGGAAAAAAAGAAAAAAGACAAAACAAACAAAAAACTGTCCCAAAGCCAGATCAATAAGTGTTTGTTGAAGTATTTTTTTGTAACTTCTCTATAGCAAATTCTAGTGACCTGGTAAAAGTAGCAATGTTCAATCTTGAACAATATTTCTGATCCCTCTGGCATTTCTCAGTAGAGTTTTGCATATCCCCCCCTTCACAAAAATGGCATCAGAGTTGTCCTGTATCTCAGGACCCCCTGCTCATCATCCTGGCATTCTGGTTTTGAAGTGTTTAACAAATAGTTTGGAATGGGTTTACTCATTATTAGAAATAGGTTGAGATTTCAGAACATGAAGAACGTCATAAAGGCTTGGGGGTGTTTTCTTCAGCCTGTTCACATCTTGAGACTTTTGCCAGTATTTTTTTGGAAATTCAGGTCACAGTTCCCTGTCCTGCTTATGGCTTCTGCTCTGTATGAAGAAATGCTGTGATCCACATGCAGTTCTGCAGTCTGACCAGTTACCTCCTCAAATGAGTCTATTCCTGCATAGAATAACTTTTCTGTCTGGTTTTGCCTGTCTGAAAGTCCTTTGTCCTACTGCCATTTCCAAAGTGTACAGCTTCTCTGCTTTGTGACTACATTTAATACTTGTTTTTCTGAAACACATATTCTGTTCAAACCCTTGCTTTGCTGGCAGTTTGGGTTAGTGGTTTCCCTAACATTTAGCTGTTCTTTGTTGTATTTGAATTACACAGCCATGTGTTCCTTTCACCTTGAGAGTAGATGGCATAATTTGACAGCATGTGGTTGACTTAACATGCAAAGAGTCCTTTAATAATCCAGCAGTTTTATAAACTCAGAATTCATGTACAGACAGGTACCATAGAATGTCATAGTATGCAAAATTGTCAGGCGGACTTGGGGGAGAGCCAGGGAAGGGAGGTAAGAAAGAGTGTTAGGAAGCATCCAGCTGCTCCTGTAGAATAGTGCCTTGCTGTTCAAATTAGAGAATGGTTTGGGTTGGAAGTGACCTTAAAAATAATCCAGTTCCATTCCCCCTGCTATGGGCAGGAACACTTTCCACTAGACCAGGTTGCTCAGAGCCCCATCCAACCTGGCCTTGAACACCTCCTTGGACAGGGTAGCTACAGCTTTTCTAGGCAACCTGTGCCAGTGTCTCACCACCCTCAAACTTCTGTTGAGAGAGTCTTTTGGATAGGAAAGGCTCACTGAGTATTGGTAACAATTTCATTAAAAATTTGCTGTTGAGTCTCATCACTAGTTATCCAAAGCCTTTTAAAGGCGGCTTTTGAATGATGAGGAAAAGGTGGCTATTTTTCTTGTCTGCTTTGTATTTTCTATTGTAATTAAAAGGTGTATTCATGTACTGATTTACTTATTTCTGCTTATTTTTTTGTGTTTTGGCTTTTTCTAGGTCTGAGCAGTATTTTGGAAGCCCAAGTGATATGGCTTCTGCAGCAGAACACATTAGAGAGAAGATGAAGTTAGTTAGCCTGAAAAAGCAGCAGCTGAGACAACCAGAAGCCACTACCCCAGAGAGCTAATACTGACCTTGTGTATGAATTCATAACAGGACTTCAGTTTGTAATCCAGCATGGTGTTTGCCTATTACAGAATTTGGTATAATATATTAAAATGCATTTCACAGTTACGAGTCTCATCCTTTTTTCAAAGTAAATGTTCTCAGCATCTTAATACTGTACATCTATCAAGCCATAATTATTTAACATGCTATGAAACCATAGACTCCGAGTATCTTATGAAAAGGAACTGTAAACTTTGCACTGAAATTTGCTGTAAAGCTTTACCTGACCTGTCAGCTGCTTCTTAGTTTGACAGCTGATGCAAGCTTTGAGTGGTGCTAATTAAAGTGTTAGAAGTTCCATATTATGAAACTCTAGTTCTTTGCTTCCCCCATGCCCAGGTGATGTAGTAATTTTAGACTGTAAGGAAAGTACCTGCAGTGTAGACTGTGGTAAGCCTGTAATTTTAATTTGAAATTCTTAAAAAAAAAAAAAAAGAAATCATTTTTATTGTGCCAGTATGCAACCTGCCCATCAGATCCTTGATATATCAAATTCATTAAACAGATGTTTTCCTATTTGTATTGATAATGTATTAAAAGCTGTTTGTGCTTAATAAAAATCATCTTTTTAAAATCTAAGATAAATTTGTTCTGGTCTGTATTTCCAAATACTGTTTATGCTACATTTTTATGATAAATGGTAATAAAAATACTTACTCCTCCAATATATTTAGAAAGTGTCTATAGTTTTTCTTATGAAATACATTGTAGCTATAAGGGAACTGCTCTTAAACTGCTCTTCATGGGTGTGAAATTCCAGGCTAGTTTCTTTTCTTTCTTTTTGATAACAGTACATGCACAAAAGTAAGATGGTATTTGCATAAGTCAGTGTTATATTAATCATAGTTTTATTCCCTTGTAAGACTGGCACATGTCTCCTGTGCTTTATTTCCAAGTCCTTTGTTTTCCTTTGAATGGAGAATCCTGAATAATGTGAATATCCCTATTGGTACCTTTGTGGTTAAAGGTTTTAGTGTAATGAAAGCGAAATTAACAAGAGGTTCATAACCTAAAACCATGAGATTAGTAATAAAATGAAATTTATTCAGAGAATGGGATTGGATTGAAACCAGATCAGCTGTGTGCATGGCTTGTTTAACTTCTTAATCTTCAGGATGTAATCTGGATACATCAGTTATTGTATTTTTAGAAGATGCTGTGGGATCTGACCATTTTAGAATACTGTGTGTGGAACAAACAACTGTAGGTCTGAGAACTCTGTTATCACACTAGACTTTGCTCACAGTAAAGATAATGCTGTCTTCCTACAGGCATTGCTATTACTCTGCCGATTTTCCTGATGCATCTGTCGTTCAAATATTACATTTATTTATTTTTCTTAGCTTTATGCGCTTTCTCTAGAGGAAAGCGATCTTTCAAATTAAGCTGTTTATTTTAAAAAGCAGTAATTCCAAATTAATGCCTTACCTGTAAATTCAGTGATAAAGGTATTTTTCCTCTTGGGGTATCTTAGCAGAGGAAATAAAATTTTTTTAAATGCACTTAATGCAGTGGTACAATATTACATTAATATTAGTCTAAAACTAACTGAAGTTTTACAGACCTTATTTATAAAGAGACTTTTTTAATATAATCTTTTCAAATTTAATTGAGTTGCTTAATTGCATTTGAGGAAGCTGAAGTTATTATGGCTAATATTTGGAGGATATAAATTCATTTAGAAAAAAACCAAACATGAAAAGTGTGCATATATTTGTTAAAAAGTGAAAACACAAATGTAAATTAATATAGTCATTAATAAGCACCGAGACTCCAGTTCTGCAGCATTTGTCAATTGCTTGTGGTAAATAATGGTCTACAGTTTAAAATCCCAATAAAATTTTTGAATAAGCAAGCATTAAAACCACTTTAAATTATTTTCAGCCTTTTTATGTTATTTTTGAGATTTAAAATTTTATTTTAATTTATTTTTTTACTTTTAGGGGGTCAATACTGTGTGCAAACCCAGGGCAATGTCAGAAGCTCTTTGCTCATTCCTGTGACAGCTGCAAGCACAACTTGGAACTGATGACTGCTCACCCCAGTAACCCTGATGTTAATTTTGGCTCAGTGTGTGTAGTCCACTCTTGATGCTGCTCTTATCTGTCATTTGACATTCCGAGGGGCCAGTGGATCCTGACTCTCACCCCGTTGACTCTCATTGAGTCTCCAGTACAGCATCTTGGGCTGTGCCAGCTTTTGCTCTGCCTTTCTGCCCTCTTCCTCTGGAATTCTTTGCCTGTGGGCAAATCAAGTGTCTGGCAAAGGACTGTTTGCCATCACTTTGCCATCTGCCCACTTTTTATTTATCAAGAATGAGGGCAGGTAGTTTTCTAAGTCATGTTGCACAGGGTATTTCAATTCTATGAAATCTGAGCTTCCTAGCTTAGTGAAACAATGGAATAAACACTTTCTGTTAATATTGCTATTGAGTGTGATTGAGAGAAGGATTTTGGTGCTGGTCTTTACTCCATCCTCTGTCTTGTACTTGCTACTGAACCTTTAGAAATAAACAACCTTTAATAGAACACAAAGTAAATGAGAGACAGACTTCCTAAAAAGCAAAAAGCCCTGTGCTCAAGTAATCCACTGTTACATGTCTGTGCATTTAGTATTCCAAACAGAAATGGTGTCTCTGCTTGTAGCTTTTGCTCTGCATTTTTTTAGTTGCAAAAAATAATTCAAACAATGGAGTTCCAAATGATGCAAATATGTTTCAGATTTTTTAAACAGAGATCACCTGCAGTGGAGGATACAGTGCTGCTAGGTGTGAGATGGGGAGATACCAACAGAAAGGAAAGGATTGATTTTAAGGGTTGTAATTGTTGCCTCCCTCAGTGCGTTGCAGCTAATGACTTGGCAGTGATGGAAACCTATTCATGGCAATGAAATTAGCACCAAGATTTTTTGTGTTAGCTAAATTTGGATGTATTTGTAATGCTTCAAATAATGATAAATGTTTTGTTACTCTTGCTGGTAATGTAAGCCTGAGTGTGCTTTTTGTGACAGTGAACGGAGAGGTGATCAACTCGTAAGTGCCATCCCTTTTTCCTAGGGCATCAATTGCACAGACTGACAGCCATAGAAAATGCCTATACCTACATGCTCTTTTATTGCAAAAGGTGTGTGGGCTGTTGCATTAGTGTCCATAAAAATATGTGGTGCTGTTTGGCACTTAACTTTATATTGTGTTTAGTAGGATTAATGGGGTTACATTTTTCTTGGGAAAAAAGCAGGTTTGGACCATGGACTTCTATAACTTTGTGTGAGTGACTGATTTAGCATTCAAATAAAGCCACTCTGGAGGTGCAGCAGTGGGTGGAGAAGGGCTGTGTGCAGAGCAGGATCATATAGCACTTCTTATTCCATCGTGCTAGCCAAGGATATCGGTGCCAGCTGACAAAAAGATGAGAGGAAGATTTTTTTTTTTTTCCATCATGGTTTAAGAAAAAAAAAAAGTGTCAGTAGGTCATGATAACAAAGTGAGGTTGTCAAGGGCTTTCTGCAACAGTAATGTCATGTAATGGTGTTATAATAGCCTCTACTTTCCTGAATTCTTTCTACAGGATAATTTTAATCTTTGTAAGGAGATTATTATGATGGAGGAAGAAGGAAAGCTTTTGGAGCTACAGATTAAATTATCTAATAGTTCTGAAGTTAAAATGCTGAGAAGTGGATGAAAGAAAAGATTTGGTGATTCCAAACTTCTGAAAGATTGACTTAGTATTTCTACAGATTATTGTATTGGTAAAAAAGTTAGGACTGTAACAATTAGGTTGTTAAATTTCTCTTCTAGTTTAAAAAAAAATAATTGATTGAAACATACAGAATAACAATCCATACATATGTAATAGCTGTAAAAGTACCTGAATGTGACCTGCAGAACCAAAAACTGTTTGAGTATCTGGAATTTGCATAACATTGTTCCAAGTCATTAATTAATTCATGATCTCTTTGGAGAGGAATTCTCTTTTCCAAGTTTGTGGAGAACTGATACACCCTGAAATAAAATAAAAAGGCAAATAGTCAAGCAGTTACGCTATTTGTGGTTCCCTGCACAATCATTTTGGTCTTGGTGGATTGAGTCTTCTGTAGTATGCCATTACCACAATTTGCTGATGTGTAACAGTGGAGGCAATTGCAGTGTTCCTGCTGTGGAATCAAAATCAGATGCTAGGAAAATACTATGGGATATAATTTTAAAATTATTGATTTCCTCAGTCATCCCACTTTTGTTTTCTTAGTTAGATAGTGGAGGGAATCATAGTACTGATGCCTGTCAAGACTGGATCTTAATTGAAAATTCTGTTAAAAATATAATTGCATGCCTTCTGCAAGTCTGTGGAGTCAAGGAGTACTTCAAGACACTTTTCTTCTGATGCTCAGTGGAGGTATTTTTTTGTGAAGGTTTACTGTGGGAAAATACAGGTAAGACTGAATAACCACAGAAAAAGGAAATTGATTTCCTACTTTCAATGGCATTCTTTATACAGATCTCCCAAACACATGGTATTTTAGGGCCATTTTTCTCTGATTCCAAGATTAATTTGGAACATGAAAGTGAATTACTGAGGAAACTTGTGAGATTACATCTGATTCTGTGAAATTGGAAGACAACGTATCACATATCAAAGGTACTCTTCAAAATAAATGCTTGTGTGACTGTCAAATTTTATGTTGATACAAGAATGAATAGAAACAGGATATATTAAACAGCTTCTAGTGTATTTAAAGCACCAATGAATTTCTTAAGCTCAAAATAGCAAGGAAAAGTAATGTAACAGCCTTCTCTTTTCCTGTCAGCTGACTTTAGTTTACACAGGTCTCCATTACAGCAAAAATTAATGAATATATCAGAGACAAGAGGAAGGCTGAGTCAGGGTATAAATGCCTCTTGTGAAAGAAATTGCTTTCTTAAAATTTCATGTATGCTGGGGAAATATATTGGAAAACATTAAAAATAAAAGTGAAAACCTGAATTTTAAATTGATGTTCAATGGGAAAAGTTCAGCTAGTTTTACTAGTGATATTTACAGTTTATAGGCCAAAGAACAGGACTAACATTTCTGACTTTTGAAGCACAAAGAAAAGCAAAGGAAACTTTATCTGCTATAATTTTGGAACACATTGAGAGAACTTTAAGTGAAAACAATTGGTTGTGTTAACAACAGTTGTGCAGATAATTTACGTTATTTTTAGTGCAGATAAACCACAGGTTTTAAATAATAGTACAGTTTCATTGGCAGGTTAATAACATCATTGAAAATCAAATGTCTTCTTGTGATTACTGAATGCCAAGGAGAAGCTATCTTTTTGTGCACAGGTAAGTAACAGACAAAATGTGCCTCAAAGTAAGTGTGCTGAAAAACTTAATTTAAAATTGTTATGCATTTTTATTCATACTTCTACAGGGATAAACAGATATTTTTTTACATGTTAGGAAGCCTTTTTGCTTTTCCACCGGCTGCTAGCTGATAATTGCTATCACACACCACTGATGCAAACTCCTGTTGGGAAATCTCTCAATGCATATTTGATTTGTGTTAAAGGGGGAATACTGCAAGCTATGTAAAATATCCTATTGATTTACTAAGCTCATACATCTGTGTTTAAAATGTTTGAGTGGACCTAATGTAAACCACTCCTACTTTCTACTACTCAGAATGTAAATCTTGGTCTTTGAGAAGGCAGATTTAGCCCCAGATTATGTGTCAGACTTCTACAGCAAGCCGTGCCTCTGACTGTTCATGGCCCAGATGACTCTGACCCCTTTGCACGTCCTGCTAAAATGTGGTGTCCACTTAGGACATATAAATACACTTGGCTCTTCTGAGGATCCCGATGTTACAAAACTCAGCCTTGTGCTGTCACTGCTCTGCTGCAATTCTGTCACGGTCAGAAGGCAGCACACCTTACAAGGATTGGGAAACAGCAAAAATGAGATTTTGTGGTAGCCGTGGGTCCTAGAATACACACACAGCAAGATTCTTGAGCAGCTCTGTGTGGATGTGTATTGTGCTTGGAATAAGGTTGTGGCAGCTGATGACAGAAAAGCCCTGAGACTTCAATGAAATCCTGAGAATTGCTGGCTCCATTTGCATGGATATAAATGTTTATAGTTTGGGCCCTAAAAACTTTTGAGGTTTTTGCTAGACCTTACACCAAATGTCAATTCTAATCATCTATAAATTATAAAAATGCAGTGAAGAGGAAAGCTTATCTTAGTTCTAAGAACAGACTTTTGGAGGAACTGAGAGAAGACCTGTAACTTGAGACATTCCATATTTAGAATGAAGCATGAAGAAATACCTATCAAAACCCTGATTTTAAATTGTTAGTGTTCTCCATTTTGGCAAGAGCAGTCAGTGTGGTGATTTCAGAGGTGTAATTTTCAGGCATGGTTCACCATGAGTTGTCATCTCAATTTTGGGTTTTTCCTTCCTATGTTCATTTTCCTAGCATGAGTTGCAGATTCTCACTGTCACTGCTGAATTTCCAGGCATGCCAGGATTGCTCATGATTCCTGTGCCTCATAGGATGAGAGGCTGCAGAGTTCCTGTGGGCTGTTGAGCTCCAGTAGGACGTTTCTCTCAAACGCTGTGCCAGGATAAGTGTGATATGTGTGATAAGTGTCTTTTAACATTCCATTCTCCCCTTAAGATTTTTAGACTAGTAGGAAAGAGAGTAGCATTCATGGTGTCTCAGCCATTTTCACAGGCAAGCCTATCAGCATGGTTACTTGATATTTAATGTGATTGTGTGATACGAGTCTGACTTTCAGAAACTTGGGAACAAGCCATATTCTAAACTGGCACTAAGAGCAGCCTGTTCTTTTTCTCAACCCTTGGATACAGCTCTGTGCGCCTATGTTGGATGGCAGGTAGATAACTGCAAGCTGGGCTCAGCAGGGTGAGGATTGTGCAATGTATTCAACACGTTTGAGTGCTACTCCACGTATCAGGGGTGGTGATGTGAATGTGATACCCACTGTCTGCTTTATGTCAGTCGGTGCCTCTCAGAGCGTGGCCTTCCTCCTCTCCTCCTCCCCAAGACTAATGTATCCAAAGGAACGCAGTAACATGGTGGCATGTAAGCCAGGGTTAATATTAGTGCTTTGCTTGAAACGGCATCAAAAGGCTGCAGTGAGCCACGTGTTCAATGAGCCTTGCTGGATTTTTATTTCCACTCATTGCATGTGGCCAATTTGTTAGGTAGCTGCTGTTTGCAGGCATCATTTCATGGTGCATTGCCTCTGCAAAACCAGCCACACATGAAGAAGCCAGGGCATTTGTTCCTGCAGGTGGCAGAAATGTGAACTATTTGAGTGATTTTTGTATTCACTGTTAGCTCTTTCCTAGGTTTGTCTAGCTTTGTCTTCTGGATTTTATCAGAGGTATATTCACAGGTCTATACCCCTGAACTCTCTTCTTCAGCAGCAATTATGAGGTTGAAGCCATTGTCACTCCCTGAGTAGTGTTTCAAACAAAATCTGAAGCTTACATGTTAAAAATTGAGTTTCTCATCTCTCCTTTTTGCTATTACTTCTTACCCAGGAAGACATCTGAAGATGGATCCCTACCTCATCCACCCAAGCAGGCATAGAGCAGTAGGAGACGACAACCTCTCAGTAATCAAGACCTACAGAACAGGTTCAAACCCTCAGAAGAAGGGAAAGAGCACCTCACTTTCCAGGTTCTAGAAGAAGAAACCAACAGCACCTACTATGACACAGGAAAGTTAATGCTGTCCTAATGATATGACATCAGCCCAGATTCAATTCTCTATGCCCAGAGGATTTTTTTTTTTCTTCATAGTTAGACCATAAGAAAACCATTAAAGGAGTATTAAAAAAAAAACACAAACAAACAAAAGAAAACCAACCAAACAAAAAAACCCAGTTTGGAGCTCTATTTTCTTAAGGTTTTCCACTAGTATAAGCATGCATTCATCGCAGATGATGTCGCCACATGATTACACCATGGTGTCTTGTAGTACACGGTGCCATGCAGGCAGCTCGCTCATCATGGTGCCCCTTGGAAGCAGCTTGAAGAACACTGATCTGTATAAAATTCTGGCACCGAGTTACTGTCCCTTGAACTTCTCCTTTTGCAGGTAGCAGTGCTCAGACCCAAAGCAGTTGGAGCACCCAGAACAAGGAGCAGGAAGTCACCTACTCCTGGTGATGTTGTTTTTGCTATGGATGGCAAAAAATGGTTCTGAAACATGCAAATCTTCACTGCTCTTCAGTGTTTAAAGTGTTTTAAACAGTAATGAGCTTGGGGGGGGGGGGGGGGGGGTTTCTTCTGGTTTGTTTTTTTTTTTTTTTAATTGCAGGCAATGCTGCCTAGACTTCTGTGGGACTTGGATTCAGAAGTGTTATATGCTAACCTTTGTAGATTGAAGTGTCACCTAAACTGGGAAGACTGAGGGAGTGTCCTCATACCCTGTAGCCACACTCCTGATACTTTGGGTAAAAACCCATTTGTTTAACAGAGCTCCAGGTAAACAAACTGGGGTGGGTGGGGCTGGAATTCCAGGATTTCCTCTCCTAAGTATGTGGCAAAATTCGGTATTTACCTGAAAGGGACAGACAGGACCTGGTATGTGCTCCGTGTTTGGGCTATCAAGCTCTGGAAGAGGGCAAGGAGTAACCAGAACATAGAGAGGAATCCTCGGCAGCGTCAACCTTCAAGTAGCAGTTATAGAGGACGGACTTATCTTTTTAAAACTAAACAAAGCATGTTCTTAATAACCCCACTGATAAATGACTTTTTTTGAAAAGGATTCTAAAGCCTCATTGTTCTCTAACACCTAAAATTCAACTGCCTTGCTGAATATTTCTTTTCTGGTTAAATATCCGAAGAGTAATGTTCTGTTAGAAGTGTGGATGGGAAACATGTTTGTGTACATGTTCTAAATTTAGCCTGTTGTAAGTTGTGTTCACTTAACTCAACTTTTTGGAGCAATAGCAACAATATGGCTTTTGTGTTTTGGTGTGGTTTGCACGATTGTATCTATTTAATTAGTCCCTTGTTAACTGAATGGCTCATACTGATCTTTTTGCATCACTGCTGGCTGATTGTTTTTCATAGGTCTGAACAGACACTTTTCACTCTTAACAGATGGTCCTAAGAACCCAGTTATACTGCTTGAACTCTCTGAACAGTCTGCGTGATTTTTAACTGATGTTTTTATTTCACAAGTTTAATACATACATCTGTATTTACGTATAAATATTGGAAAAAAAAATAAACAGAAATAGTCTTTTAATACAGCTGAAATGTAAATGCAAGTTAAACACAGAAAATAGAGACATGGGGCCAAAGTGCCACTGTAATAAATTGCCTTATTAGTGGTAGTTTGTAGCTGCCTTGAGACTTCGATGTAGATTACCAATCTGTATATTAATCTTCCTTCTTTACAGACAGAAAGAGTAGCCTGTCTCACGTCTATATTTGGTGCAGAGTGCCTACTCCACTGTGCTAACACACCACATCAGGAAGGAATTTCAAATGCTCCCAAGGAATTTAGTAGCGAAAGTCCTGCTGGCTTTCCTTACATGCATGGGCAGGGGAACATAGTAATCCTGTGTAATAAACTGTTCTCTTTGTGCTGCTGCTGCTTCTGCTGGAGCTGAACAACGGACTAATGAACCCTCCAATGTCTCTGAACCCTCCTGACAGAGCCGAGTACCCCGGGCCACCCTCTGTGTTGACAACCTTTCAGCTGGGCTGACTTGTGCGTGTGCCACCTGTGAGCTGCTGAAACGGCTTCACTTTTGCATTCACCAGGGTAGAGCTCCATAGGCTGTGCAGCATTTGTTTTGGACAACACCCAGTGAGACAGAAATGTTGAGCTTCTCCAGGGGTGCTGATGGGGTAAGTCTGCTCTCCGGCTGATTCTGTGGAAACTGGAGAGCTTCCCTGCCGTTTCTGCAGTAAGCTGCAGAAAAAAAGATGTGCTGATGTCTTCACCTGGAACATGAGAGAGAAAAAGACATGATCCCTTTGCAATTCACACCTGTGAATTGTTTTCTGTTGTGTTTGTTTGCTTGGTTTTTTTTTTTAAACCATTCAAAAGTTATAATTTTCACTGTCTATATTTTACTATTATATTTGCGCTCAAATAGTCATTAAGTCACTTCTTTCTTATGTCTCTTCTCTAGCTGTCACTTTAAAGAAAGGTGTAAATCCAGCCTCATTATTTATTGTCTGTGACAGCAAAATCAAATTAAACTTGCTAAAAAATATGATAGCAAGTAATTAACATGTTTCAAATTGAAGAAATCTGTTCAGATAGCTTGACTTTGAGATACAGTTCTTAATCACTCAGAACTGTCAATGGCTTCAGAATTATTGCAGGGGCCCGTGTTCCCCTCTCTTTCTCCTACTTTCCTCAAAGTGCTTTTTATCCCCTTCCTCCAGTTTATTGTATGAAACCACTCAAGGTTATCTGCAAGTAAAGAGTCTGAACAAATTTTTTTTTTTTAATAGGGTTAGGTTTAACAAGGATGGAAACTTTTTTTTTTTTTTTCTGAAAGCACTAATGTGTTAATCCATCCTCAGAACAATAAATTTGTTTTGCTTCAGGGGTTCTTAACTGGAGAATCCAACACCTCAGTTTTTCATGCTGCCCATCTTGAATCATGTGCTAGCATAACAAGATATGAAAAAAAGCAGATTAGATGAGCACATTACTTCCAAACTTAGACTATTAGTATTACTATTAATTGTTATTAACTCTGTATTTCTGAAAACAGGGTGCTTATACCCTCTTGTAGAAATCAAGCTGAATGAATAAAGATGTAAGCAGTCCCTATGTGCTGCATGCCTCTTTATCTTGTATATAAAACTAGTAAAGAACTGGAAGACAATTTTTTAAATAACAGATGCTAGAAAGAATGGTTTTTGTTTATATAACACTTAGAATCTGGAGTTCTAATTTTAATGGTTATATGAGCTTTCTTAAAATTAATATGGTGGCTGAAGTGACATTTAAACCTAGTTAATTTTGCTGGATCTTTTCTATCATTCAATAAACAATGGAGATTTAGGTACTATTTCCTACCTACATGTTCTAGGTACAAATAGCATGCTTTGTGGAAATCCTCTATGATCCACAAAGAAGGATACAGGGAAGAGAAAGCTTCAGGATGAAAGAGCAGAACATGATGAATTGACAACCAGTGGACTGAAATGTTTCAGCTGTTATTGCTACCCATGTCTGTTTACTGCATGGGTTTTTTTAAATGTTGTTGTCCTTGGAAGCAAACAAATAGTGATTTTTGCTCTTACCATTGCCCTGACTTAGCAGCATTAAGCTGTTTGCTGGTTTCTGGATCTCTGATACACTGCTGGTTTTACAGTTGGCAGTTGCTTTATTTTCTTTCACAGATGTTCAGTGTGACAGGGATAACTTTCCTTTTTGTATTTTCTCTGCTTTGTGTGATGGTGCTTTTTGGGTAGCTTTTTCTTTTCATGCCGATTTCTTAGGGTGGTATGAAGTGTCTTCAGGACAAATGATGAAGGAGAAAGAGCAGGAAGGTTTTTGTTAGGGTGATGCACTGGAAGAATGGGAATATACAAGAATATAATTATTCACTATATTTTATGTTTTAAAATAAAATTAATCTGGACTATTGTTTCTGGAACTGAAACAATACTCCAGGCAACATGGACCATAGTGTGTTCTTGAAACTTTTTGCTGGGGAGAAGCAGGTTATCTTTTACCCCTTGGGCTCTTCTTCATAGCTCTTTACTGGGACTTCTGTGCTTTCTCTTTCCATGGTGGCAAGGACAGGACAACTTCTTTTGGGGCCAGTAGGGTCCTGGGCTGCTTTAGAGCCACCTTTTCCTAAGTTCCTGGGCTCTCAACTGTCAGGAAATGCCTTCTGCCTGTGCTACCTGAAGGTCATACCATTTACCCTGGCTGGCCCTTTCTCTCCAGACTCTTGGTGCCCCCTCACTGCTGGGGGGGTGCCAGGCCCATGCAGGTGCCCACTGCCCCCAGCTGTCTGGCTTGGTGCAAGGACAGACTTCCCCAGGGCCCTGCTGGGGCTGCAGAGAAGTCTGTGCTGGTCCTTGCCCTGCCTCGGGATGCAGGAAGTTGGTTTGTGCCCAGCTGTTTGTCCTGGCCCTCAGCAAAAGAGGAATGTCTGCAAAGGCCACGATTCCCTTCTGTTTTCTGTCAACCTTCTCTCCAGAGCAGCACTCTGCAAGAAAACTTCTTTCCATCTCAGTGTTAAGAAAGAGATGTTATTCCAAGTTACTCTTCCCCACAGGCCATCCATGTACTCTCTGACCTCTGAGAGGAGGCACCTCTGTTTCTCACCTTTGTCCCCTGACTGCTGCTAGGATGGTTTTTATCATACTTGGTTTGGGGTTTTAGGAATACTGGATTAGAATTTCAACCAGTTTGTCACCCTAGAAACTTATTCAACCAGTGTAGGCTAAAAAGGAACCTCTTCCAGAAGGAAAACCTACCTTTTGCTCAATGCTCACCCTTGATGTGACCTCCATGGCTGTTTTATGAGCCTGGGGGACTGGCAAGACCGCTTGCTTTCATGCCCTCATTCCTGATGACACCTGGAGATGGTTCCTACTCAAAAGGTAAAGCCATAGGAACCAGTAAAAGGCAACAAGCAGAGTCTTGGAGAGGGCCGGTGTCTTTGTCCTTGTTTCAAGTGGGGCTGTGGGAGCAGTGTTTGTTGGAAGCACCTTTGTGCAAGCCCCACGAAGGGCAGAAGTCTGAGGGATGCTTCCTTTGCTGTGTACTCCCCTTCTCCCAGGTGTGAGACAAGGAAGAGAGAGGAGACCCACCATATTCATAAGCCAGGTAAAGTGAAGCACTTTGTGTCTTTGAGGCTGCAGGGACTGAACACTGTCTCTTCCAGAGGCATTTTCATAGTGCACCAGCAGCTCCAAAGTTCTCAACAGAAAGAAACTTATCTTCAAGCAAGTCAGACTTTTTCTATGTATCCAATAAAAGCTGATTAGCACAGTTTGCTTGCTACACATGAGAAAAACCTGTGGATTAGACACCCTATGTGTTGAAAATGAAGTGAATTTTATCATATTTACCTCTCAAATCCATTTTATGTACAGTTGTTTCAGATAATACATGACATTTTTTACACTAGAGAGAGTTGATCTTTTGTTCTCTGCTCCTGAGATTGTTTCCTTTGTTTCTTTGTTCAGTTTTGTTGTTTCCTGTGGACAGCTGGTGAATGTTCCTTTCTTCTTGTCATTCTTACTCTCTTCTTTCACACAGCAGTAGCAAAGGGAAAATATTTCTCTCTCCTGACACAAATAGCCTGCTTTTTTCTGGCTACTACCAGGATTTTTGTTTGTTTCAGACAGAGGAACAGGCAGATAAGTAAACAAGACAGAGAAAGGCATGCTTGTTAAATTTTCTTCTTTTGGACACAGCTGAAACTGCTCATCATGCAATGCCAAAATCCTCATTATCTTTCTCCAGGGTTATGTTCTAAGGTATGTTTTGATTCCTTGATAACTTTTCTCTGCCACTACTCTGATGTTTCCCTGTCTCTATCCTGTGTGCTTAGCATAATATGAATAAATACAGTGTCCATGCATTTATTATATGACGTTCTGAATCACTTGTCTCAGTTGTTGACAAATTTGCTAATAGTCAACTTCTTGAGTGTGGCATTTTTCCCTTATTTCCAGCTGTCACCACTATGAAAAATGATACCTCATTTAACTTGAGTGAAAAACGGCTCTTATGTCTGGCCACCCCAGGGAGATGATGGATTGGCCCAACTTGTGCCATGGAAAAATACACTTAGAATGCTCTTCTGAGAGAACAAAAACTCAAGGACATAATACCAAAATTGGTTTGTAACTCCTTTTGTAAGAGTAAATGGAGGTTTGGCTATTTTTTTCCTAATTAGTTTTTCCAACAGCCAAGTGCTGTTTGTCCTTTAAGTGCAGTCTTGCCTTCAGGGTAAAAAAATCCAAAATTGCTTGTCTTGTGCAATGTCTTTCTGAAAGCTGGAGTGTTTAGCAGGTCTTGTAGAATGGATCTATCTTGCATATCTTGCATTCAAACCAAAATAGGGCTCTCTTGTGTTTCAACTTCGATGTTTTCTTTAGGACTTTTGTTTCCCAGGTTTTGTGTTGGGATTAAATATCAAATTTTTATTTTATTTTGCCATACTTATTACAGGAATATATATATATACACTCGTGTGTGTGTATATATATATATATATATATATACATATATACAAGTCCCAAGGATATCTGTCTAATATTTCATTGTCAGCGTCCCTGGGCCTCTTACAGGTGTTAGAAAGAGTTTCAGAAAACAGTGTGATATTTGTTCCTTGCTTGGCACCTTTGAGGGTTCATGGTTTTGGCCCAAGGAATGGATTTTGCTTTGCCAAGCCCATTTTGTTCAGCACAAACCACAATAAAAGGCTTCTTCCTATCCTGTTTGAAACTCATGGTTTGAAGGTGGTGCTCAGATTAAGATTATAATCTGACAATAATTGGAGTAGGGGAGAAATGAACATACAAAAAGAAAAATCCCACCTTGACACATAAATCAAAATTCCCTTGAACTCCTTTAAGTTACTTCTAATCCAAACTATTTTAGAATTTGCTTCCAGATGTTAGTTCCATTGCAGGTGTGCATGTTCTTGTATATAATAAGAAATCTAGTTTATATAAAAATGTGTTTAAATGTTACATATTTTTAAACAAACCAAACAAGCAGATGCTTATGGGAGACTTATGCATGTAGCTTCTTGGGTGGAATTGTTTTTCCAGAGTGACCTGCAAGCCTAAACACCAGTGTCACTTTCTCAGCTGTTCTGTGGAAGGAAACCCAGCAGCTGCTGTACCATAGTGTGGGCTACTTGTGGCATGCTGTGGACTAGTGGCAATAAAATTAATATATCAAAGCAATATTGTAATCTAAATGTGTCTAATAATTCCTCACACTGAATAAAAAACTTAAGCAGTGTTTAAGCAGCTATTAGAGAGGTCTTCCTTATGCTCATTTAGAAAAAAATGAAGACTGGAAACGATTTAAGATTAAATTAAAAAGCAGGTAAATTATCTTAATTTTAGGAATAAAATATACCTTAACACTTCAAGGTACTTGGTTTCCTTCTTTGATTGTTATGGTCACAATACGTTTAGGTATTTTTGGATTAAAAATCCCCTGTTTTGATTTAGCATTTGATTTACATGCACATGCTTATCCTGTTTTAAGTCTTTGATTCAGCAGAGTAATCATGTTGAACATATATATTCAGTAACTAGTAAGTGATAAAGTATTTTACTGGTATAATGTGAAAATGTAGATTTTNTCTTTGATTCAGCAGAGTAATCATGTTGAACATATATATTCAGTAACTAGCTTTGATTCAGCAGAGTAATCATGTTGAACATATATATTCAGTAACTAGCTTTGATTCAGCAGAGTAATCATGTTGAACATATATATTCAGTAACTAGTAAGTGATAAAGTATTTTACTGGTATAATGTGAAAATGTAGATTTTGATGGCTGCCTGCTTGAAACCTCATAGCACTGGGTTTGTCAGTGTAGAATCAATGGTAATTTTTTTTGATTTGACGAGATTTTTTTTGTTTGGTTAGCTGGTGTCAGGTGATGTCCATGGAAGAAGCCCTTCACACTTCGGATGGTGACAAAAAAGAACAGGCAGCTTAATGCTACCAAACTAGGGGTGTGTCAAATCTCTCTCAAGAATGATAAACTCAATGGAGTTGTCTATTTTTAACCTCCTGTTCTTTCCTTTTGGCAGACTAATCAGTGTTAGCTGAGCCGTTTCACTGAATGGATCCCAGCGGCTGCAGCGCCGTCTGAGATGAGCAGCGGACCCTGAGCGAGCGTCCCAGGGCTGCTGGGCTGCATGCAGCAGCCCCTCTGTGGAACACCATGGCAGATGAGGCCAGCTCGGAGCAGCAGCCTTCTACAACAACAGTCAGCTCAGTGGCTGTGCAGGCTGGGGATGCCAGTATTGTCATAGCTGTGCTCAAGGTAAGGCAGGCCGCTGCTGGCACGTCTGCTCTTGCCTTTCTGCAACTCTGGGATTAACTCTCCTTTTAAATGTTCTGGGCAAATGAGTAGTTGGCATAAAATGGTATGGCAGGGCCATTCGAATGGTCAGTATCCAACTGGCTTTTTTTTTTTTTTT
>VWZN01015678.1:14935-38180 GCA_013396955.1 Regulus satrapa | reverse complement strand
AAAAAAAAAAAAAGGAAAGGAAAAATGTATTTTTTTCAGTGTTAGTTCAGCTCACTCATCAATTTCAGTATTTGTGTAAACAAAATTCCCACCAAAATACCTTTATGATTATTTCCCTGTTTCAAGTTAACAACTGTGTTGTATAATCTCAGCACTGCCTTTTAGCTCTAACTAAAGGTTAATTTTAGCAGCATCTCAGTGCTAAGAGAATGGGAGGGGAGTTTACACCTCTGAAAATTCCCAGTTATGTAGTCAGTGCACAAGAACTCAGGGAAGGCAAAAGATAATTTCCCCCTCTCATTCTTTGCTCTTTTAACACAAGAAAAAGATACCCAAATAATGGACTGTGGACAAATGAATACAAAAGCTGTAGTATCCAACACAACTTACATAAATTTTTGTCTTGGGGTGCAATATCAGGGGCAAGTGCACCCTGGGAAGGAGTGGGGGCAGAGATGTGGCCGTGCAGCAGCTGCATCAGCGGGCAGTGAGCATTCCTGGGATTGCATCCTCCCGTATCCCTCCAGCGTGGCTGAACCAGGGCCTGGCTCCCTGGAGCTGCCAGAGCTCTTCTCCTGGCATGGTAGAATTAGTATTAGCATAGCATAGGTTTTTGATAGAAATTGGTCTGTTGTTTTTAGAGCAACACTTTTCTGGTGTGAATTTTGCATGTTTGCACGGGCTCCTTTTTCAACCCATGCTAGGCATTCCTTGTATTGTCAAGCTTCATTCCAGCTTCTTGGAGCCCAAAGAGAAGTCTACTCTTCTATTTTTCCTTTTTGTGTTCCCAGGGAATGAAACATGAGATTCCAAAGGTGTTTTAAATAATTTTAAGTCTTTACTGGGAAGCTCTGTTAAGTTCACTGAATTGATTAAAAAACCTCATTAAAATTCAGGTTTCTGTGAAATATTTTGTTATCCATAAGTCATCTTTTTTTTTTCTTTTTTTTTTTTTTTTTCCCCCATGGAAATACACATTCTTCCTCTTGCTAGGTTTGCTTCTAGATCAAGAGGCACAAGTTGGAAAAAAGGAAATACCAAGTGGATATTAAGGAAAACAGAAGTTAGACCATAAAAACTAATTCATTCCAGAACAGGTTGTGCAGAAAGATTCTGGAATTTCCATTGTTAGGGATATTTAAGACTTCATGGGCTAAGACCTTGAGTAACTAGAGCAAGCAGTTAGACAGATGACCTGAAGAGTTCTGTTCATATTATTCCTTGACTCTGTGTTGATAAAAGGTTTATATTTCAAAGAGGAAAAAGTAGAAAACCAGTAATATCAGTCTACTTCATTTAAAAATAAACTATCCACATACGTAGTATATAGAAACTAACCTAGTTGAGGATAATTTTTTTAAAAGTTCACAGTAGCCAGAGGCTTTGACACTTGTGGGAAACATAATTTTAACCTCATGGAAATAAAACCTCTACCATCTTAAGTATTTCAACTGTTTCGCAAGTGAAGAGGAGCTTCCTGTAAAATATTTCTCTTTTTTTTATTAGTCTGTCTTCTCAAAATGTAACTTTTTCTGTTACAATGTTTTCTGCTGAGGAAACATGATAATTCTTGTGGTACTATATTCGGGTTTTTTATAGTATTACAGGCGCCATTATTTGAAAGCAATAAAAGACACACCTGTTTTAAATGAGTGAATCATATTCAATGCATGCTAAAGAAAAAATTAAGTCTGTATTTGAAAACTTCCATTAATCAGTTCTAAATACTAAAAGACAATTACACATGAACAGTTTCATAATTCTTTTTATTTTGTAACTTTATGCACAGTAGTTTTGTGTTTTATTAAATGCAGCAGTTTGGTTTGCTTTAACCTTCTAATTTTCTTTGGTTGGATTTGAATTCATTTCATAGTAACAGAATTTTAAAAGATGCAGAAAGCATGACTGATAACCTTTGAAAACAACTGTAGTTTTCTCTGTATCTTAGAGACTAGCTGTGCCTCACAACTAATTGACTACTAGAAAACAGAGGCTACTTGCCAGGGATAAATGGTAATTAACAACCTGATCACAAAAAGGCTTCTAAAAGAAGAAAATCTACTTCTGGGTCCTATACCATTTCTGTAGCATTCATCTTGCATAGTTAGGAAAGACCGAGCATTTGAAATGTCTTTTAAATATGTTGAAGCTGATGTAATACTAGGATAAAAGCATACCTAGTTTTATTTCAAAATATAAAATAGTCAGCTTTTTAAAAAGCTAGTCTTTGCCAAAAAATTCCATGTGGAACTACCTCAGATATCATCTGGTTTTCTACAGTGTATAGCTGTGAAAGTGGTCTGATCATTTTGGTACAGTTAACATTCTAGTAACAAACACTTTGGGTGCAAAGTTCTGAGAATATTTCACTTCTTTTTTTTAATGTCAGCATCGTCATTACAATTATGCTTCTCATTAATTGATATTAAGCTGTTGGGTTAGTAAAGAGACAACCAATATCTCATATACTCATTTAGTTCTTGTTATATTTGGCACATTGCTGGTCTAGAATGTTGATAATGTCTCATCATATTTGATAATTAATGAATGTCACTACTTTTAATGAGTTGTTCTGCATGGAACAATTTTATGCCTCATCATGAAAGAAACATCATAAAGGTTTCTTTTAGAGTGCTTAACTTTGTCAGTTTTTTATCCAGTAGTATATGAATGGCCATTTAAATTGCCTAATAAATATTTCTTTTCACATTACGTATTCATCAGGTAGCAACTCTAATAACAATAAAAGGTGTCACTTATTAATTCATGCTCATGAAACCCAAGTTGGGGGTTGGGAAGAACACAGAACCAATGTTAATCAAATTTTTTGACAAACTAAAGATTTGTAATATAAGCTGGAAAAGGGCCAGCAGTTTTCTTTCTTGTGGTGAAATTAATAAAAGGAATGAAACACAGTAGAATAATTTTGACAAGAAAGCATTATTACTTGATGGCCAGCTTGACCAATGCAGCAAGTTGAACTTGAAACATTACATAATTTAGGTGGGGTGTTTTGGAGAATAGGTGCTTACGTTCAAACCACTCTTGTCTGGATTGCATTGCAGTCATCAGAAACTTACGAGTAAATTACCTCACAAACCTTTAAAACTTCAAATGGGCAGTAATGTAATATGATGACATATGAAAGAGGAATCAAAATATTGCACTGCTACCTCTTCCAGGAAGACAGATCTGTGTTTATGGAGATGTAAAAACAATGGCATGTAAATATTAGAGATAACACAATAAATTCTCTTAGCTCTTGTTTATATGTGAATTTTATAAAGACAATTGCCTCTTAAGTGCAGATGAAATTCAAAAGCTTGCCATAAAACATGCAGAAATAGCTACACTCCTATCACTAGGAATTGGAAATAAAGCAGGAGTAGGAACTTTGGGGTTTCAGTTCAGACCCAGTGTAAAAATATCCTGACACCAGTATCAGCATGTATGTGTTTTGGATGTTGTGTACAGATTTCTTATGTTTGGTTTGGTATATTTCCTTCTCAGGCTTTGGAAGACAAGGTATGGGACCTGCTGCATGAAGCAGACAAGGTTGCAGAGGAGAACAAAGAAAAGAGTCAGGTTTATGATGCCATGGCAGAGACCCTTGGGGACGCATGGGATGCCCTCATCGTTATGTTAGAGAAGCGACAGGCACTTCTGGAACTTACCTCAGTGTTCTTTGAAAACGCTCTGGAGGTTTGTACTCAAATCAAATAACCATTAATTTGAAGCCACCTGCATCTTACAGCTACTCTGACTACTGTAATTTTAATGTGTTTTGTATTGTTCATTATATTCCAAAAGGTTGAGGCAAACAATAAAATCTTAGGGTGCATCTTTCCTTTCAGATAGTACAGGATGAAGGTGAACCAAAAAAAACCTTCTAGACTTTAAGAAATATTTTAGTCACAATGTCTCCCACAGTTATACTTGACAGAAAATGCCAGTGAAAAGTGGAACTTGCCCAAGCCCTAAAATGTGTTTGTCAGTGGCTATGGACATTCTGCAGGCTATATTTTATTTCCTGTGATTAAAAGTATTTGGCATTGAAAGAACTTATTCTCAGGTGCCTTCACTAATGCACACTGGTTGCTGAAGGTTTTACACCAAAATATCCCTAAGTCTATTGTAATTACATGAAGCAAACATTAGTCTAATTTGACAGTCCTTTACCTGAGACTTTGATCTCACAGAAGAACGACTGTGTGATCTCTGTTTACCCATTTCTCTCCTATCCTAATTCATGGATATACACAGAGAGCTAAAGAAGAGAGGGATTCCATACCCTGCAGGTTTGTGCCCACTCTATGTTGGCCTCATGATCAATCATCCCCACATCCTGAAAATCAGAGTTCAGTAATTCTCCATGATAATTTTGTTTCTGTAGTATGTCAGTGCCATCTGTGAGTTGCAGAAGCAACCATGTCTGATTACTTACTGTCCTAAGAAGTCCAAGATGAACAGTCTACTAATTATTGTGTCCTGATAGTGTGTATTATACAAAAAAATTAGATTTGGCATAAGGCATTGTAGGAAAGATGATTCACAAAGTGACAAACTGTAATTGCAGATTGTGTCAACTAAAATTTTTAAATCAATCAGTACCTCAAATTGAAAAAAAACCAAAAAACAATTCAGAAGGTGCATAGAGGTGCAAAGCATCTCTACCTGGCAGTCACAAAAAATGCCTTTCTCCAAGAATTTGCAAATTCTCATGAACTTTCCCAGTAACACAGAGATTATAATGTAGTTATGCAAAACGAAATTAGAGAGTGCTTCTCCCTGTCCTTTTTCTTACTACAGTTTGCTGTTAAAATTGACCAAGTTGAAGATTTCCTGAAAAATGCTCAGGAGTTTGACAATATTGACTCTTTGAGAGAACTTCTTCTGCAACAAGAACATCATACAAAAGGTACAAACAGTATTCCACGCCTGATAGCATGTGATTGTGCACTGACTTCTTGAGGGAGTAATTTTATTCCTTCTGTGCATTTTTTTTTTTAAATCTTCTAACAGATACACAAATGTTCTTTTTGGAAAAATATAATGGTGAGATACATTTTAGTAGACTTGCTGAAAGGTGTGAAACTCGTGGCTCCACCTTTGCTCATAAAGTTCCTTCCACATTAATTCTTTTTCTTTATTCGAGCTCCTGTGTGAAGCACCTGCTACCGCATAGTGGTACATTCAAATCAAAAAGAGAAAAAAAATTTGGAATTAATGTAATTGTGTGGCTGCTTCAGACACCTTTGCAATTCCATAGGTTCTGCATTTTTTATAAGTCTTAAGACCCCATCTTTGTAGTTTTAATAAAATTTTGCTATATAAATGCTAACACTGGGCTGAATATCAATTATACTTTATTACCAACTAGTGGAGTACTAGCTAAAATATTTTCAGCTACCTTGAGCACAGGATATTCTTCCTGGGAGGCTGAATAGAGAATCAAACTTAGGTAACTCCAATACAGGTTTTGGGTCTTCCAAATTAATCTTCATGGGAGCAAAATTCTCACTGCATAGCAATTTAAACTTGAAGTATCTGGCAGCAATTTACTGCTGAAAAGACAGTCTATAACTGTAAGGATCAGATGAAATTATTTGCCAGAGAAAGACTGCTTTGATGGCAATAAGCCTTCCTTAAGATGGAGGAAAGTGGCTGCAATTTATTGGCTTCATATTCTATCTCAAGCACATAAAGTTTTGAAAGCTGATATTGAGCTATTTGATCAAATCCAGTGCTGTTTGCAAAAAGAATACTATACTGCTCCAAATAAAGGTGGCTGAAAATACAACCCTGACCAAATATTAACTCTACTAGCATGTGATAAATAGTTTATCATAAATGGTTATCACTCTGGAATTAAAAAAAAAAAGGGAAAAAAAAGATTTTAACAAAAATGCACTTCAAAATGGAATTAAAAAGGTGACAACTTATGAAATACATTTGTTTACCCATTTCTCTCTGTGTTCAATTTTGGATGGACTGAAATCAAACATTTCTGATTAATATAACTTTTCTGGAAGGCACAAAGTAAAATGGGCAGGCTTGTTGCAGTAAGCTCATGGGAACAAATCTCTCTGTTAGCCCTTGGTGACTGAAGAACTAGAGGCCTCCCACTCTACTTCTTCTTTAAGTGTTCTACATGAAAGGTGGGGATTTAGGGTGCTTTGCCTTGAATTCCAGTACAAGTATTCTACTGAGATGATCAAAGTTCAGGAGGGTTGCTTCTTACTGTTTCATTAGAAGCTCCTGGCAAATATTCCTTTCTTTATATTTTTCTTCATGCCTACCTTGCCGCTTACATTGGCTTGTCTGCCCTTCCTCATTCTGTGCCTAAAAAATTTCCCTTTTCACTTGAAAGATTTAGAAATATTGATAGTTGTCTATTCAATAGCTTTTGAACTACAAGACTTTAAGGAGCTGGAACGAAGACAGACATGTCACTAATAGGTCATTAAAGGCGAGTAGTCTATTGAATTTTAACACTGAAAATGTTTATAGTAAGAAGGTAAGAGTTCCTGATAATCCTGACTTATTTACAACAGCCCCCAGGCATGAAAACACTTTTTTTCCAATGCCTGTGAGGAATGTAAAGACTTAAACTTAGCTTGCATCACTAGTGAAAAACTGCAGGATGCTGATCCACACAGGAAGTAGCATAGAAAATTCCACTTCAGCTTACCCACGGGTTGGGAAACCTTCAAAAAGAACTCAGTTTTGAGTAAACAATGACAATTCTGCATTTTGCTTTGATGTCTCTCAGTACACCATTATAAACCTGTGTGTGTATGTTTGTGTGCACACCATTTTACTTTTGTAGATTTACATAAAAGCTGTCCAAATTGAAATATCTTCGTATATATATCTTTTAAAGTAAGCATTCATGTTCATGTAATGCTTGAAAATACCTTGTGCTCATGTACACAAAGTTTGACATGTACTTGGGCATTATTTGAAGTATGGTACTACAATCACAAAGTATTCTGGGTTTTTCCCTGATAAAATTCTCTTCCTGCAGAACTTTTGGAGAAGTCATTTGCTCTTTTAAGCAAAAGCCATGACCTAACTCAATTCATAGAAGAATTCAAATGTGAGGGGCCAAATCCAAATCCAGAGCTGATTCAAGGAGCCCACAGTAGCTGCTTGAAGATTGACAATCTCCTTGAGATGCTCCAGGACAGGAGACGGCAGCTGGACAAATTCCTTAGGCATCAGCGCCAAGGACTAGAGCAGGTTCTGCAGATTTGTTTGTGGCACCAACAAGAGAACCAGGTAAGACATATAATATCAAAGAAAATCACAGTATTAAAAAACCCCTATCAACTCTTTTACAGTGCAAACAAAAAAGGAGCTTAAATATATTTATTAGGCCAATATTTCTGGGACGTTTCTGTTTGAGGAAATCCTAATTTTTTAATGTTTGTCTGATGTTAATGGGAATTAAGGGGATACAGAAGAAGCAGAATATTGGAGAGTATTGGAGACATGCTCTGCTATACAGAATCTAAGACTAGCTTTTTGCTCTCTGTGTTGCTTCTGTTTTGCCAGGCACAGCTGTGTAGTCTAGAAGGATGCACAGTCTGTGTGTTGTTTGTTCCTTATTACCAGGTTATGAAACACTGAAAATGCAATGTCTCCCTTTTGATCTCTAACTGGAATGTGATGATCTGACAGTCATGATTGTAACATGTTTCTTTTTCAGAACTTTCAGTGTGTGAAAGCATATTTATTTTACATAGCTTCCTTTATGAAGTGTCAGCATCATATTTTCTGATTTCTCTTTCATTAATGAAAATCAAAGGCAGATTGGGCTATTTTATGCATAATTAGTTATCTTTGGAACAAGAAAGTACTTAATCCAGTCATTAATTATTGTAAATGGAAGATAAATTCTGATACTTGAAAGACAGAAGTGATTTTAGATTTCAACCAATCAAGGAAAAACACTGTCTTTTTCAAAGAGGTGTGTTAACCTTGTCTCCTTTCTTATCCCTGCAGCAAAATCAATGGAAGTGAAATTCTGTGGGTTTCTTGCTTATAGAGCAGGTTTAGTATTCTCAGCCATTCCTTCAGAGCTATGGTAGCACAATGAAATCCCTCAGAGGTATTAGCTGTAGTGGACGCCAAGTGATTAAACTCACTGTAATGGAAAGGAATATTGCCAAGTGGTAAAGGGGTGAACACTTTGCAATAACAGGGTCAAAAATTACTTCTTCCTCTGCCTAACATTAAAGAAATACTCTTTTGTTTTCATAAAAAGTTACATGATAAAAGCCCCCCAACCCTAGTTTACAAAGAAATTTTTATTTCCCTTTTAGCACAGTTTTTATTGTCCACTCCATTTGTTTGTATTTTGATGAACCCATAGTAAATGTTCTGTGAAAATATGCTTGCAGGAAAAATGTTTCAGTCAGTAAGTACACATCTGGAGGATATGCTCAAGAAATGAAGGCTTAGTATTAAAATAATTTCCTTACTTCCCTTGCTCTGTTGGATTCATAATGTGAAAAAATTTTATGTGCAACTGAAAATATTTCCAACACATTTTAAAGGTTTTTAAATTTTTTATAATTGCTTAAATTCACTAAAAATAGCATGATTCTATATGAGTAGATAGAACAAGAACAACAAAAATCTATAGTGGGCTGTTAAAATCTGTAGTACCTAGAGTACAGAAATTCTAAGTATGCTGCCTATGGTCTAAGTATAGTGGTGATTTTCCAGACTGGAAAGACTGGAGGAAGCCCTCTTGATACCAACAACTAATTCTGGATACTATTTTAAAATGTGGAGCTTCACTCAGGAATTCTTGCCATGTGTTGTTCACTAAGAAAGCGAGAGTACATACTATGAATCAAGCAGATATAAAGTAATTCTGTGGAATTAAAAAGATATAATATACTGCAGATATTTGCTGCATATACTTGCTGTAAAGTTAGTAAAATGTAATAAATTTGTACATTTACATTAAATTATTCCACAGAATAGTATCCCATTATCTTTACTGGGTTTTCAAGCCAGGGATGGAGAGGTTTTATTAGGTCAGAAGCACTCAGATTTGTAGTATTTAATTGTATGCAAGTATTTAAGTTACTTTATGTCAAGGGAGAGTGTACAGTATTTTTATGGCATCAAAAAAAGCTTTTTTTCTATCTGTGGCTATAACTTGATTCTTCCACTGTGTTAATTTACATTCTGGTCATACTTGATGAATACATTTTTTTCTGTTTTGTCATGTGTATCCACTATGTGCTTGCTTTGGCATTAGTCCTTTCCTTCTGCATTTGTTATGAAAAATGAAAGCATTTAACTAGAGGCATGAACATTTGGAATGAAAAATGAAAGGAATGAAAATATGAGCTTTTTGTTTTAAACTGCCTTATACCTATTTTTAAAAATTAAAAACAACTTCTCAACTTTCTCACCAACTTATTTTTATTATTTAATTAGGTAACATCTTGGTATAAGAAAAACATCAGAGATTACTTTCTGAAGCAAAACTTGGGCTCATCACTATTGGAAAATGAAGAGTTACTTCAGGAACTTGAAGAAATGGAAGTCAAAGTGAAAGTAAGAAATACCATAATTGGTTGGTGAAGCAACTTGAAAAATGATTAGTAGAACATGAAATTGGGCACTGAAAAGCATGCATAGGAGTAGACATTTTCTATATGTACATGAGATACATATATTATATGTCTAAGTTGTTTTTATAATTTTACGTCTTTTAACGCAAAGCTTCCATGTTTCTCAGATTTTTTTCATTTAAAATTTTAAAAGCTATCCATAACTTAAAAGAATAGTATGGCTTGATGTTGTTCAGTTGATTTTTCAATTTAATGCTCAAGTTCCACGGTAATTTATATGTAGAATCCTGTGGGGAAAAATAAAGAAAAGGAATTTTATTAGAATATATAATAAATGTCCATGTTTATAGAGGACAAAACCCCAGCCATTTCTGCCATAATTAATTGTCAGTGAACTAAAATTATTAGAAAGAGGTATTTTCCCAATTATTTTTTGTGATTAAAAGTAATTGAAAGTACTACTTTGATAGTTAATATCAGTTTTTCAGAGAATAAATCAGTTACCATCACTCATAAAAGCAAGATGAGATTAAAGAAAATGTTGCTATAAGAAGAAAGGATCTTAGTATGAAATAAATTACCTATATTTAGAACCTTTTCAGGTAACTGAATTGTGCTGTAATCAGTCAGTGCTGTTGCTGGGTCAGGACCATTCCCCAGGATATAATTTTCATGCAGTTGATTTTGGATAACTCAGATGACCAAGGAGGCCTTTTTCATCCAGAAACTATTCCAGTAGAAGTAAATGCCCTTTTTAAAGTTATTGTGTTCATAGTAAGAGGCTTCTGATTATTCACAGATCTGTTTCCTTTGAGCTTTGTGGTTAAATATCACATGTTTGCCTGTTTGCATTAATTAACAGTTATCTGCTTTGAGGGTGTCATGTAAACACAATACAATAATATTTCTAATGCTTCTCCAAGCAGTACATTAATTTTTTTTTTTTTTAAGGGAAGATGAGCATGTAAAGATAAATTCTTCTGACCAGAGCTTTGGAACTAGAAAAACAGATAAACCAATAAATTAGTATGCTGTGGAGTGTTTTCAGAGTTTTCAGGGAGAGAGAGACACCCACAACAATAGGTGTTCTAAAGCATTGCTGAATTTTAACCAAATAATCATTTATCTTCCCCACATTTCATTTTCACAGGCTATTCTTGTAATCAGCTGTCTGTATAAGAAATTAGGGTGTAAGTGCAGAAAGGAAAACAATATGCATTTTAATTTCGTATAATAATCCTTTTCATGGTTGAGTATCACGGAACTAACTTATAATAATAACACTTATTATTACAATTCCCCCTCACAATTCTTCTCCCATACATTATGTAATAGATCATTCATATAATTTTAATTAATTGCCTTTTTTTCAGTGAGGTAATTTTAGAGCATTTAGCATTAAACATTTTTGTTGCTCATCCATGTGAATTATGATTTAGAGCATCTTATCTTTAGCCTGCTGCATGTCTTGCTACCAGCATGCTCTACCAGAGGGAAACCAAATTCTTGAAGGGGATATTACTGAGCATGCTGGTTTTGCTTATGATGTGCAGAAGAGTGGCTAGGTTGGAACGGCATGCTGAAAATATAATTGAGAAAGCTGTGAGTTATGGGGCTTTGAGAAACCTGTGAGTTATTTGGCGTTATTTTTTGAAGCACTGAACTGCAGATGTTGAAAGCAGAATAAAGGAAGAACCTGTTCTAAAACATAGTATAAATAAATCTTTTCAAGTAACATTTCCTATGTGCACTGTAGCTCAGAGCGAAAGGTTTGTGTGTCGTAGCTATGCAGAGCAGGTTTATTTATTCAGAGCAACAAAGTGGGAATTTGCAATGTCTGAACTCTTTCACACAATGTGTTTACTTACATGTATTGTTGCATTAACAGGAGAAATGGTTCCTTAAATTGTTCAGAGGCTTGTCTAAGAGGGATTTACAGCATCTAATTTATGGGACTGGGCTGAGAGGAGAAAGGAGAATGATTCTTTATTATTATTCTTATTATTATGTTCTCAAGTTGGTATCTTATGTTGAACTTCAGCTTGCTGAGAAGTAAAATCCCTAAAAACATTACCACTGGTTTGTAAAATTCTGAAGACCAAAAACAACCCAAAGAAATCATAACTGGGGACAAAAGCCCTCAACCTTCACAGAAATTCAAAGAGCCCTCCTGCCCCCCCCCCCAGTCCTGCAAGGACTTTCCCAGCTCCCTGCACCCATTGCCACCAAGATTGGAGAGAAGTAACACCTTTAGAAGCTTGTTTGGGTGATTAAATAAAAATAATTAACCCTGAAATAAGGCTGTGCTGGCACCGGTTACCTGCCTGCTGCTGTATTCCTTCGTGCCTTGGAGGTGCTTGACATGGTAAAGAAGAACTGCTAGCACCACTTTGTGGCCAAATAATTTTTAACATATCCCAGCAATTTTCCGGGGGATGACAGACTTTAAATCACTTTTTCCTCCCTGTGCTTGTTGATTTTATCAGCTTATTGTTAAATACAGTGCTATGGCCATTCATTGAACGTCCCAAAACCCACATCATGTGATAATTGCCATAGCAGCTCACAACCCCCTGTGATTTTTATTGGTGCCCACTACCTCTTTTGTCATTTTAGGAAATAATATGATTATTTTGGTAGTTGCACAGCGGTGTAGTTCCTGAAGGGAAAGCCTTTTGAATATTCACAAGGACTGAATTACCAATGTGCTGATGTAGGTAATGAGTCAATGACAGGCAGACCTAGGACTCAGAAAAAGTTCATTTGTGGACATTCTTGCATATGAGAGAATAAGCTAATTTATCACTCATTCTGAAAAAAAACCAACCCATACCTTAATTTGATATGTAATTGACATATGCTTTAAATGCTGCTTTATCTAATATATGGATCATGATCTGAAGTCAAATATATGTGCTTCAAAGTCTTCTAAGCTTAGGCTTATAGTAGTGAAAAAACATTTATACAGCTCCTCAGGTTTTAATATAAAGTCCAGAAGTTATATTGCATAGACAAGAAAAGTCAATTTATCCCAAAATAGTTGTAAAATATCAAGGTAGATTTTTAGGTATTTCTACATTTTTTTCCCCCAGACTTGTGCTGAATATTTTAGTGAGCAAAAAATCTCCCAGACTTTTAATTAAAGCTACAATATTTTTAATTCAAAAGTTTTAAAATTTTTGATAGAATACCTGTTTAATCAAGGAACATAGAAAGGACCCATTTTCCTTGCCAAATGGAAGAGTGAAAGTGAGTTTTTAAAAGATTTACTAGTGTGAGGAAAAGAATAGTGACAAGAGCTAAGGAGGCACATTCAGGGTGTCTTTAATATGTCAGAGCAATTCACAAACATCTCCTGATAAATTGAAAAATCAATGTTATAGTAGGCTGTGTGCCCCTTTCAAGGAAAAATGAGTAAGAAATATGTTAGTGCTGACTGGAAGACTGTTATGAATTTAGCATGTTGGGGTCTGAAGAACAGAAGAAGCTGACTAAGATTTTTCCACAGAGTTTTTATGTCCTGTTGATGGAAAGCCTGGGCTTTTTATGTGTAGAAAAATTTCCTTCTAAATAGAAAGCTAAAGATTAAGTTGTCACTAGCTGTTTTATAGAAAATTTAACCAAGTTTGAGGAATGTTTAAATAGGATAGCAAAGGAGACTAACCAAATTTAATACCCTCAGAGAGGAAGGCTGTAATGCTTGTGGAATGCTTTAAAATATAAATTACCATAATAAATTGGGGGTTTGAACTTGTGTGAAAATTTAGAGAAAATATTTGACTCAATATAAACAAGGCAGAGTTTAATATTTGCCTTTAGATCACCTAAAAGCTGCTATTTGGCTTCTTGTATCAAAGAAATGTATGAATTTGGTCACAATTAAATACTCTATCAAGGAATAATTTCATTGTAAGTTGAGTCATTTTCTTATAATTAGTCTTGTTTACAGTAATTATAATTTAAACATATAGTACATTGGAAACAATTCAGAACTTTTGTCTTTCCATATTTGCTTCTAAGCTAATTATGGGCAGTTCTCTTTCTACTTGTTAATACATCTCAATTTTTCATTTTGCATAAAATAGTATTTTCAAATCATGATACAAATAAAAAATAATAGCAAAATGAGGATTCACATATTCTACTGCCCTTTCTTTTCCATTTTTCGTGGTGAGTTATTATTAATCCCAGTTAAATTCAGGGTTGTTTTCGAATTATCATAAATATCTATATGTTTAAATGCAANAGCACATCAAATTGTGGTTTATTATCCCTAAAATCCACACTCTTGCTTAATATTGCTTAGGATAGAGAGATAAAGGATTTTATTAAAGGGGAATTGTGCATTAAATAATAGAGTGCAGGGTTTCACTTAATTAAATATACAGGCTGAAGATTACTGCACCCAGATGTCGGTAATGGTCATTATTTTAATTTGAAAAAGAAATTTTAAAAATTTGAAAGATTTTGCTATAGCTGTTTGTCAGAAACAGACAAAATGGAAAAAATTGCTTTTATTGTGCTCAGGATTAATCTCTTGATTTCAGTAAGAAGCTAAGAGCACCCAATTCAAGTCCTCAAGATATTTGGGGAATTTTTTTGAGTGTTTTCTTGTGAAAGTGAGCAATTTCATTGCAGGATATTCTAAACCAGTAGCATATTAAGAACCATAGAAGTAAAGACAGTGGGCAGGATTTGGCCTTCAGCTGCTTGTTTGGGGAAGAGATGAACTTGGAAAATCTCTGAGAAGGTTTTTCCTCTAGGTTTCCTTATGGAAGGAAAGAAGAGTTAAAACGAGTGAGAATATTTTGCATCTTTGTAGGCCTACAATGCAGGTATATTGAAGTACAACCAGAACACAAAAATAAAATGAAGATAGCTTTGTTGAAATATGTGGAATTGTTATCTTACTAAAGCCCTTAAAATCTGATTGAAACATTTTAAGGCTATTGAATTGTTTTATGATAACTTTTTTTTTTTTTTTTAGTTGATGATAGTATAAAAAAGTTAAAAGCAAAATCAGATTTAGTATGAAAAAAGCTAAATAAAATATTAATATAGATTTATAGATTTTTACTGTTACTTAGGTTTTCCATGGCAGAAAGGTGAGAGCGTTCACCACAGTAGAGAAATGACATCCCAAAAGTTGATGTATGTTTGGGGCACTACAGTAGAAGCACAAGTCTGTTCAGTATGAACAGCTGAAAAAAGAAAGGGGAGTTAAACAGGCAATCAGTTCTAGTTAACTAAATGTGCTTCCAGGTGGTGCAGTGTAGACCAAACACTTATATACACACTTACACTGATTCAGCAGAATCCATTTTAAAGCACCTTAGTTTTAAAGTACCTGGCCCAATTGTCAGAAATGTTTCTAACTCTATGGCTTGAAATTTTTAAGTGTGATCTTCCTTTTTTCCTTCTGTCACTGCCACTAGAAAGGCTCATGATCAGATAAAGCAGAGATTTTTTTTTTGAGTGGATTTATGATTTTGTGTGGGAAATCAGGGAAATTGTGCAAAGGAAGATGGCAAGGGCAATGGCACAACCTGCTGTAAGGAAGGGTCATTTGATTGAAGTGATTACCAGACATCTCTTAGCAGAAATTCTCTCATTGCTAGCAGCTGTTATCTAGGCAATATTTTAATTTGTTGTTGATTAAATAGGCAGGCTGAAGGGCTCTTTGCCATGGGAATGTGGTCTTACCAGGAGGTTTCTTGTCTTTGTTGGTCTCTGACCATTTTTTCCAGCAGACACCTTAGTAACTGCTGCTCCTGTCTGTGAAACTGTCTCAAAGAATGTAGAATGCCTCTGCTGAAAACTCTTATCACTAAAACCATGACTTGCTGGGAAGCCCCTCCTAGTAGAAATACTGTTTTAAATCATGATAGCTTTCATGCCTATAACAATACACATTTTCCAATGCTTGCACTATTACCATGCAGAATATTACTTTTCTATGTGTAATTGACTAAAGTGGATTTTTTCCCACTAGGAATGGAATTACACTGTGGAACAATTGGAAGGTGAAGCATTTAGGATCTTGCTTTCAGAGGACTATACAGAAAAAGAACATTTAAAGTATTCAAATCAGAAAATCTGTCTGCTGCAAGAAGAAGTGGGCTTCCACATGGAAGAAAGGAAGGCTCTGCTGCGAGAAGCCAATGACTTTTTTCATGCTGCTGGCAAGGTTGGTAAGAAGCCAAGTCTGTAATAATAACCCAACAATAAAATTATTAGTGTGCTCTTGAAGGCTGGTGGATGTGGTTTTATGCAAACAGTAAGCTAAACAATTTGAAGTGGAAAATTACAAATCCAATTACCCTTTTTATATGACTTTTTGCCTCAAACGTCTATCCAAAATGACAAATCCACTCAAAACCTTTTCTCTTCTTTGTTCCTTTAAGCATACTGAGTGCTTGGTTTTGAAATAAGGTGTTTGGGAAATATCTATTTTCCAGGATTTGGGAGTTATGATTTTTTTTCTGTGGACACCAGAAACAATGTCTATACTTGCATTGGTCTCCATGGGGGTAACTGATAATCAGTATTAATAACACAACCTTTTTTCCAAAATCTTTCCATTACAAAGTATTGAGATAATTTTATATTTTAGTGTGTCCAAAGACCAAAGGGTCCTGTATTTTCTTTTTCAGTTGTAGTTTTTTCAGATAATTTATGAAAGTTTTAAAAACGGATAATATCCAAGGATAGTTCCAACAACAGAGTATTAATGATATATGCTTTTCTTTTTGCTTCAGGTACTTGATGGTCTTGAAAGTATTGAGAATTACTGTAAAACCTCTATTTCAGAAGGCTTACATTTGCCTCTATTGACACCAAAGTACAAGGAATTGCAGGAAGCAATTAAAGGTTGTACAGCAACTACCATGCAAAAGGGACGAACTTTAGTTAATAAAGCAGATTCTCACAGGTATTACCCTAGGTTTCTTATGAAACTAAAGTAATAAAAAAAAACTTATATGTCAATTTTACAAAAATCCTTATGATGAATATAAATTTAAGTAGTAAATAGCTTGATATGTGGGGAGAGGGGGTTAATATCAAAACCCCAGTTTTTAGCTGTATGAGGTAGCTTCTTTACCATCTAAAGTGGACTGCCTCAAGTATTCTGATTCTGAATTACTTCCCTGATTTTATGGTTTAAGTTATAAGGCAAGCCACTGTTTTGTAAACAATCGGGTTTTTCTCCTATTAAAACAATGCCCTTGAGCAAAGGTTGACTTAGAATATGTATGACATTCTCTTTTCAGTTACTTTCAAAACACTGAAGTATTTTAGAGTCCAAAGAAAACATTATTTTTAAAGTAGAGCTGGTATGCCATATATTTTTTCTTTTAAGCTCTTCCATTTGTCATTTTAGTTTTTAGATAGTGTAGCTAGAGTGAAAAGTGAAGTTAGGTATTTCTCAGTGAATCAGTCTATGTGTCTTCTGAGAATTAATGTATCTGTCTTGTGAATCTACCTTTGGTATTGGTGACAAATTATTTGTTTGGAAATTTCATTCCTGTGTTTTATTAATTATAAATTTTATTTGGATTAATTTTAATATTTCTCTTGGTTATTTTTCTTTTAAGAGTAACAGTTTAAAATTCATAAGTTACTCATCATACAACTCAACAGAATGAGTGTTGGTTTTTAAAAAATTGTAATCATTCTCCATGTTGAGCAAAAATTAGAAATAAATGACAGTTCTACTTTTCCGTTTTAGCTCCTGGGTGGCAGGAATTCAGAAAATGATGGAATATGTAAAGAAAAAAGTAGATCAATTAAACAGCCAGTGTCCGGATTATGGAGAACTTACTTTGAAGAAGCAATCATGGACCTCCTCACTAGAAGAACATCTGAATAAGGTACATTATAGATTCATAGAATAGTTTGGGTTGAAAGGGACCTTAGAGAACATTTCATTCCAACCTCTCTGCCATGGGCAAGGACACCTTCCACCAGACCCTGTGGCTCAAAGCCCCATCCAGCCCAGCCTTGGATGCTGCTAGGGACAGCCACAGCCTCTCTGGACAGCCTGTGCCAGTGTCTTACCACCCTCATAGTGAAGAATTTCTTCCTGGTGTCTGACCTAGACCTACCTTGCTTCAGTTTGAAGCCATTATCCCTTGCTCTATCATTCCAAGTCACTCTGGATCTTTCTTATAGAACCCTTTAGGTACTGCAGGGGTCTTCTATAAAGTCTCACCAAAGTCTTCTGCTCTCCAGGCTGAACAAACCCAGCTCTCAGCCTGTCACCTTAGGAGAGGTGCTCCAGCATCTTGATCATCTTTGTGATGATTATTATCATCATCATAGAATGTCTTCCTAACGCATTCATGAACAGTGCATTGTATTTCCATTATTTAAGTACAGTGAATATTGAAGTTGAATCAAATTATAGCAAGTTTTTTAGAGAGGGCACAGCTGTAGTTAGAATGCTAAATGCTCTTATAAATACAAAGGAACTAAAAGCTGTTCTGAAAAATTGAGCCATTTCCACGAGAACATTTTACCAGTGATGTTCAATTAAGCATGGATTTGCTTGGATAATGAACTATTATAATGTGTTCTTTTGGAAAAGAAGTGAGCAATCAGTCCTGTGACCTGAAAGCAGGTTTCTTATACTGCTTCTGTCCTCTATTTCACGTGGCTGACGATAAAAATAACAGTGTGGCAAAACTGAGGGTTAATAAGCACAGTGATGGAACCACAGCAAATTTTCAGTAAATCTGAAGGAGACTAGATTCTATTTACTGTAAAAATTCCTTTTGTTAAATAAGGTATTGATGCATCAAAGACATGACAACCTTCTTTAAACTGCTGAATGTCACATAGTACTACAGACATTTTAAATTACTTGTCAGAGATGGAATAAGTAACTAGCTCCTAAATAAGTTTCCATGCGCAAATTCAAATAAAAAGTAGAGTATTTTAGCAAGGTTCATATCAAGGAAACCAGGAGTGTAGACTAGAAAAGGAAATTAAATTTAATGACTGAATAATTAAGTCTGCAATTTGATATTTTGTATTTACATGATGTTTATAATGAACCATTTTCAATCAAATGTGAATTCAATTTGCTAAAAATTGGCCCTTTTCCATACCACTTATGTATATAGGAATGATGTCACTAGCGTGTTAAGAATCTTAACCTAAAAGTTAAATTTTGAAGGCAAATTTTACTTACAATATAAACCTCAATCTGAACATAAGGTTTCAATCTGCTGTTTGTTCTAATGAGTTTGCTCCCAGCCTTGCATTAGAGAACACTGTGTCATAACAGGATTGTTCATGGCAGTGAAGAGTGCTTATTGCTATATTGTTACCAAGCAATGCACTTTTCATCCCAACTCTCTAAAGCAAAACATCCCAAAAAATTGGTGCCAAATTCAGTTGCCCCTCAGTCTCATAGAATAAAGTTTGAACCTCAGTTAGCAGCCCATTCTTGAAAAGAATGTTAGATGCAAATTCACATGTTTAATAATAACTAGGTGTGCTCTGTCTGGCATTATCTGCCTGTGCTCTTCATAATCTGCTTTGTTATCTTAGTGCATACATTATAGCTTAGTGACAGTGGAAGGGAATTCTCTACATGTATCTGCACAAAAATAGGTCTCTTGCCTTGTCAGAGAAGTTTTAAATGTACTTTCTGAAAAAAAGCCTGGAGCAGAATCAAAGTATTTCTGCCTGGGCTATAATAACAAGATTATAATGCAGCTGTGCCATATTGAAATCCCAAGCCTCAGCTATTTAGGGTAAAGGAAAGCACTGCCAGTAAAATGAAAGCAAACAAGAAGGGTGTTTGGTGACTCCTGTTGAAGAAATAGTAGAGTTTTATTTGGTTATATTTTAATTCCTGTCTTTCTCAGACTGTACATGATATTGAAGCACAAGTTTAAATTTTTCTTCATTTCTTCTCTCCATCCCACCATTTGGGGTTGAAAGCTGGTGTGTGTGTGAGAGAGAGAGAGCAGCTGTGTGGTATTAGTTGCTGGTTGAGTTTAAGCCATGACATTATGCCCAGAAACATAATCTCCACACCAACACACAAGTGTTACCTCTTTTTATTTTTTTCTATGAAAAGTGATACTTTATGCTGGTTTTGCGATGTCCTCTTACACAAATTAACCATGTGAATAATATTTTCAACTAAAGGTGTCGCAAGCAATTAAAAAACTCGCCCCGATGCTCGCAGTAGGAATGGAGATTGGCTCATATTTGTGTGAGTCAGAAAGAGTTTTGAACAAACACCTTGAACTGGCTAAAGAAACAAAGGTAAAAAAACCTTTCAGTAATGTTAAGTGCTTTTAGAAACAGATGCTTCCTGTATGGAGTTCTAAATAAGGTGAGAGACTGAGAGTTTCTTGTACAGAAAATAGATCTATGTTTTTCGGGTTTTTTTTAACTGTAGTTAATGAACAAAACCACAGATAACATTACAGTCCTTATATCATAGTTTTCCTGTACTGTCTCTCTCTCTCACTGTGTCATTTGTTACTGCCTCAGGATCCTCTTACCAACTCTTGATAGGAAGACTCCTCAAATGTGGATTTGTACTCCTACGTGAGGCACCAGGTTTAATAACTGTCTAGACAGCCAGAGTCAGAGAAAAACCTCCCTGTGGTTTATTATGCCAAATATATGGGATGAACTAGTAAAACAGAAAAAGGTAGTTCCCATTAAGAGAAATGGTGAAGGGTGCTGTAAAGAGATGCACGGGTTGTGTTGGGAGTGCACTCCCATTTAACGAGAGCCCTGCAGCACTCAGCTCTTTAGCACATTTTTTAAAGTCACATCCAGGGCCTTTCCCACTCCCACAGAAGCCCTGCAGAATCTGAAAGTGGGTTAAAACCACTTGAATCCCTTCCAGAGCCTTGGCATAGGTTCATATTTCAGCCTAAGCTGAACAACAGGGCTGTGTGTGTTTTAGGAGTATCCTATGTATTTTCAGTACTTAATATTTTATTTCCCCTGTGAAGTTCTGTTTTGTTTCAAAAAAAGCTTATGGGGTCCAAGGGATAGATCTGTGAAGTACCTGTGGAAATAAAATTCACTTTAAAACAATTCTGGAGACCACATAGTAACAATACTAAAATTTCAGCAGATAAGCAAGAACATATTTTTGTTCCTCAAGACTTTATAATCATTTAAAATGTCTTTTTTTTGCCAGATTTTTACATGACAGGGTGTTACTTTTGTTTGCTGCAGCGTCTACTTTGTCCTGACTGTTCTATACACTCAGAACTATGCACCTCTTCTAGCTATTCCTTTTGGGGACTGTGATATGCTGGCTTTCAAAATAGCTATTTCAATAACTACACCTATCATTTTTAGGAAAGAAATCGTTATTTCTGTGATTTAATCTCCATTTTGTGCTCTTCGTGAAACAAGTAATTAAATTATATGTAAGAAAGCAATCTTAATGAAAATTAACAATGTGATATCAATATTCACAAGTCCTTTCCAGTCCTAATACTTTTTTTTTTCTGTGCTTCTACCTTCAAAGGAAACTTCATGTGAGCTGAAAGCAGCAGAGGGAATCATCAAAAATATGGAAGAGTTGGAACCTGAGCAGGTGGCGGCTTTTTCTAGCAGAGCTGACTTTCTGAATAAAGAACTGAAAAAAATTGAAAAAAATATTAGTTCAAAGCTAGAAATTCTAGAAACTTATGTGGCCTTTTTACAATCAGCTGTAGAGGTATGGATTACTTATTTATTCTCTGACTAGACTGTAAAAATCTTACCATTTGCTTCCATTGTAGCAAGGATTATGATTGATTTAGATTTTTCTCCTCTGCACATGTTCAATTTCATTATATACATGATAAAAAAATGCTACCATATAGGTATTCTGAATATTATATTTATTGATCTGCTTCAAATCACTTTTAAAAATGCCCTGTGATATGTTCATAGGGATCTCTGTTGCTGTTTTTCACTACTTCCACTGACATGCTATTCATATGCTGGGATTTAAAAATGAGATAAAAACCAGCTCTAGCTCAAATAATGATCAATTCAATACCAACATAATTTTGGTAGCTGTGCTAATGGTGTCCAGGACAGTTAATTTTCATTTTGATTTGGATTCCATTTTAAGATTCTATAACATGATATAGAATCTCTTTAATATTTAGGAAGAAATTAAAGATAGAATGGAACCTATCAGATAAAATTAGCCATAGTATTTATTTATTGCATGATAAACTACAAAAATAACTACAAAAAAAAAAAAGTATGACATCTAATTCTGCTTTTCACTAACTTCAGCTACTTCATATTAGGCAGATCAGTAAAGAATCAATATATTGATATAATGGTACATAAAATCCATGTAATGATATGTGACAGAAATAGAGCTAATTGCTGCCACCTGTATGCTTGCCATCTACTGGTTGGCAAGTTAATTAAAACTATTTTATTATTTGATGTTTGTAAACATTTTAGGGACTCATAGATCTTAAAATTAAGAGAAGATTCAGAGGGTGTTATTCAAATTTATCATTTCTATAACTTCTGATTATAGAACCTCAAGTTTTGATTTTTAAAAATATTTATTTTATGTCTTTCTATAGGTGAATGATGATATTAAAAATCTGAAGGAATTCTATAATTCAAAACCCCTACCAACAAACAAAGAGACTGAAAATAAAATTGCAATAGAGTCAGCTAATACTCAGTGGCAAAAGACTATAAAGAAGACTTTTTCCACCCAAAATATGGGTTGCTATTTTCTTAATTTAGTAAATGTGGTGAGTATGATCTGGTAAACTTTATTGGATATCTTGTACTTGCCTGTGATGAGGTCCAATTCTAGTTCTATGTCTGATAGACTGTGTACCTAGTTTTAAAGAGGCTAATGCTGATATGTACTTTCAGAAGAAGAAAGTATTTGACTGCTTATGGTAATATAAAAAGTTTTGTGGTTAGCAGTGACAGAGTCCTAAATCATCCGGTCTATGCATGCAAATGTAATGCATACTCATTTCTTCATGTCAGAAAGCAGTATACACACAAGTAAAATATTAAGGTTTTTTTGCTTCCACTAAAAGGCAGGGAGTCTTTACTGACTGGGTATATGAATTCTTCTAAAGAAATGGATGTTAGAGCTATTTCCTTGGAGACAATCTTTCCCGGTGTCTTCGCATTCTGTCCAACCGCTGCCTTGCCTAAGGCACCGCGGCTTAGTTTTCAACAACACTTCAAGAGGTGATTGTTTGAGATGTGCAACCATTCCCTAAGCTGCACCTCCTGAAGTAATCCACATAAATGAGGCCAGGCTGAATTCCCAGCTGCTCTGTGTGCTTTTATGGGACAGGCTGGGACAGCAGTTGCACATTAAGCTGGGAAGGGGGAGGCGGTGTTGGTAAACTACAGCAGGATGCAAGGTGAGCTGGGAAAACCAGCTGAGGGAGGGAAAGGGCTCGGGCTGTTAGCAGGGCTGCAGGGGCTGTAATGGCAAAGTCACTTAAAATCTTGACACATCTTCAGTCATTATCTCCCTAAACACCTGGATAGATGTTGTCACTGTATTTTCTACTACTCTGTTCTTATGGCATTCCCAGATTGTAGCTTTTAAATATCTGGAAGATATGGATCATACTAGTAATTTACAAAACCAACTTCCTTTATTAAAAAAAAAA
>VWZN01015678.1:2094-14893 GCA_013396955.1 Regulus satrapa | reverse complement strand
AAAAAAAAAAAAAAGGGAAACCACAAACAGCATTACCCAGTATTCTGATATTTTTCATAGGGGTTCTACTGAAAAGAGAAAAAAGCCCAACTATTCAAATACGGAACACTTTTGCCCTCCTTTGCTTCAGTGCTTCTTTCTTTATCAACACAAAGGTCTTTTCTTCACCTACTTTGTTTTCCAGTTGCTATTTATTCTCTAAAAGGCCATTTTGGGTAGCTCTGTTTAGTCGGACATTCTTTTATTTTGTCTGAGTTTGAAACAGGCATCAGATGGCAATAATTCAGTCATTAATAATGACCTGTTCTATGTTTTAAACTCCAGCTTTATACATGTCCTCAGTTTACAAATTCTGTTGATCTCTGCCTATTTCTAGACAATATTAAGGGACAAGTGTATTTTAAATTATCACTTTTTTTAAAAGTTACACTAGAATAGTTGAGGTGTTATTAAGCTTTGTTTAAAATTATGAGGTTTTAATTGTATGTTATAAAGTAATGTGTGGAAAAAAAATGTGTCTGTTTATTTACCAGGTAAATCAGAGTTTAATATTAGAAGTAGAAAAATCGATAAAAGTAACTGAAGATATCATTATTAATCTGAATAAAGAAAGGAAAGAGCTGACTAATCTTTGGGCAATCTGGAATTTTAAAATTACTCAAGTGAAACCCATCAAGCAACAGTGCCAGATATTTAAAGAACAACTAACCATCGTAAGTAAATTAGCTAGGAAGAAAGCAAATGTGGCAAATATTTCTAGGTTGTTATTGGCTTGTCTGTGGCTCTCTCATCAACTGTTATAATATTATTTAATGAAGAGTGATGATCAGTAAGATACAATATTTGTCCATACTCCATTCTCTGTCCTGTCAATCATCAGGAACTATGAAATGGTTTTGATCTTTTTTCCCTTACTCAAATGCATACAAGTCAAAGTCTCCACTTCAAATTCTAAGTTTTAATTAAGTTTAATCAATGCTTTACCAGCAGTGATTATTAAATTCATTTTGAAAGCACCATTTTTTTGAGACTGAACTATGTCCTAATAGTTACTAAACTGAAGTCCAACCAGGTTTATACAGAAAGAGGATGGAAACCTTTATGGGCACAGGGAGAGTGTGCAGTGTTCCTTAAAAGAAACACCAGCTAGGCTAGCAGCAGAGCCAGACAGACCAGCTAGGCTTGTAGCTGCTGAATCTCTGGCACAGCTCAGCAGGCCACCAGCACATCTTTTATCACAGAAAGTGTGTGACTGTGGCAGTGCAGTCTTGGCATCTGAGCCAGTTTTGCATGCTGTCTTAAAGATATCTTTTCATATCTTGCCACTCAGAAGGTTTGTGAGAGAGAGGCTTTACTGACAGCATTTGAGTGCCTGGTTTGAGGAGGGGTTTTGTTACAAATTTAGGTTTGACTTTAAATTTGGGGGTTTTCTTATTTATTGCAGTTAGAAATGCTGAACTTTTTGATGATCTTTTAGACTACTCGTGGATTAGAGATTCTTCAAGAGGCCCTCCAGCTTGCAGTGCCAGTTGACCTTGGAAGTGACCTTTTAATTGTTTTGGAACTACAGAAAAAGCTGAACCAAATGAAACCACACTATGAGGTGAGAAATCAGGCTCTTTTTGGTCTCGTAAAGATTCACATCCTCCTTGATGCCAGACACTCTGTCTGGGTTTGAAGTGTTTTATGTTTTATATCAGTTTTCCAGGAGGAAGTGTTGGTGTGTGGAAGGAAGTGTTTATAAGGTGGGGTAAAGAGATTTTGCCTTCAGTGTCCACTGAATGTCTTGTGTGGTGTTAGCTGTGTATTCAAGTGACACACAAGCAGAGGGGTGGTGGAAGTACGGGGAGAACATCAGCTCCATGCTTCTGAACTTAGAGCAGGTCAGAGGCTGAGGTACACCACAGTGACCTCTCTACCTCCTCTGAATACTGTCCCTAAGTTTGAGCAATTTGCACTGCCACTGCCCTTTAGCTATGTTTGACTTGTTTTCATGCAAGGCTGGGAGGTAGCTGAGATTCGTGCCTACTAAGTACAGAATGTAATGTTTTAAGGTGCAGGGCATTGACTTCTCCGCAAGGAAATTTACCATTGTTAGGTGGTTATCCCATCAAATGTAAAGGAAAAATTGCAATGATGTTTGTGTGAGTTGAGCAACTTCTCTGATTTTTGTTAGCAATTGAATGCTGAGCTTGAGTACCTGATAAAATTATTGGAATTGCCAAGCCAGAAAGGATTTCCTGCGAAAGAGAATTCTGAGAGAATAAGTGAGCTTATTCATTTCCATCAAACAGTAAAGGATGCAATGATAGAATATGATGAGATTTTCAGCAGGACAGTCAAATTCCATCACATTAAAAAAGAAGTGAGTATAACATTTTAAAGTATACATTCTTCCCATTGTAGTTAAAGTGTCTTTGGTTTTTGTTCCTGTTGCTTTTCTTTCCTTTTCCCCAAAGAAATAAGATTAATCAGCCTGGTGATCAGAATTAAAAGAATGGATCTAAAAGTGCATGAATTGATAGAATTTAAAACTCAGATCTGAACCCAATTTTAATTAATTAATTTAATTAACCCAATTACTTAAACCCAATGGCAAGGGGGAAAAAAAAGTTATTTTAAGCAGACACTAATTTTGGTTTTTTTTTTAATATTTCAGCTGGAATGTCTATCAAAATTAGGAGAACTGGATATTCCTGAAATATGTGGGGACCCTGAAAATGTGTGCCAGGCTAAAGCCTACCTTATGAGTTCTCAGGAGAAACATGCACATATTAGACAGCTATATACTCTTCTTATTACCCAAGGAGTGGATATCTTGTCTGCAGTCCAGCAACCTGTAAGTATGAGTAGAATGATTTATGAAATCAAGGATAAATACGAAGATAATTGGACTCTGGCTGAATTTTAGATATGAAAATATGTGTTACTGCTCTGAGAAAAATACAGAGAGAGCCTTAAGGAAATTAATCTTAAAATATCATTGCTTGGAAAAAAACCCAAAACATAATTTACTTCAGTGAATTTAGTGAACTTTTTGTCAAGTTCAAGGCCCTGATGGCAATATCCTGAATCTCTACATTACAGTCCTCCTACTTTGAAAAGGTTGCTTTGCAGATATCTTAAAAAGAAAGGATAACAGTAGAAAAAAAAGAGAAAATGTAGTAACAGTGTTACCTTATCAGTGGATTCAAGACTGATTTGCATGACAGGATGCATATCCTTTTAGAAAGGTCTTATTTATTCAGGGAATTTTCATTGCCCTGTATTCATTCACTTACTAAGAAAGCAAGACTTTCCTTATGACTTGGCTAGATTATTCATATTGGCAGTCTGCCCTTCAGTCACCATGAATGGATGGATTTTCCAGTTGGAAAAGGACTGGAGGAGGTCACTCCCTCTTTGCTCAGAGAAGTCAACACCTTTAGGTTGTGACGTTGACTCAAAACTACTCCCCAGACTACAGTGACTGAAATTGCTGTGTCCTTGCTCTCCTTCCAGAGGAGGTTTAATAGTTTACTCTAGCCCATTGTGGCTGACCGTGCACATTCTGCCTCAATGATTTTCATTTTAAAATGAAATAATTTAAAATTATTTGGTTTGGTTAAATGAATACATTTTCTGAGACTGATACATTTCTTTGTCCTCTTTCCTCATTAGAATTGCTTAAATGTTTCTGTAAAGAACCTGAAGCAAGAACTTGCTAGATTTGAGTGTGATAGCATCAATTGGAGCTCAAGAGCTGAAAAGTATGAGGAAGAGCTGTCACAGTATTTCCAACACTGCACTGCTCAAGAGGATATAAACGAGGTAAATGGGAGGAATCCCAATGCATTGAATGGCTGTTAAAAGAGCTGTTGTGTTCTATAATATACATTACTGTTTGTCATTCCCAGAAATGCTTCATATGTATACAGAAAAACAGACTTCGATTTTAGCAGCACCTTGGATCTACACAGCAGCAACAGTAATCTATGGTTCATGGCTCTGCTGTTCAGGATTCTATCAAGCTGTTGTGCTGGCAATAAAATGCTTTCACTGTACCAAGAGGACTGGAAATAGAGCAGCTATATTTTATTTGGCATTCAGCTCAGTCAGCTTCATCTGCAACATGAGTCTTCATATTTTTTTCTTAAGAAGCTGAAATTTTAAACAAAAGTAGAATTTTTACATGTTGAGGCTGTCAGGCCATTGGAAAGAACTTTCGGTATTTCAGAATAATCTAGTACTAACATTTTTTCAGAAACAAAAGACATACTTGAAAAACTGCTAGGAGGAAAGGAAATGTTCATTGGCACAAGAGATTAAGCATTATGGAACTTAGGAATAATTATTCAAGTCACATGATTATCAATATAACGTCTTGGTAGGCCAAATACAAATTAATTCACAAATTAGCAAGCTACATTCATTACATATCTCCACAGAAATTAATTTAGGAAAAACTTAAAAACTAATTAACTTTCCCAGAGTGATCCATTAAAAAATGAAGCTGATGGGCTCTATACTTGATGTTCTGTAGATTGTACTCCTCTTCATCTGTGAAGAAGGTAGATTCTGAGCTGGAAAGATTTCCAATTAGTGCTCCCTACAGAATGAAGCATATGTAATAAAATTACAGGACACTGAAAAGTTGTATATTAATATTTTTATCTTTTGCTAAGTAAATCCACATAATAAGTAAAGACAGACTGTATTTTCTGAAAATTACCTTAGAGGCAACTGAGGTTTTTGTCCCAGCTATTTTTAATGAGAAAATTTTTGTTTGGGTTTTCTTTTCTTCTAAAAAGTATTTTGTGAATTTTTGGAAAGTATCCATTTGCATGAAAAGAAAATTTGTAATTGAAAAAAATGTTTTCACAAAGAAGGTTTCTTTGAATATGAGTTACACTTCTAGTTATGAGCTGAGAATCTTTCACACTGGTCTTCTGTAACTCCTTGTCTGATGGTAAGATGTGACAGGAGGTGGTTAGGAGAAGCACTCTGGCAGAGGGAAACCATGCTGCAGAACAGAACGAAGCATGACATGTCTAAGAAAGAAATCCTACAAAACTTGACAGTGCCATGGCAGAATCAGAGTATTTGAGGTTTGAAGTGCACTAGGTTTCAACTGAAAACTCCTCAAATTTGCTGAGGAGTAGGAGTCTGTATATAAGGCTGGCTGTATTCACACACACTGCTAAATAAAAGAATGTCTTGTTTCTGTCCTTTGGTTCTGGGACCAAATGTGACTCCCTTCTAAGAAGAAGACTTTTTCTATTAGAATTTTTTTCTATTAGAATTTTTTTTATTTTTATTGCTTGGGAGACTACAAGGGAAAACAAGAAGTAGAGGAAAAAGCCAATCTTCTGTCTTTCAAATTTAAATAAAAGATCACGTCAGAGGAGGGCTATTCACCACATGCCCTTTATGGCAAAATCTTTCTGTTTTCTTCTGGTGGTTATTGGATACTCTCTGTAAAATAACTGCATAGAAATGACAGTGTTCACTGTTGGGTTTTTTTAGTTTATTTTTCTGTTTCAGTTGGGAAAGCCATGTTGATTGGTTAAGTTAAAATCTGTCATTCCCAAATGTAATTAAATCTTGTACATAAGCTAACTGAAATATACTAATTTGGCATGTGAATACATTTTTATTTAGGTTCCTTTTGTATTATATGTTAGCATAGAAGAAGAAAATACTTACTAAACAAATATTTGACTAATGCACCTGTATATGCAGTAATATATTAGTTTTTTGCTTTTTTGGTTTTTTTTTGGGGGGTGGATGTTAAGTATTTATAATTAATTCTGTTTAGGGATCAAGAAACCAGACATCAGATTACTTCAAGAATATTATTTATGAGTATTACCCTCAGTATTTTAAATTCTGTCAATTTTATCACTAGGAATTGAATATTTCTATATAACAGACCTGTCAAAACTAACAATTTATTTACTATCCACTGTGTCTAAACAAATAAATATTTCATGTACCCGCAGCAAGCAGCAGCTGTTCATGGCTGTCACATAGTAAACAGCCAACCACATAATTTAGTAGTGATTTACCAGTTTATAGAGCAAACTTTAAAGCTGACTGAAAATATTTGGGATTCTATTGTAATTACTTACATTAATTTATGTTTGATGAGATTAATTTAAGTGTGTAAATACAGCATGTGAATAAGTGCTTAGGACTCAGTGATGTTTGAAGAGATCCCTAGAGGACTTAGCAAGTCCCCTGTGCTTGTAACACATTGGTTGTTTCTGTAAGAAACAAGGAATCAAATACTGAAACTTATAGACAAGAATATACAGCATGACTTTTGAAACAGCCTTGGAGAAGAGTAAAATGCCTGTCTTTCTGTGCCTTCTCTAATTTAAAAAGAACTTGAAAAAGCAAATATAAGTATTTATGTCCTCAACATCTTTGAGAAAAATAAGGAAAGCTCATCTTTGTGATCTGTATTTGCCATCTGGAGGTCCTTGTTTCACGAGGCAGTTTGGTTTGGGTAGCAGCCTTTGAGGAGCTGCACCTCCACTGTGACACTGCAGTCCTCAGGTACACTGCCATACTGGACACAGGAATGCTGCACTGGGTCTGTTCAGGGGATTATATGCGACACTGTTAAACACACAGGATTGCTTTTGTGATGAAAAAGCCTTTGTTTTAGGTGATCACTTTAAAAATAGCTTTTATGTATGTCCAGGTAAAACTTGCAACAAGCAAATCCACAGCTCTTCCCAGTTCATCTAATTTCTTCTTCACCATGTCATTATTTATACACTAATGGAAACATATGACTAGATAAATGGATTTTAACTGTAAATGGTAATGAGCTACCTTTATTCACAAGTCAGTAGAAACTGATATGTAGCCACATTCCTTAGATTGTAAATTATTCTGATTGTTGCCCCAGGAATAAAGTAGTCNTTTGATTGTTTCCTAATCTTTGGGACTTTGAAAATCTGTTTTCAGTAACCTGCTTTTATGGGGTGTTTTGATTACTGCTGCTACAAAAAGTTTTGTATATGAATTGAAAGGGAAAGATGAGGGATTAACAACACTGAATTTTCTTCTAGAGTGACTCACACAGCAAGCAAAGCATTTACTGGACTTTGTACTGTTAACGAAAAATGTTTAAAGCATTTTGTAACTTTATTTTTCCATTTATTTTGTGGTCCTGTAATACACTGAAGTAATTGGTACTTAAACCCCTCTCCTCCGCTGTCATTCTCCACCCATGACAGAGCAACTATAGTTAGGAACAGCTCCCTTATTAAAGACTATGACACAATAGACAAAGGTACAAAGTTCCATTAAAGAAGTAAGCTGAAGTCACTGAAGCATATTTGGATGCATAGTCCCTTCAACATTTCTCATTTCATCTTGCCAGACTGAGATATGTTTAGATTTCTAAAAATTGGAAGCCATGCACTGTCCTTGGTATAATTGCTGATGATAACAGGAGTTGTGCAAAATGCAGTCTGATGTACAAGTCAGAGCTGAATCTGGTTTTTCCACTGAGGCTAAAAGAGAAGGGTGGCAGCAGCTGCAGACCTTTGACACACAAGCCATCATATCTGAAACAAGGAGATCTAATTTCACATACTGCTATGAGGAGAGCCTCCAGCCTTATAAATTATCACTACTAGTCTGTATGTGCACAAGCCAGTGAAAAAAACTAAACTCTTGTTCATCTTTCCCACAAACTTGAAGCAGCAAATAAGACTCTTGTGTTCTGAATACAAAAAATATTGTTCTGCAGAAGTGATTATATTAACAGAAGGCTTTTAGATAGACTTTATTATTCTGCGTACTTTGGTGGGATAAAGAGCTTAAACTAATTGGAGATCACAGGGCCAATTCCCTTCCTTTCAATTACACTGAGTGAGCACCATCTGTTTACTCACTGCTGAAATAATGTGGCAACATCCCACTACATGAAATGAAAATGAAAAATATATCCCTTGATGGATTAACATTAGTATATTATAATAATAATAATAATGATTGATTGTTAGCTGTTCCAATAACAGTAGATGCAAAATAAGCCTTCATTACTCCCTGGCTCCTTTGGCAGGAAGGAGGAGGGTGGAAGAGTTAAGTCTGTAGGATTTTTTAATATTAAAAAAGCCTCAAATACATCTTAAGATACCCAATCCTGGATGTGACCTGAACTTGTTAACACTAATTAAGTTCTTTTCATTTGTGTGTCTGGAGTAACAGATCCTAAAGCATTAGAACTTCTGCATTTCTTTACCAGTGACTTTAAATAAATATACTTTTCCATTATTTATTTATTCTTATCATTATACATTATGCTAAAAGTAAATATTATCTACCTAAAGGATCTGAAATTTATAAAATCTATACTTTTGGTCATTTTATATTTTTCCATTTCAAGCTTTATGAATTAATCAAAAATAATTTGAAAATGTGCTCATGGAATTGCAAGGTAATTAAAATAGTGATTCTGTATATTTTCTGTATATTAAAGAAAGTATAGCTACATTCCATATAAACTTTTTTTAAAAGGAGTTTTAGAACAAACATATTATAACTAGATTTAAAAGTAGCTAGCTTGTATGAGCTCATCTGAAAAGTAATGAAAGGCATGGATACTTCACAATTGGAGCTACTAGTCCATTTTCATTTACATTATTGCAAGAATAATTTTCCCTAATGCTGGGCTTGTTGCACCATGTCAGTGCTGACTGGTAGAAGTATTCTCACCCGGTACATCTGGGAGCAGTTAGGCGAGGCCTGCTGTGCCTGTTAGGCAGGATCTCCCTGCTGCCATACTCAGCATAGTTATTTGAAAGTCAGGTGGACATTCAGTCTGCACCTTGATCCTGCAAACTCCTCCTTGCATGCTGTGAGTAATTGTACTAAGATGTTTGGACTTGCACAGTGTATAAAATCAAGCCCATGTGTAACTTCTTTTCAGAAGGAGGACTGTTGGAAAAGGGATGAGGAATGGGATATTTACATGGCTACCATTTCTACTAAATGGACTCAAGTATGTGAAGGGAATCCATCTCTAGCTAAAGGCAGTGGAAGCTCCTGGACAGGATTTTTTTTGTGGATTATCTGATCAATAATCTCATCCTTATTCCAATACTTCTTTTTCCCCCCACAATTTTTCTAGAAACGGTACTTTTCATTCAGAATGCAAAAATGTCGATTTAGCAAGATTATGAGTTTCCATTAGTGTAATGAAATTCTGAGGACCTAAGGATGCTTTATGAGGCGGCCTAGTATTACTAACCTCTGTATTAAATTTTCAGTGTTTAAATTGTCCATTAAACAGGGCTTGAAAAAAACTAAATTGATGCGTGCTGATTTCTCAGTTTTTACTAACAGATATGTTTACACTGTTGCAGCTCAAAGAATCATTTAAGGATCTCAAAAAGAAATTCAACAATTTGAAGTTTAACTATATGAAGAAAACTGAAAAAGCTCGAAATATGAAAGTACTTAAAATACAGATTCAGCAAGTTGACACATATGCAGAGAAGCTACAGGTAACAGAAATTCAAGGCTTAGTAAAGACTTCACCAGTTAAATTTCTTGGCCTATGCCAAACACATCACAGGAGATTGGCACATCACAGAATTTATTGTGCATTTCCCTCTTACTTTTCTCATTATATCCTGCCTGTTTGTCACTGACTGAGACATTTTTCACTGTTTTATTCCTGTTATTCTGTCACTTACATCAGTGAAATTATGTTAACTCATTTCCTGATTTCACTCCTTTAAACCACCATTGTTTTTCTGTTTAATCTTTTATTCTTCTTGCTTCTGCTGTGTGACCTAGTCTTTCTTCTTCTTAAAGAAGCCCAAAATAATCACATATTGCATCAAGCTGCTCTCTTGTCTTTCTGATTTCATCATGTAAGATGAACTTTTTTCTTCAGAGCCTTTGACTGTATTCATTGCTTAGAGTTAATCATGCTCATTTGCACCTTAGAACCCTGTTAGCCTCACCCCCTTTTTGCATTCACCTGAAGCTCTTCCTTCAATGGCCTTTTTAGTTCCAAGTCATGCATGACCATGTTTTATTACTACAGATATTTGTTCATTTTTAAGCTGAAAAAGGTTAGCTTAATTATACCTTTAATAAATATAATTTATATCCATTTTAGTCAGCTTTGCAGAGGCCCTCCAGTTTCCTTTGATTTTTTGAAAGAGCAGCTTGTAATTTTTAAAACATAGGATAAGAAAAATGTTTGTATGATATTCTTCTGCCTTTTAATATTAAATTCCTAAAAATAGAAACATTTTGTTGTGGTATTTAACATTGCTATGTCTTTTAAACAGATTCTTAAAAAGAAGATGGATAATTTAGAGAAGAAAGTCATTGATCCTTTTGCAAATGAACCTAATGCTAAAGTTCAAGTTCTCTTGGGCTCAATCAGGGACTTACAAAAACAGCTGAATGATTTTGACATGGTTGTGGAAGATTACAAGCAAAATCTGGATCTCATGGAGCATCTGCAGCAGATGATGAAAGAGGTACTAATAAAGCTGACATCCCCACTAATGATCCAGGACAGGGATAGATAAAAGTGCTTCAACTGCCTCAAGGTTAATCTGTACTTTCCAAAAGTAATACATTGATTTAAAAGTTCTTGGGGTTTTTTTGTAATTATTTCTTTTAAAATTTGCAGTGCAAGGGGGAAATAAATGTGCAGTGTGACCATATTCATGCAACTGGGGTCTCCACCTCCACGTGGCCATGTGACTTTCGCAGTCATTCAGCATGCCTATGACCATACTGATGAGCTCACTTTCTCTAAGCAAGCTCTGAGCCAACACAGAAAGTGCCACAAAGCCCTCTTTGGTAGCCGCCAAATGATGAGAGGCAGGTTATCACAGTACCCACTGTGGTTTCTGTAATGATGGAATGGAAATGTAAAATACTCAGTTCCTTAATAAAACACATGTTTTAAAGTAGATTGACTTTTTAAAAAAATTATATATATATATATATATAATTTTTTTTTTCTGACCTGCAGTCTTTCTTATTGGACACTTCTGTACCTTTATTTTAATGTGTCTGATGAATGTCTCATGCATTGTATTTTTTAAAAGAGTTTGTGACAGTATTGTAACTGTAATGAATATGCAATATTCTCCCTCTTTCTGTATTGTGTTGGTGCTCTTGCCATTCAGCAAGCTTATTCTGGTCATCACTGTTTATTTTTATAAATAACATTGTTCTTATCGCCAAAGGGATCTAAGTGCATGACAAATTCTCTTAATAATGAATCACAATACTAATGTTTTGTTTAAGAGATGTTTTCAGTGTCCAGTGACCTGATCAATGTGTTCTTGCATATACCATTAGCAAAGCAATCTGTTAATATTTGCTGAATATTTACATTTTCCAACTCCCCACTTACTCAACAGAAATAAGTTATTTCCTAAAGCTAAAATTTAGGATTGGGGTTTTTTTTTTCCTAGTGTAAAATATCACCTTTCACTCAAAACTTTTCTTTCAGCAAATAGGCACAGCTTAAATGCTGATTTCAACAGTGGCTAGAAATGGTGATTTTTTTAGCCACTTCCTGTAATGATGCAATACTGATGGCTCAGATTGTGTCCTATTCTGAGTATTGTTAAATAAAGGTGTTTATTATGGGTTGGTTCTAAAGCCCATCCTTGTTAGTAGAAAGATTCCTCATGACTTTAGTGGTTGCTGAGACCAACAACCCTGTCTGCTAGTATGCTAAATTTAAAGGACCCTTCTGCCCTTACACAACTATAACTGAAGCCATAACATGAAGTTTTTGAAATTAGTCAATTGCTATACAAGGTGGAAAGAACTCAGAAATAAAATATGTCTTTGCAGAACTATTAAATAATAACCTACCATGCTTGTAAGATAAGCATAGGCCTAGTGTTTAATGAAAATTCAACAGCCATTAATGCTTGGAGCACTGTTAGTAATGAAAAAAAAAAAACATTTTAATGGTTAAATTAAAGACAGAATATTTAAGACTTCCTGTATGCCGCTGATTATGGAAAGGCTAAGAATAATCCAGTCTACTCTACAACAGCTTGAACTGCAGATAGTAGTTCATTATAATTCAGGTTTTTTTATCCCTCAGTGTCAATTTTGGTTTGAAGATGTGAGCGCAACAGTGATTAGAGTTGGCAACTACTCTGCGGAATGCAAAACAAGAGAAGCAATAGAGACCCTCTATAAGCAATTCAATAAGTTTATTGAACCTGCAGTGCCTGAACAAGAAGAAAAAATTCAGCAGATTATGGACCTTGCTAGACGGTTATATGGTGAGGAGATATCTGGTAACATACTGTGGGGACAAAATGCAGTAATTTGGCATGAAAGTCAGCAGACTCTTAGTTTTGTTCATTTAAGAAGAAAATCCAATGATTTTTTAAAAAATAAAAGTTGTTTTAAAATACTGATTGGAAGAGGTGAAGGATTTCAGAAAAAATATTTACAAAAGGTAAAAATATGAAAATACTCAGTAGTCTGGTATTTACTTAGCTTTCTGTATACAGCCTGAGTTCACCTTGAAATCAAAATGTCCTTGCAATATTAATGAGCTTGGAGTTAAGATTTCATGGCTTAAGCTCTCTCATAACAGGCAAGCCTTTGAAGCCAGAGGATATTATAATGATATACCTCAATGCTGAATTAATTTTTTACATTATAACTGTGAATAACAGGTAGGATTTGATTGTCGAATTTTTATTAGCAAATAAAATTCTAGTATTTAGATTCTGTATTTGCAATTGTATTGATTTGGAACATTGTTGACCAAAAAAAACCAAAAGTAAAAAAA
>VWZN01015676.1:19874-42119 GCA_013396955.1 Regulus satrapa | reverse complement strand
ATTTATTTATTATTATTATTAAGATAATTTAACAGAGCCTTAACATAAATAACAAACCAAAAATTTCTTGTATATAAAGAAGCTAAAACCTTTGGAAGCATTTTGTTTTGAATATTTTACTTTCATAAGGTTGGNTTATTACTTTAATTACATTTTTATTCCATCTTGAAAAGCAGATCTCTCTATACTAGTACCTCTTTGGACTTGTGTTTAGAATGCCTTCCCTTAATTTAGCCACACATTTTTGTTTTGCAGTTTACATTTGCATGGCCACCTGATCAGAGAACACTCTCTCAAAGTACACACATTTCCCACAAGAGTACGGGAAAGTCCTTTTCCTTCCTCAGTTTCCCATCCCTTTAGTTATCTAGAAAGTAATTTTTTAGTTTGCTTGTTTAGGTTTTTACTCAAAAATATACTAATGACTCTCACTTGTAGAAGAGTGCTGTAAGTGACCCTGCTTGAACAAGGTGCTAGAAAAGGCGACTGCCAGAAGTCACTCCAACCTATACCATTCCATTAACTCTGTGAAAAGTTCTAGCTTTAGCTTTGAGTCTCCATCTGTTTCTAAAATCTTTGTAAACATTTGAAAGAGCTGAGTCTAATCTGAACCCCATTGCAAAACCAGATGTAGCTGATACGCCGCTTCCATACTCACAATACTTCATTAGTCATAAGAATAGTCAGGCTGATATAAAACAGACCCCTGCTCAAATCCGGGTACCTGTGGTCTTGAATTTTGTCTAGTCCTTATAAAGTTTAAGGCTGCAAAACTTCCTTACAATACTTCCTACATTCATAAGTGTGGTTTCCTGGCAGAGGAGTTCCCATGGCTCACTGGGGTAGCATACCTTCCTTTAAATGACTCAACAGTGAATGGTGCATGCTGATTTTACTGTAGAGNTGAACTATAATACTATTTCCATGCTGAAAGACAAAAGACTCCCTGCACTGAAATACTACTGGTTAATTCAAATCCTGCCTGGAGCATGGCACACAGTAATAACGATGACAAAATCTAGTCCAATAATACAAAAATCAATAGAATGCATTGAACTGCTATCCAAAGCAAATCTAGAATGTCATTTTGTTGATTATTAATTAAATCGGCACCTGCTAAACTAAATACAAATGAACTAAATATCAAAAAATTTTATTTTACATGGAAAATTAAAAGGTTAAGTAATTATTATATGAAGCAAGAAAAGAAGTAGAGGTTTTGATGTTACTGGCATAGAATCCTGACAATTTTTATGCCTTAGGCTTGGAGATATTTAAAGGGAAGAAAAAGTGATTGTGTAAATTGTATAAATATAGCTTTTGAAAATGGTCTTTTAATTCTTATTGATCACAACCTTGGCATTCAAAGTCTAATTATACTAAAAAAACTCTTCTATATACCCAGTGTACTCAGAAATCATTGCCTGAAATTAATCAACACTACAAGCACACCACTCCAAATTACGAAATTATCTTTGTAGTGCTTCTTACAACATTTGTTGATGCTCTTAAAAATGACCTGACAAACCTCAAACCAAATCATAATTTCCAGGTGACATTTTTATTGTATCATTTATGATGCATAATGAAAGTGTTCCACAAAGCATTCAGGCAAATAATCAGAATATAATAATTCCCCTAGAAAGATATGTTTTGCTCCAAATTTCTTAAAAACTCTGAAAAAAATCTAGAAATATTCCTTTCTAATCCCAGATTACTTGCTTCTCAAAGACTTTTTTCTGTAAATTATTTTTAAGCTCTCTTTGCAAGTCCAGGTATTGAAGTAAATTTCTCCCACTTGCTAATAATACCACAGACTGTGGTTGCCTAAATACTTTTCTTAAAATGGTGCCTTTTGCTTTTCAGGAACATATCAACTGTGAAAACTAGGAGCTTTCTATAACTTAAATAGGCAAAATTCCTTTCAGATGAGCAGTTTAAATCTGGTTTAATATAGAGATATTTCTGTTTGTCTCAGTGGTGAATAGCAGGAACTGCTGCCTTCATCAATCTAATGTGTTTTATTTACAGATATAAATATAATATACTTATATAAATTACATAATAATTAATATAAATAAATAATCAGGCACTGAATGTTTAAAGCACTATGAGTAAAGCTAATTTCACAGGAAGCTGTTCAAATAAGACAATGAGTTCTATGTGGCCTATGTAAAATAACTGAATTAGATCACACTTCTCACAGCAGTATATTCACATATATGCAGCAGCACAACTGAGGGGGTTTTTTATGTTTTATTTTAGTTCAGGCACCAAAAGCTTTGCTAGCTTTCATCAGTATGTGAGAAACAGGAAAGTAAGTGAGCATAAAAATCTATTTAAAAGAGAAATTAAATCATATTGCACCAGATATGGAAAAATATTTTTATGATCTATTTCTTACTGCCAGTAAGAATTGGAATTATTTTCCAGGAATTTTGACACTGTTTCTGGAAACATAAAATAAGGTGGCCCTTAAGGGCCAAGGACAGAAGGAGGAACAGTAAAATGGTGGAAACCAATGACTGCAAATCTTTTTTGAATTATATCTGGCAGAACCCAAATCATAGTCTAAAAAAAAATATATTCTTGAAGTTGCATTTAATAGGGTTTGACTGAGACAGTAAGTCAGTTGTCAAAGCTGTTTCTCTATCTGAGGATTTGCCCTTCGATTATACTTAAAAGACAGATAGATAAAAATGTGGTAATTGACATTTAGTTATGTTCACAGCTACTTTTTCTACATTGAACATTGAAGTGCATTCAAGTGCATTGAAGTAATCTCATTTCTCATGCTCTGGACTCCCTGTCCACTCTACTCCAGCTCCTCTAACACCATAAACTTGAACAATTCCAGTCCAGCCTCTTGTAAGACCTAGCATAAGAGTTACACATTTTCATTTAAAAACCAAACCAAAACAAAAAAACTCCCACAAAAAACCCCCAAACCTTCATCTCTCAGAGCCATTCAAGCTCTAGGACATTCAGTTTAATCTTCTGTACAGGTGTTTCATTTTTCTTATACACCCATTTTAAATATTCAGTGAGCAATGTTTCCCTCAAGAGATTATTTAAAAAAAGCAGCGCACTGTAAATTCTCTTCCTAGTAATCTAAGAAAAAGTTGATGCAGTAAACTTCTAGCTCTAAACTATGAATATCCTATGACATGTGTGCCTTTAATTGCTGAATACAAAAACTAGGTCATTTTAATTGACAACAATTGAGCCACAAGTTTGCAAACATTAACTATCTCAAATCCTTGGCTACTCAATGTACTGTTTGCTGTGTCTGGATGATTTGTTGTAGAAGAGGCAAGTGCAAATATAGTCTCCTCTTCAGATTTGGCAAAAAAACCCATTGTCAGTCTGGTAAGAGACCAACAGGGGTCTTCACTTTTTCTTTTGTTAAGGTGTTTATCCCATAAACCTTAGGAAAAACATTGCATAATCTCTAATGCACTTCATCAAAACCATACCTTTTATCTGACTATTGTTCTTAAAACCAATAACAAAATCCTTCTGCTTTCACAAAGATTTCTCAGTCTTTAAACAGTAATTTCACAGAATGGGTGATTGGTAGTTAAGAGCATGGTGCTAATAAAACCAACATTGTGGGTTTAATCCCTGCACAGGCCATTCACTCAAGAGCTGGACTTGTAATGATCCTTGTGGGTTTCTTCCAATCCAGAATATTCTGTGAGTCTGGTCCAACCTCTCTCCTTAGCAGGATCATAGTAGAGCACATGGCACAGTATTCTGTTGAGATGGTTCTTGAATATCTCCAGTGAGGGAGGCTCCAAAACTTCTCTGGGCAAGATTCCAGTGTACCATCATCCATACAGTAAAGAAGTTCTTCCTCATACTCAGATGTGCATTAGTTTCTGTTTGTTGTCTCTTGTCCTGCTGCTTGGAAGAACCAAGAAGAGCCTGGCTCCATCTTCTTGACACCCTCCTTTTGGATACTTACAGACATTGATATGGTCCCATCATCTTTGTTGCCCTTTGCTGGTCCTGCTCCAAAAGCCCCATGTTTCTCTTGTCCTGAGGAGCCCAGAGCTGGACACAGCTCTCCAGATGCAGCCTCACTAGGGCTGAGTGGGGGGGCAGGATCACCTTCCTTGATCTCCTGGTAATGCTCTTCCTGTTGTACCCCAGGGTACCATCTGCCTTCTTTGTCACAAAGGTGCTGCTGGACAACTTGTTATGCCCAGGACCACCAAGTCCTTCTCCACAGAGCCTCTTTCCAGCAAGCCAGCTCCCAGCCTGTACAACTGCAGGGGGTATTATCCCCCAGGTGCAAGACCTTGCATTTGCCTTTGTTGAATTTCAGATTATTCTTCTCTGCCCATCTGTCCAACCTGTCCAGGTCCTTCTGAAGGGCTGCACAGCTCTCTGGGGTATTGCCCACTGCTCCCAGCTTTGTGTCAACAATGAACCTCCTGACGAGATGTCTGCCTCTTCATCCAAGTCACTGATGAGTAAGTTAAACCATGCTGGCCCAATATTGAGCCCTGGTGAACACAACTTGTGAAGGCTCTGACCAGACCCTGTGCCACTGATTACAACCCTCTGGGATCTGCTGTTCAGCCAGGTCTCAATTCGCCTCATTGGTCACCTCCCTTTCTTCTTCTTCTAACTCTCTTCTCACAGAACTTAACATCAAATGGGTTTAAAGGCTTTCTATCTTCAATGAGCTAAGTCTATGCTGTGATAAGTGACGTTATGTTGTACTCTTTTGCCAATGTTCTTTATTTTCTGTATTTGCCAGTAAACTTATCTGTATTTTTATACCTCTTGAGAACATTTGGTTGGAATTTGCTCCACTGTGTCTACCCAAATCAAAAGAACATTGATTTAGCCCTAAGTTTGAGTGAATGGGGTGTAAAAAGTGTTGCTGACATACAACCAGAAAAGCTGTTCTAAGTGGTTTCTAAATACATGCTGAGCTCTTGACAATGGAATAATTTTAAATTACTTGCATATCATTCTGATATCCTTGTATTACCACTAGTATTTTGTTGATTTTCTCCATGTTTTTTACTCAAAGAAGAATGCCTCTGAAGGATATCCAGAAAAGTTTTCCTAAATTTTGTGACAGTGATAGCTTGCAAAATTTTTTCTGACACCTGTTTTAGTGGTTTTACCTGCTTAGAAGAGATGACAATAGCCTTTATATCACATATATAGATTATGATAACAAATGGACGGCAAATAATTTTAACAGAGAGCATGTAACAACAAAGAAAGAAAAGGCTGCCATCTGGAAAGACTGTTAGATCTTTGAAGCCTAAATCCTTTTTAATTTCATTATGACTGTTGTTTTTGGGAGGATTAACTCATGCAAGATTTGGCCAAAATTACTGCTATCTGAAGACACTTGGCTATCTTGAGTTGTTTGATCGTTCTGATGTGCTTAATTCTAGTGTGCTTCAACTTTCTCATTTAAATATCTCTTCCCATCAATCATTAGTGCTTTCTTTCCTGGGTCATTGAGAGCATAATATTTCATTGTGTCAGCTGAAGGTGTGCTGACCTACTTTTCCTGGTTAATTTCAAGGGTAGGATCAGATGTTCCATTGCTTTAGTAATTGATCTAACAATAGATCTTTACTAGAGCACCCATGACATGGTCTGAGGGGCATTCCAGGCATCACTGACTTCAAGGTCATAACTGAAATGAAAAATTCTCCAATCAATTAGGTAACTTGGCTGCATAGTTTGTTCTTGGAATAATTCTCCTATAAACACATTGCTTTTCTTTGATTAAAAAATGGGGTTTAATGCAGAGGATTGTGTGAAAGTTTTTGATTCCTTTTGGTGTGTAGTACTTGTGAAGTTTTAACATAAGTGTCCCTTTTAATTTTAAATTAACTACCTTATGCAAGTGGAAAGACACAGCGATAAGTGTCAAGGTGTAAAGCCAAAAAGATATAAAGGTGCTAAAACAAAAGTACCAGTGACAGAAAAGCCACTAGTTCACTGTAGATGGTGTGAAGAAACAATTCCAAACAAAATAATCTCTCAGGAGCAGACTTCTAAACTCTTAAAGAGGAGATACACTAAGTTCCTTTACACTTTCTTCCTCTGGCACACCTCAATATTTGATTTTTCAGCTTGGACTCTGCAGTGTGGTTTAATAAAGCGTTACTTCAGTGTGCACACTCCCACAAGTAGAGGATACACACACACAACCACCAGGAACCTCCAGATCTGCCTGGATTTTGACAATAATTTCATACATTACCAGAAGGGGAAAAGGTCTCTCCAGTACATGACTATAACCTGCATAATAAGATTCTCATAAATACATAGAAAATGTACAAGTAAAATGAAAAGTGAGATGCATTTTGATAACTTCTGAAATGTGTTGATATTTAGCTGTTGATTTTTATCTATTTTCTGTTATTACAGATAATGCACTTAACAAACTCATAGAAAAGACTGAATTCATGCAGTGTCTAAATTAAAAATAAATACCATAATTCACATAGATAAGTACTTTTAGCAGTCCTTTTCCTATATTAGTTGGCCTGTTTAAGAGAATTTTTTTTTTTTTGACTACTAAAATTTTCTTTTTAGAATTAATATCTGTATAAACTGGTACTATGTTTCAGCTATGAAAACACTGCTGGCTAAGCAATAGTAATAATTAAATCTAATAATAATTACTTTATTGAAATCCTTATACAGAATATGAGTACATATTTGTGTCTGTACAAAAAAATCCACTATATATATATGCCAAAAATGTTATGGTTTACTTAATGAACAATTTATATTAAAATATGTCATGAAATTGAATATTTTTATTCTTTTTTTCTGCAAAATTCAAAATAAAAAGTTAATATTTTCAGAAGTACATTCAGGATATTTGCCTTTGAATATAATATTAAGAATTATTATGAAGTGCATTTGAAAGCAAAATAATTTTGAGTTTCTACAAGTTTTGTTCATGCAGTCTGTTAATGGAAACAAAAGCTATGTCATATGCAACCAATCAAAATAACTCAAGTTTCTTATACTTACAATATGATAATCCCCACAATCAGTTCACAGACAATCCTGTGGTTGAAATATAGTCACATAAATCTTGGTTGGATAAAACAAACATGACATAACAAAAGAAAGCTAAATTTAGTATGGGGTGCTTAATCTACTGCATTTGAAAAAGATTGCACTATAAACATACGATTAGGAATAAGAAATATTTCTGGTTTATATACATTCATGTTTTGTGATGTCATTACAGGGTACTCAGAGGTTTATTGTGGTAGACACTAATGAACATCTTCAATGAGACAATTACCTTCCACTTTACTGAGAACTGAAAAAAAAAATATCAACCACTGTCCAGAAGACAGACACCTGTCAGTAGTCTTGAGCATTTGCAAAGATTTTCTGGGGACAGACAAAAAGGTCATGAATTTCTGCAACATTTTGCTGTGCACAACTGTCTGAGAGAAACAGAGAAAATGAAACAGAGGGATTGCCAGGGACAGGAAATTATAGCCCTGAGAAAGAATAATGGAGAATGATTGACGGCAGTGGAAATAGAAAAAAAAAACAGTAATGGTTTTAAAAGAGATCATTTCTATTTTTGTGATTCCTCCAGTATCTAAAGAAACAGTTTTTCTATCTAAGGACCTAGATCCACGAAGAGAGAATGAGTTCTCCAAAGAAAGATCTGTCTTCAGTGTATTATCCCCACTAGAATAACAACTAATACTGATAATTTTTCTAGTCGCTCAGGCTAAGTCCTGTAATTTTGTAGATGAAAAGTTTCCCTGCAAAGTTATTCATGTGTATAGTTAACTACTTGTATTCTTGTTCCGAAATTGCAGATGATGGACACCTGGATTGTTTTCAAAAACTTTCCTAAAAAGAGCATGCTGTCTTTCTTCATTAGCTGCAGGTGAAGCAATCATACTTCATGTAGAACATAGTTATGTAGAACATTAAATAATTTCTATTTAGCTTACTTCCAAAACGTATAGAGCAGATGATATGAGATCTTGACATGCACTTTCTATAAATCAGAATTACTAAATATCTGATAAATTTTAGCATGAATTCTGTTTGGACTTCTGTAGCAAATGAGTAGAAAAGTTGAAGAATCATGAAATGGTTGAGATTGGAAGAACCCCCTAGACCAATCCCCCTCCTCACACTGTCTCAGCCACAGCAGACTGTCCAGGACCCTCTTCAGTCAGGAGGAGACTCTACATCATCTCTGGGCAGCATCTTTCCCTGTTTGGCCATCCTGTTGGTGTGCATCTAACCAGACTTTGCCTTTACATTAGTGATCAAGTATCTCAATAGAAAAAGAGGGGAAAAGCCAGCATGCAGAGACATAAAAATAAAACATACACACACCATCTGTAAACAATGTATATGTTTTTCAAATTTCTTAAATATGTTGAACAACATAACCAAAAATAAAACATTTTTTATTTACTAAGGAATGTCTAATTTTTTTTCTTAGCAGCAAGGAGACCTTACTAGCTTTAAAACATTTATATTTTATGATTTTTTTTTCATTGCCAAATAGATCTTACCCAAGAAGTTAAGATACCTTCAAATACCATTATAATGGTAGTATTGGTAATATTATTAAAATAAATTTAGAAGATGTCAAACATTTGTTTCTGTTCTTGAAACTAAACTTTACTTCTACCCATCAACAATATGTTGTTAGTATGTGATAGAGAAGCAGCCAGAAAATGGGGACCCATGGAGTGGTGGTAGAACTGAGATTCTCAGCTTGTCTGAAGTCACAATGTCTGCTTCCTCAGTACCTCTCCTTGACCACTGCAAATGCAAGACAAATTTAGTTTTCTTAATATAGACACCAAATTTTATGTCAAAAAATCACAGCAATATATCTCTCACATTGCTGTGACTGGGCTCAGCACCAATTTCCACCTATATGCCACTAAGGACCTCTTTGAAGTCTGCATTATTCCTATGCAGCCATTAGAAGTGTTACAATCTTCTGTCTCAGTCCATGCAGATGAGGATGCAGAAGACAATTTTTCACAAAATGCCACTAACTGAATACAGTAAGCATATATAAAGACAATGAAAAGAAGTAAGAACTTCCTTCCCATCGGAACGTTTTGATGTCTTCAGTTGACAGGGAGGATGGCCTTCCAGAAATCTTTGCCTAGAAGCATCACTTTCATCTTATGTTTATCATGAGCCAACTGCTTTCTCTCAGACTGTATATATCTTCCAGGCACTTCAATATGGTTATAGAACTGACATGAATCAGACTTTTAGAAATAAGAAGAGTTTAAAAAACATTTTTGAATATTTAAGGAATGCATAAACAGAAAGAAGTGGGGAGAGGAAGGAGAAACATATTCTGGTAAAGTTGGCAGGATAAAACTTTTAACCATCATGATTTCTTTATTACAGTAAGTATCTCTTGTTGGTTTCTTGGTGGGGATATATTTTTAAAATTAGGCAGTGCCAAAGGCACTATGTTTGTGTTCTTTGAAGTTTATACAACCAGATATAATAGACCTTATGTTCGAAATAAAATATTTTTGCAGAAGAAACTGCTGCTAGCCAAAGAGATTTCAGTCTTCACATCCTGATTTTCAAGCTTTCTGGTGTGACCATCAACTTGTACGATTCTCACTGTTTATTTCAGTGTGTACCTTCACAGTTTTCTTTAAAAATATATGAAGACATTACTGAGGATCTGATTCAATAAAAAGTATGTCCAGACCTCCATGCCCTGGAAGCTCAAACAATGCTGCAAAAGCTGCAGAAATGGGACATATTTTCTATTGAATTGGGTACTGAGAGCACTCATAAGTTTTTTGTATTGATTTTTGTTACAGCCAGCAGTGAAAGACACAGACAATATTAGCTTCATCCACTACAGGCCCGTGGATTTCACAGTCTGCATGCAACAGGACATGGAGTGAAAACAGACAATGACCAATTTAGAACGAGAGTGCAGGGTAATTTTTTTCAGCATAAAATCAAAAGTGTACCTTACTATAATGAAATAATTTTCAAAACAGCTACCCTACTATGATTAACAAATGATTAGGCAGGACTCAAATGTGGTCATAACCGCACTTTTAAAATGCTTTTGCTTAATATGATCACTTTATAATGATATTTGCAGCTTATTAAAAAAAAAAAAAAAAAAAAAAAAAAAAAAAAAAAAAAAAAAAAAAAAAAGAAGAAAATAAAAAAAAAAAATTTTAAAAATTTAAAACCATCTAAATCACTCAAAAACTAACATCTCAAATTTCTCAGTGCTTTAACAATTATTATTCTAAATAATCTGGTTTGGGAAGTTTTCATGCGAGCTGGATGAGACTACAGTAGCTGTTCTTTTCCCTGCAGTAGCTTTCTGTTAACACCAGCAACTAACTCATACAGGTTTTCAGCCTTCCAGAAGATACAAAGCTTGTGTTGCAGCCATTGGAATCCCAAGTAATTTTCTTCAAAGCTACACAGAGCTCAGTTTTCTTATAAGTTAACCTGTGAGCACCAGCTGCCCATTCCCAGTCTACTCCATGTTCTGGTTTTAAAACCACAGCTGCACCTAGAAAATGACCAAAGTGATGCCTTGCATGAAAATGAATTCAATTCATTGTGCTCAGCACCTGAGCAGACCTCTGGGGTATGGTTCCTGCCATTCTAAACTGGATCAGTAAGATGGCTGGTGTGCTCTGTTGCCTCCTTGTGAGCCTCATGCAATGTAAAGAGACTGGAAGGACCCTGTAAAATCTGAACAGGGTTCAAAAGAACTTGGAGAACTTTATTTCAGACAAATATTTCTTATTTTCTGTATACGCTGCTAAAAGGCACTGAGTCAAACACTGGGATTGTATAACAAATATAAATTTTTAAGAATTGTAAAATTGGTCTGAGATTCATATTAGGGAATGTGAGAAAAGAATAAAAAGTCAGTAAAACCCCTCCTCCCTGCAATACAAAATCAAAACTACCTTAGGCAGGCTGAAATCCTGTTTCCTTTTTCTAAAATAGACCCCAGTAAGATAAACATACATTTCTGTTTTCATCCAATGCAAAGAATTTCTCCTTTGATATAATTGCATTAAATCCTTGCTGTGTAAGAGAAAAACTGGAAAAATACTCTCATTTCAATATTTACTTGCAAGGGGAACATCAAATGTGTATAAATAACCTTCATATTCAAAGTCTTTTAACACAATGAAGATATCAACACAATTTAAAATCTGAAATTCCCAAATCTCTTTATGACTTCCAAGGAGTTTAACAACAGAAATGTTTGAAGAATTGTTATAAATGTTTATTAAGAAAAAAAAATACAGAAAATGAGATGCAAAGAATGCCCCCCTTGACATTCTCCCATAGTCTGTAAATGAACATTATGTCAGGAATAACAGAAACATGTTTGGCAGTTGCACTTCTTTAAAATTGTTATATTGTGTTAATAGGGACCAGTTGCATTTCTAAAATCCTTTAGACCTAAAACATGTTTTTACTCCTAGTATACCTTGATTGCAGCATAATTAGAAGAAAGTATAAGATTACATATCTCTCTACATATTGTAAGAGTTTTGAAATTTTTTAAAAAATAAATATTAAATATATTTTTTTAACTCCTTCTTTTCAGGATTATTTGCATGATGTTGAGAAACATCACCTATGTACTATTTTTTTCCTCTACTGCAGGTAAAAAAAAAAAAAAAAAAAAAAAAAAAAAAAAAAAAAATCTGTGGAATTAATAGTTTTAGAAAATAACTAATGCAAACCACTATTTTATTGTTTTTAAGAAAATAGTTATTTGTCAAATATTTCTTTTACTTTCAGCCACATTTGAAATTATGTGTTTTTGGAAATATGAATCTATAATTGTATGTCATAATACAACTCATATGAAAAGATACTTTTATTTTTTTTTAAACTCAGGCTTGGTCTGTAATTGCAGCTGGAGCTCAAAATCAGTAATATAAATACACTCTTCCAAATTTAATTGAACATTTGCTTGAATGAAACTCAGCTTATGTGTCAAAAGAATTTTTTTGCCCATCTACTTGAAAACATCAAGAGAACAAATTCAGTCACATAATGTTTGATAAAATGCATAGCCTTTATAAAAAGGTAATTCAAGTACTGTAAAAAGTTTGATTACAAGAAGGTTTTATATTACTGAATAAACAGACATCTCACCATAATGGGGAATAGTTTAAATCCAAATTAGAGCTTGAATTCTTTGATTAACATTTTATATGTCATATGATTATTACTTGCATACAGACTTTCTCATTGATGTTCATGTGGATTAAGTATTTATGGTCACTGCTTTTTACTGCTCCAACATCAACAATGTCCAGGCCTGTTACCCTTTATTACATACAGTCAGCTGATGCACTATATAGCCAGTGGCCCATGACAAAAATGGACTGTACAATCAGAACAGTAAGAAAATCAAGTTGATACAACTAACAGGTTTTGACATCTGATTTTGATGGAAATGGGACTATACATTTAAAACATCTGTATTCAAATACCTAAAAAGAAAAATTTATTCACCATCTTTAACATTTTAAAAATTGCATATTAATAGTTAGATTGAGTTCCAGTGTCCTGTGAGGAAATTTTCAATATATATAAAAATCCAGCAATCTGATACTTTGTTGTTTTGGACTTCACATTTTGTTTCTGACCAATGGAGACCTGCCTGCAATCCTTCAAAGAGGATTGATGGCTGTGGGAAGAGGAGAGGTATCTATCCTTAACCAGAACAAGTCCCAGGAGGCAACTACTACAACTTCTAACACTACATTATTGGTTAATTTGGGGACTTCTTTCACTCAGATGACATAGCTAGAAGGATGTCACTGCACAAATCAATATCTACTGCCTTGCCATTGATGTGTCTGCTACCTTAAACAACAACAGCTGTGTCTATGACCATCTCTGAGTTGTTCAGGATACTAATTGCAGTCAGCACAACACTCTTTCTAACAAATGGTCTAGGAAGGCTTTAGCCCCCAATGCATATTTGAAGAATTGTATGCTTTACAGTAGAATTCACCATTTAATTTTCTATCTTTATTGTTTCCAGAAATGGTTTCACTCACATTTCCATTAAAAGTCATATTTATCTTTGGCTTTATGTTGGAAAAAAAAAAAAAAAAAAAAAGGTTTTAATTTATTAATAGAAATAAATGCTTGCAGTTCTTACAACATATTGGGATTAAGAATTAAGATTAAGAAGAAATATGTTTTATACAAATGTAATATTTTTATGTCCTTTTTAGTCTAATCCAGCACTTTTTCAAGCATTTTATGGGAATTAGTTAAATGCATATTTTATTTCTGCTAAGCATGTTGTTAAGAGACAGTCGATGGCTAAAGGAGTGGGGATCTCTTGACACTCAGCATAAATTTTTCATTCAATGTAAAAAAAAGAGATACCTGAAGACAAACTTACACATGCATTTGAGTCCCACGGAAAACTGCTCAGCTTTGCTTGAAAGGACATCACACTTCTAAACTATTCTCAAACACAGCTTTGGGTTTCACCTGCATTCAGTGCTGGTCTGCTCTAATTTCTTAATAGAATGCATGACATCTTCAGTCGGGGTAAGACTGCCTTGAAACATGATAACTGTTTTGCAAAAAAGTCATCTATGTCTTAAAGGGAACACTAGCACTTTACTGAAAGGTGGTGAAGGAGGGAGTGTGGAAAGACTGAAAATTGGTTGCTATGGGATATTTTCATGGATTTTTCTTTTGTGTTCACTGTGAGTGTTTACTGGAGTTAACAATATAAAACATTCTAGATCTCATTACACCTCTCTAGCCAGATTGTGCCCTCTGTCATTCTCTCTGTTCAGTGCTTGGCCTCCACAAGCCCTCTCCTCTGCACTGCCTCAGGAGCAACCACTCACCATTCCCAAGTCCCTCAGGGAAAGCTGTCTTTGATCATGCAGGTGCTGAGCTCTTCAAGCATTAACATACTCTGCCTCTGTTTTCTATCCTGCTTGCTGTACATAGCATAATCATTACAATATTTATTTTTTAAAAAATTCTGCTAGCGAGTAATTAAGGGAGTATTCACTCAGTGGAGAGCATGGACTAGATCTGTAGGAACAATCCTTGTACACTAATACTCCTTACTAGAAACCCACAAGCAAGATTTGTTAAGCAAACCTATGAAGATAGGTAAGCAGGCCATGGAAGAGATGCATTCACATTAAAAAAGTATTTGGTATTCAAAAAACATTTTTGTGTGACCCTCAACAAAAGGTCTAGATCAGCCATGTCTGTCACAGGAAGAGAGAGTGCTTTTTTNNNTGTTTTGGAAACAGAAAGAAAAGTTGTTTTTTTTTTTTTTTTTTTTAGTCACTTTCAAGGTAAATGTAGGTTAAGAGTTCCATATGTTTCAGGACAGAGGAGTAGATAGCCCAATATATTAAGGAAATTAAGAAGAAAATGTTTCAGAATGTAGAATCCGTCCAATACCAAAGTGCAGTTAAATGGGTGAAGCATGTAGAAAACTCCCATAACTTTCCACGTTATGAGGAAGTGTGATCTGATTACTGGTGTTCCACAATAAAACTTCAAGGCTTTTGACCAAATATTTCTATAAAACATATTTCACATATAAGAGACAATACTGGGGAAAAAAAATAAAAAAAAAACAAACAAAAAAACCCGCTACACTGTTAAGAAATTATTATTATAAAAGTATTTAAAAACAAATTAGTTTTGCACATCCAGTGAAAAGTAAAAAGGAAAAATCTGGCTACTGCAGACTACAGCAGCAGCAAATGAAGTCAAAATTTTGCCACCAGCTCCAGTGCAACTGGATTTATCCAAAACAATTAAACCCCAGTGGAAATAGGCAAATCAGGGAAAGATGTCTGTAATATGAATTACAGCCAAACATGAACTAAAAGTTTTTGAAGAAAGGTTGAAGAAGCCTTTCAAAAAGAAAGGCATAAAAGAAAACTGTAGTAGTAGATCCTTGCTTCCTCCCTGCCCTTTTTAGCAGCTAAAGACAGCTTGTCAGGGCTGGACTTGCAGAATGCCATAGCATTCATCTAATCCTCCTCCCTTTGTAAAAAAAATCCATTGACTTTTAAGCCAAAAGCTTCTTTAAAAAATTCCAAAACAAGCATTGCATCTTTTAAACATATATTTGGTGTAGCTTAAATAAGAAAATAAGTGGGAAACGTGAACTAAATAAGGTGTATCTGAAAAGTAATAGCAGCATATCTAACATTCCTGAAAAAATAAATAATTCAAAAGAATGTTGGAAGAGTAACTTTTAAGAATTCCTTCCTTTCCAAATTGAAATAATGATTCTCAGCTTGGTAGAGGTTTATTTAAGAAAAAAGAAGCAAAACAGCGACGATGTCACATGTAAATTACATATTAATGACAGAGCACTGATACAAGGAAAAACTGAAGCTTCAGAAAGGAGGGTCCCTTTTTAAAATCCCTGTATAGCTAAAGATTATTATGCAGGCATCCACATTCAAAAATGTTTATAGTAGGGGACTTAGAGAAAGACATTTAGCAGCTCTAGAGTGACTGCAATATTCAGAAGGTAGAGACGGCTCTTGCCTGGTAGGTAGCCGGCTTTTATTTTCATTTCCTGTTCAGGAGTGAGATTACTGTTTGGGGAGAGTTAAATCTATTTCAGGCATAAGAATCATTTATCCCTGGAGGTGCTGAGCTTCGATTAATAGCTCTTGGATTCTTCTTATTCATCTTAACTCCAATTTGTGCTGCTTGGCACTAAGGGTCCTGTTTGTTCCTTTCTCATTTTCAGTTCTCCCTTCCCCCACCCAGCACAGTGCATCAGAGAAAGCTTCCACTGTCACCTTAGTTTAGGTATATATTGTCATGTAAAGTTGATGTTCAGCACTTGATTCCTCAGTATTTCTCTGAGATTGAGAGCCCTATTGATACCACATAACTTGTACTCCTTATTGATGTTAATGAAAGTCTGAAACAATGTTAAATCAGATAAATACCTGCTTGAAGTGTTATTTTTAAAACCAGCTATAAATCAGATATGACATCTGTTTCAGTATTTGATGTCTCTCTATTTTAATTTTTGTGCAATAAAATTTTGGCCCATGTTACAGATTAACCACCACTGTGAAATTATAATTTTGTGTACTGAGACCATTTGCATCTGTAATACAGGTAAAAATTTAATCCAGAACACTTAAACCTCATTTATTTTGTACAGTCCAGAAGCACTCAAATCAATTTGCTAAAAACCTAATAAATACTTACGGCTAAAATCTACTCTGAGTCTGCATCTCACACAAGAATGGATTTTGGATTGTTTTAATTTGACAGAAGCCTAAACAAGAAATCCTTAATATGACCCCTGTATTATCTGCTGCTTCAGTTAGTTGAGATACTCACTGCCCACTCTACTTTTCCTTAACCAGCAGAAAATTAGAAATCTGCCTCACAAGGAGTGGAAGGGGAGCAAATGCCTACAACAACAACAACTATTTTAAACTAGCTTGAAACATTTATGCACTTAATTTACCCATGTAAAACTTACTTTCTGTTAGTCTGGTGGGTTTTTCATTACTAGAGAATGCAAACCCAAAAAATCCCTGTTCAGCTTTGTCAAATTATCATCAGCTTGCCAAGATGACATATATATGTGTGTATATATATATATATATATATGCATATATAAACATGTATAACGAAGCCTTATCCAGAAAGTGAACATCATATAGAAGCTGAAATACCATTTAACTACGTATACCACTTAAGAAATTTCTCCCTAGCCCTCTAGCATCTTTGCTTTTGATTCTTACTTATAAAGCTGGATTCACAGCATCTATAACTCCTTCCTAGGCATCATAAACACTTCTTTATAAGATCTATGGCCACTGATCTCCATGACCACCATTGCCATTTTATTATCAGTCAAGAGGAAGACCCTTCAACAGGAACAAATCTGTCTGGTAACTTTAGAAAATATACTACAGATAGTGATGGGCAGCAGAGTTGCCTTAATGTGATATCTCAGAACTAATGGAATCCTTGACTGGCACAGAAAATGCAAAACTGCTTCCTTATTATATGAAAGGATTAATTTGTTTGTTTTTAGTAATGTAATTGTTGTTGCAAAAATTAAAGAGTGTTCCTGTTCCCAGAGATGTTTTGCATCTTTTTCATACATATTGTTAGAAAAGTAATTGCAAGAAATTAAGAAATCATTTGACTAAAAGCATGAAAACCTATTCATTAAATAATCAAAAATACCAGAATTGCTTTTAAAACTAAAAAGAAAAATAAAATTGGAACTAGTTAAAAAATTAAAAACATTTAAGATTAGTTATTTTAGAGAAATGCAACATGCCAAATGAAAAATTAACATGATGAAAACATTAAAGAAAAAATATTGACAGCCGAAGGAAAAAAAAAAGTGAAGAAAAATGTGAAGAGGTAAATGAATGCATACCCAAAGGTTGCATGTGCAATCTTGCAATACATATACAAGGAGTAAAAAGTCAATGAGGATGAGCTGGAAAGTCCAAAATGTAATAAAAAGTAAGGAAAAGAAATATGAGGCATAAAACATCAGCTACACAGCAGTACTGAGAAGATTAGAGAATGAAGTTAAGAGAGAGTGCAAAAAATGATAAGAAAATTAAGGGTAGAAAATGAAAAGCAGATTGCATGAGGGTTTGAGATAAATCAGAATTTTTTAAAGTACATGGAGAAGAAGAGGTCAGCAAGGAGGAAAAGAGTAGGACCTCTCAGAAATGGGAAGTGTAATTTATTCACAGAAGAGGTAGTTACTGCTATCAGTTTAAACAAATCTTCATATCAATTTTCAGAAAGGAGGATATGGAATGAATACTAGAAAACAGTCATACATTTTGCATTTCTTGGGTTATAAAGAGAAAATAATGAAAGAAATTTTATCTTTCAATGGATACTGATGAAGCAATTGTACAGTGTGTTCAACTGGACTGCCTGGATCTGATTTAGAGTAAGGGTTTTTGGAACTGAGTCCATGCTTTTTACAGCACTAAGCACAATAACAGCCTACTATAAATAAGTCATCAAGTTTGATCAAACTCTGAAAATAAATTAGATGCTTAGAAGTCCCAAAGTAGATAGGGAAAAGCTTTTCCTAGTATTAAAAAAAGCTTTTTGGAAATAACATTTTTACCTCTGAAAAACAGGAAGAGGCAAATAACTCCAAAATTTAGATAATCCAATATATAATTATAAACTAACTTGGTAAACTTAAGTAACACTTAGTGTATATGTTGGAAATGAATGCAAGTGTTATGCATTTGTAGGGATGAGATTAAAAATATAATTTTACACAAAACCTTATTAATTACATTTTTATGGCATAGAACCCAGAATACACTATCAAGGTCAATGGCAAAAAATATTTGAAAATATGAATAAATTATCTAAGTACTTTCATTTTTGTTAACTTCCTTAATATTAAAGTCTTTCAAAAAATTTGATGAATTTCTTTATTTGATATGAATGTCTTTTTTTAAAAATATATCAGAAATTGGTGGCTGAATGAGAAAGGTACCCCATTGACCTTAAGGAGGCTGCATTGACAAGGGCAGTGAATGAAGAAGTCTACTTACCAACAGTGATTAAGACTAAACAACAAACATCTGCTTCATTTAGCTGAGGAATTCAACTTTCATTTTCCATATGTTTTCTGAAACGGCATGGAAAAATGATTTTGCATGACCAGAGAACAAGAAATAGCAATAATCTTGTCTGGGTACCTTTGCCAAAGTACTAAATTCCTTTAGAAGGAATTTAACACCAAAAAGTAGTCACAAATAATTTGTGGGATGCTAAAACACAAATAGCAATACCAATAAATAGCCAATATCAATATAGAAATGTGAATATTTCTGATATTTTGAATGATATTTATACTGCCTTTGTTTCTCACAGCATCCAAAGAATTGGAAAACACCTAAAAGTAAGTTGTTTGTTTCCTGTTTCTAATACCTAAAGACCAAGAAAAAAGACTTAAAGAAATCATCCTGAAAGTATGAAATGGCACAAACTTATCACAGAAGTTGATTTTTTTTTTCTTCTATGCATCTAATGTTATCTGAAACCAAAAGAACCCTTATGCAATTTATGATGATTGCAATCCATCACTTCTTAATTTCTAATTACTTTATATTCTACTGATTACACACTTTCTAGCTGTTTCTAAATTATTATATTCCAGTTCTTCTGAAGCAGCAGGCACATAGTCACCAAAAGAAGCATATAGCAGAACAAAGTAAGAAAAACTAAATTTATAGAATTGACTAGGCCTTGGAATTGAAAAAAGTTTTTTAGAAACCCTAAGCAATCTTAATTCTGTTCCACTGACCTGACTCTGGTAGACTTACCCATATATATCAAGAAATTATGACAACCTTGTGCCTTTTCTACACCAGTGGTTTTGAACTTTTGTAATTCTTCCTTTTTCAACTCTCTATTCCCCTCCACCGATCCTTTACACCTTAAGGGCCACTCTGACCTCTCCCTATCACTGGGTCTTATTTGCTTGTCCTAAGTATTTGTAATGAAGGTGCATCTCACAAAACAAAAACAAACAAACAAACAAAAAGTGCTTTAGAACGGAGTGGTTTGAATCTTGTCCATATTTTATTTTCCAGCTGATCTAATCAAGAAAAGTTCATTCTGGAAAAAAAAAATACTTGACTTTTTCAGAAAAAGTTTAAACTGTTGTGTTACTGATTTCAAACATCCTTAAATACCAAATATAATTACTGCTTTATAAGATGAAAATAGCATGAGAGAAACAAGCTCCCTGAATATCATAGCTTATAGTTACAACTGACTTATTTATGTATTGAATGAATATATATTAGAAGTATACATGTTTGTATAAGAGAAGTCTCTCCACAGAAAAAATATTTAGGTGATATATGTTCAATGTTGTGCTAGAGTTGTATATGCAGGTTTGACAGCTGGATGAAGGAAGAAGTGGAAAAACCATCAACATCTACTGTTTCTGATCTTTGCCCCACTTTCTTCAATTTCCCAGTTCTTTCACCTGCTAGCAATTTTGCCACATAGTAATAACAAGCTGTGCTTTAAATATTATGGACTCCAGTACTTTTGTTTCCTCAAATGCTTTTTATTCTCCTTCCTTCGGTAATGTGAAGAAACCTTCCCCGTTCATAAAAAAAAACAGTCAAGACAATAAAGCTTAGCCTCACTGGAATTCAGAATTTGTTTAAAATATATTTTAGTGTATCTCACTCAAACATATCATAAAATTATTTTTATTCACATGAGGTAGGTTTCAATTACACATTGACTTTGGTGACATCACTAATTTTACCTTAACAGGACTCTTTAGCACTTAGGGTGTTCCTGCTGGCTTTTAGCTGCAACTCCAAAAAGCTGAAATCTCCCAGAGATGAAATTAAATATCTGTCAGCTCTGTGTAGGTGTCCTACTGCGGAGCAGTGTAATGGCACAAGGCATTCCAGCATAGGAGTCAGCTGAGCTCAGTGCTCTCCCACTCCAGGTTTTACCAGTTATCCTGAGTCCACTGCCTCCTTGGACTGTAGACTTCTCAGAAGAAAAGGCTGAAGGTTTCTTCTCAGAAGAAACTTTGTTCAGCAAGACCCAAACAGATGATCTGCAACAATACATCTGAGATAGTAAAAAGGTGCAAGTGCTTATTTTAACACCACAGTCATCTGATTTTGTATTATGATTCAAAGAAATTTTGCAACCTAAGACACAAGCAGATTTCTTTATTTAGTGACGGAAAAAGAAAAGAAAGACATTAAATCTTTTCCAAGCAGTGAGACAGGTCCACCCTTTCCATGCTTAGTGTTCTCATATGCGTGTCCTTTTTACTTAATTGCTTTGGTAATCTGACTTTTCATCTATAAAATGATTGTTTCTAACATTATAGAATTTTCTATACATATATATGGTCACTGCATTTCATATGTCATGACAGTTTCATTTACATTCACAGAAATATTTATTAAAATTAATAATAAATATATTTATATATGTGTATGGGAATATCTACACATACTGCAACGATATGTGCAACACCCAAATATTTTGGATAAGATATATTGAGAAAGTTGTGAAAAAGATTCTTAGACATATGATTTTCTTTTTCCTTCTGTTCATGTTTGGTAAAAAACTATGAGAAAAGGGAAAAGTGACTGGTCAGCAATAATGAATACTTTTTTGGAAGTAATAAATTATAGACTAAAAGTGAGATCCACCAAATGATGAGATCACTACAGATGAGTAAAAATTTCCAAAGGAAATTAAAACAAAAAGTACAAAAAATCTGTAGTCATATTAGTAACAGAGAATGAGAAAAAAAACTCAAATGGGATTGCTCTGTCAGAAGAAGGGAATAGACTTTAATGTTAATCTGGGTAAAGTCCTGAACTAAAAGAACACTTTACTCTGTTTCAAATCTGGGTGATAATGTAGAACAGGTGGACATAAGGAATAAGAAAATATGCAGATAATGAATATGTCCTTCTATCTAAGTTGGAAAATCTTGACACACACATATGTTTCTGGAACTGGATAATTTCTATTGAAGAATACTGAAAGACTTAGCAGATGAAATTGCAACATAAGATGCAAGGAAGTTTAATAAATCTATCACATTCAGTACCTGTGACTAGAAATAGGAAATGGGATGCTTATTGGGAGGAGGAAGCAAAGGCATCTTGGAGCTATAAAACCTGGAATAGAGCTACAACTGTGTGTAGAGCCAGGGACACATGGAAGAATAGAATTAGAATCATAGAGGTGAAAGATAAATGTGAATGAATGCAACAATAATAAACCCAAGGTAAACCACGTCACATTAATTGGATTTTTTCCTTTGATAAACTTATTCTGGAAAGTATGGTAGATGCAATCTGTCATATGATTACAGAATGCTTTGGGTTGGAGGGAGCTTTAAAAATAATTTTATGCCATAAGGAGGGGCACCTTCCACTAGACTGGTTTGTTCCAACTCCATTCTACCAGGTCTTGAACCCTTCCTGGGATGGGGCATTCACAATTTCTCTGGGCAACTTGTTCCAGTGCCTCCTCACCCTCACAGTAAAGAATTTCAGTCTAAATATATCCTCTTTCAGTTTAAAAATCTTGCCCCATTGTTCTATCTATACATGCCCTTTGTCAAAAGTTCATCTCCAGCTTCCCACAGGCCCCTGTTGGGTACTGGGA
>VWZN01015676.1:0-12386 GCA_013396955.1 Regulus satrapa | reverse complement strand
ATATATGTGACAAGGGGTGCAATAGTTTTCATGGCACTTTTTACCCATACAAATCCACCTTCCATTCTGTCTTCCAATTCAGTGTAATAAAACTGCTGGAGCAAAAAACACAGGTGAGGAAAGAGGCACCTTGCTGAGAAGCATTAAATATGCCTTAAATTTTCACAGAGAAAGGGGAAGTTCCTCTATTTCACCTCCTCACCTCTCCTTCAAATAAGTCCATTCCTTAGATTTTTTTGCCTTGTCCTCAAGTATCCTATCCCTGTTCCTGCCAGGAGGACAGGGTTAGTTATTGTAGTGTCCAGGAGGGGCATGGCTAGAACCTGGAGGCTATTCTATAACATCTCATGTCATTGCCAGGAGGGCAAGGTCTTGAGTAGACTGGTGGAGGGAGCAGTCAGGTATTGTCAGGGGTGAGCACTCTTTTCCAAATTGTTCGCTTCATGCACCCTCTGTCATTATTATTGTTAATATTACTGCTCATTTTCTTATTTCAGTGCTCTTTCCATTTAACTACACTTATCTCAACCTGTGAACGTTACCTTTTGTGTCTCCAACTCACCTTTCAATCCCTCCAGAGGAGGACGAGGTGAGAGGGAGGCATCATTGAAAGAAAAGCAAGTGATTTGGAGTGTTTTAGTGGGAACACTAAATTCGGGAATACCATTCCCGAACGATGACACATGCTTCAATAGAGCATCCAAGCTTTTCAGTCTGTTCCTTCTGCAAACCATGACAGAACAATGCCTGTTTCAAAGATCTTTTCTTGACAAGTGACAGAAAACTTCTATTTAGTATTATGTCCTCTGAAGTATACTGGTCTAGAGAATTTACCAGTCAAACCTGGAAATCATGAGACTTGAGATAATCTCCTGATAAATATTATTAGTAGGATGGTTACAGCCACTTTAGAAAGTGAAGAAAATTAATCAATCTATGCAGTTTCCTGCTATTTGTTTTTCACCACACTCTTAGCACTTACATTATAGCCAACTAACATAAAAGACTAAATTTAAATTAGAATAGTAACACAATGTTTTCACAAAATATAGAAAACACAACAGTCTCCCTCCCAGACCTAAAAACAAAACAAAAAACTCCCATAAATAGAAATCAAATGGAAATTTAGAAGAAAATAATCCAATGAGTTAATACAAATATCTATAACATACATTTGAGGAATGCTATGGCCTCAAACATTTACATGATCAAATAAGCTTATAGAATCTGGTGCTCACGCTTATTAATGCACTGACAATGCAAGCAGTTCTTAAAGCAACAATAAATAATAGTTGCACATCTCTTATATACTAAGAAAGTCCAAAATAGGCCCTTGTGTAACTTAGGATCTGTTCTAGGATATATGAGCTCAGATACTTGTATTTGAGGTTTTTGTACAGATGAATCTGCTATTCCATAAACGCAGGAAGAAAGAAACTTTGTGAGGCTGCCAATTGAAGAATTTTTCCCCTTAGGAGTCCTCCCAGGGCAATGACCTTAATATAACAAAACAAGTAGGTAGACACTTAATTGTAATGTCAACAGAGCTACTCATGTGCTTAAAGTTAACCACATGCTCAAGGGTTCTGCTGACTAAGCATTGTATCAGCTTACTACTATTACTATTTAAAAGCAGTGGTCAGAATCTCCAGTTAAACCTACCCACATACTGAGGTTTTCTGGCTCCTGATCATTCCAACAGAAAGGCCAAGAAAGCCTGTATGACTAACCAAATGTAGGTGATCTCCGGCCGTAAAATAATTTTAATCATTCCATTCCATTAAGTTCTTCATAAAACCCACTTCTTCCAGTTCAACCACTGACACTTTGCATGTATAGGTAACACCTGGGGTCCTCTGAGAAGGCAAGAAAACTCAGCTGAGTGAAACCAAAGTGGATATTAATTCATAGTTCATACAATTCTGTAGAAATTAAAATCATAAAGGCAAAAAATATTTACAAAATTTGTGTATGTCTTCTGCTACATTTATTTGAGGAATTTTTAATATTGTAAAAAGTCTGCTCCTAAAGCAGAAACTTGTCCTCCAAATGTCCTAAAGCACATGTCCTTCTGCTTTAGCAGAAATTAAAAATTATTAGCAGACATGGCTGAAAAAAAATAAAGATTTCTGTGATATGTTGTAGTGGAGCAATCAATACAAATGCAAGTGACTGGAGTCGTAAGAAAGACCATTGTATGAAACTACTAAGAAAGACTGCAACTTGAAATATCATAGGAAGACAAAGAAATGAAACCAGAAAAAGAGAAATATATATCTGTTATAGAAACCGATTCTTTCACCTACCAGAGGTCCATTACATCTTTTGGACTATGTGACTTCATTGTCTACAGAAGACAAAGAAGTAATCTTACAAATCTAAAGAATTTATAGAAACTAATCCAAGTGTGACATTTAAACATATCCCTTCACAAGACTCAGTGTCATTTATCAATTACAAGAAGAAATTGAAGCGCTTGCCAAACTACTGCAAACAGGAACATACATTTTACCATGTTTTAGAAACATTATCAAGAAAATATTTACACAGCGAATACCAATAATCCACCAGTTTACAATCTGTCTATCGAGTGTAGCAGCATACAGAAGGAAAAAAAAAAGAGAGAAAATATAAATTAAGAATTCTAGGATATATAAACAGTCTTTCTAACACAGGCCCTACTGTCTTTGATGAAAAATTTTAGGATTTAATTCTGCACAGTTACAGATAAAGCAGAACACAGTAGGACTCTAAATAAAGTCCGTGCTGGTCTTATTCTGACGACTGGAACTGGAAGAAGAGAAAAAGAAATTAACAGAACAAAGCACAATATTGAAGTGTGGCAATATTAATATACTGTTTATAACTGTTACTAAATGCATTTGTTCAACATGTTTTATTTGGTTTCTGCTTAAATTATATTGATTGTAATAAATATCGTATTGTGTGATTCTTTTCTCTGTATCAGCATTAAATAATGTAAGAGCTTCCATGAAATAGTCTAATCTTACATTATCTATTTTTTATTTTCTAGCTAAAAAATAAGAGCAGACATAATTTCCTTTCAATATGCATATTTTATGCATTCATAGCAGGTATAATGGAAAATTTTTTTAGACAAATGTTATTTCTTAAGGAGCATCAGGTAAGATGCATACAATTCAACTACACAAAAAATACACTGCAGCACAAGAAGAACATTCACTTGGTCTTGGTATAAACTTTAGTAAAAGAAAACAATTTTCCATAGACAATATACCATCTGTCTCTAAACCATGTGAAAAGAAAAGCTTTTAAAATCCAGCCGCTGCTAATGTGACATGTTGAAACATTAATCACCCCCTAAGGCCAGTATAATTGTAGCTCCATGTTAATTACCTAACAATTAACAGCAGTAATTTCCAAGGGGCAATCAATGAATTAGCTTGTGATTTTCCCACAGACTTCAGTCCCATACTGCCAGCCTGAATGCATTTCAAACTCTGAACCATGGTTCATCAATGACACTTCTGGTGTATGAAATAAAAATTCATTTGCACCCTCACTAATTAGGCTCGATTATATCCCTATGTGTATTACAAACTCTATTCACTTGCACAAAATCTCTGCCACAGGCATTTTTCTCCATTTAAAAATTCGTTTTCTATTAAATTAGAAGGTCACCTAGCAGGAAAATGTACTAATCAAGATTTTATCACTAACGAATTAAAGGGTTTTAATAAGCAAGTTTAATTAAGTTATCCTAAAAAGTGATAATGGCTATCTCAAACCTATCTGAATGTTTATCCAACTATAGGTGTAGTATATGCAAGGTACGTATGTATTCATGAACTTTGAGCAATGTACCACGTAGACACACAGAAATAATCAAAATTAAAATAGTGTCTTAAAATGTTCTCATGACTATTTTACTTTATTTTTTATTATATTTCTGCACCAAACTTTACCTAAACTAGTATTTCTGTCAGCTCCTTACTTTAAAAATCATTTGACTCAGTGGCATAATCCTGAGGTAGGCTCAAAGACATCTTGGTTGAATAGGATGTTATCACCTCCTACTGTCCACGCATAAACCTGCTCTTGGTATGTATCTGTGCTAATCTGCTGATTATTAACTATGAATGTAAATAGACTGAGATGTCACCTTCTTAATTTGCTATTGATGTATTAACTTTTATTCTTTATAGATGAAAATATTAAGCACTGGATTCACATCAAGTAGTATTATAATTTTTTTTACGATGTTTATGTTTTGTTAGCATAAAGAAGGGCAAATTTTGTAGCTAATCTGTTCAAGAAGCCAGATTGGAAGGAACGAATACATTACACTTTCCCTCATTAGACTTAATCAGAATTCCAGTACTATCACCTTTGTTTATGCAGAGAACAAAAATGCGAATCCAATGCATTACATTTGCATCTTTGGTTTCAGGAAAGATATTGCAAATGTGACCTATATTCCACAAGAGACAATGTGCTCAGGTACAATGTACTACCCCATTTTCTCTTCCAATTATCTTGCCTTTCACAGCCCTTCAGGAGAGGATGGTTTGCTAAGCCAAAGGGAAACCACTCATCCTTGTGTTCCTAAAGTGGTTCATTAAAGAGTTGCAGTTCCGAGTCAGTAGAAATTCAACATTTGAGCTATAACAAAACTGAAATGGGTAGATAACACTTACCATCCCAGTAAGCATATTTTAGGTTGTGGACAGTCATTCCTGCACTATCACCTTTTTGGTAGTTGCAGTATGAGGCACCTCCAGGTCAGCAGAGATGCATGTGATGGGCAGCTCCATGTTCCAGCTTGACAGTCTGATAATCCTTCAGCTGTTTTTCTTTCCCTCTCTTCCCGAGACACCATCTTTGTTAAGCTATTCCCAAGGGGTGGGGGAAGCCCTCCTCCTGCTAAGCCTGGTCAACAGGTTCAATCAAATTAAAGTTTGGCTGAAAGAGACATTCCTCTAAATTCAGAGCAACTGAAACAAAATTTGAGGACACCCGTCAAAGGTTTTTCTAAGTAGACTGACCATGTTAAGTTTGCATCAACGTCTGTCAGAGCCTGTGGGAATATTTCTGCTGAGGAAGAGGAGGGACCTTTCATGTCTGCGGTTAAGACTCAGGCTAAGAAAAATCTCACCTCCATCGCATCTTACTCCCTGTTTGGGAGGGAGAAACTCACCACTGAGGACCACCAGGATGATTTAATTGCTCTCATCCTCTGGCACTGTGCAAAACTGTTTGGCCAAAGTCCTGGACTGTGCTCAAGAGGTCTGTGTAGAGGAGCTAGGTCAGAGTGTGTGCATGGTCAGGCACACACAGCAGCACAGTGGCAGCTGGAAGGTAGTGAGTGCATACCTTGTGCAAAGCTGCAGCTCTATTCGCTCCCCTTCCTGCTACCCTGCAGTGAAATGAGGCATGTGCAGACATTTCTGCAAGAATCACAGAATGGCTTGGGTTGGAAGGGACCTTAGGGATTGCCTTGTTCCAACTCCCCTGTAGTGGGCAGAGACCCCTTCACAAACCAGGTTGCTCCAAGCCCCATCCAACCTGGCCTTGAACACTGCCATGGATGGGGCATCCACCACTTTTCTGGGCAACCTGTTTCAGTGTTTCATCACCCACACAGTAAATATTTCTTCCTAAAATCTAATCTTAACCTATCTACTTTCAGCTTAAAGCCATTGGCCCTTGTCAAATTTTACAAGAGGCCTTTGTATGACATTCCTCTACAAGAAAATCAGTCTGGGTCTGATTCTTCTCCATCCTCTCAGTCAGAGCATTGAACACAATGCTGTTGAGGTTTTAACTTACAGTCCCTGGTTTTAGTCTCCTTTAGAGAGAGACTTTTCTTTGTTTTAGATGTTTGACAACACTTGCTTGTGCTGTTTGGAGTGCTGACTGGAGAGTATGGAGGTTAGTCATTCTCTCAGAACCACCCTTAAAAATGCTGCCTGCCCTTCAAAAGTGAAATTGAGCCTGAAAAAACCCTCAAAAATCAATAATTCTACCCTGTACATCAAGGCCTCATCTGAAAAAATGGTGATGGATATTTTTCTAATATTCCTTTCTTTGGGAACAACAGTGGGGATGACGGAATCTTCATTACCAGTCTACTCTAACATTTAATTGTAACATTCATTAGAAAAGCCATTAAATTTCTTCTTCTTTTTGGAACATATTACCATTACCCATGAATTCTCTGAAGAGATAGAAGGAATATCACTTCTCCATCACATGCCAGTGGGCTGTTACCAAACAAATTTTTTCCACACAATACATTTTGAGTTTTGAGCCTTTAGAAGAAATCCATACCAAAGTAGGAAGGAATTCTAAAACTAATTCCATTCTACTCATCAAAATATAATATTTCCACTTATACATTTTACCCCACAGTGCTGCATTTAGATGTTCACCACCACAAAAGTTGACAGGTGAAAGGTAAGGGGAGTGTCAGAGCCAGCATACAGAATGTTTTAACACCTTACCTCTCAATTTATGGGAATTAAGTGATGATTCTCAGTTCAGTGGGAAACACAAGAATGTAGCAGAGGCAGGTGAAGCCACATTAAGCTTTCACACTCATTACAGAAAAGGTAGGGGCTCTGGGGAAAGACAATCCTCTTTTGAGAGGCACTTACTGGAAAAAACAAAACTGGAGTGGAAGGCCAGTGGAGGATCCAAAAGTAGCAGTAGCTACTGATCCAAAAGGATGCAGTAGCAGGCACTCAGATTGGAAAAGTAGTAGTTTCCGAGGGAAATCACCTTAATTAACAGAAGATGGAAAACTGTTTATGCCTGCTGAGCATACACACCCAATTGCCTTAGGATCAATAGAATCAATATTTCCCAATCTGGGAAGAAAGAGAGGCAAGGAGAAAAGCAGATGAGAGAGGTGTGGACAGAGAAAGTGCCCCAAGAACTGTGAATATAACCCTGCTTATGGCATATGTAGGTGTAGTTGGGAAGAAAAGATATGCAAATGGTACTGTATAGAAGAGCCACAGGAAAGAGTTTTGAAAAACACCACTTCTGCCATTTTTCCTGCATAACCTTTAATGGGTCTGTACTAATAACAAAGGAAAGTAGATCAAGAAAGCGACCTTCAAGTTAAAAAAGACAAAACAGAATGACAAAAATATAAAACATTCCAAGGATGAACAAGCAAAACTGCAAAATGCCTGAGAAGCTAGAAAGGAAGTAATTTCAGTAAGTTCAGTAAAATATCCAAATATTCTGAGATTTAACCAAAACAAGAATTCAATAACAATTCCCTTCTTTTTATAGAAAAGATAAAAATTAAACAGTAGTAAGGAACTGACAAACATAGGTTTGGAGTTTCACTTAATTCTAGAAAATATTTGATATTTTCTTGACTGCTTCTAAGTTTGATTCAAGATAATAATTTACCATTTCTGTCTTTAACCACGTCTTTATGAGTCACTACCATATAACAAAATCATTCCTTTCTTGTATTTGCCCCAATAGAAACATTGATTAAGCAATAAAGAAAACTTGGAGGGAACAAAGAAAATAAAAACAAAATTCCTTCATGAATTTCACACACCACTGAATTCCATAAACTGAAAACATATTTTTTGTCTTCTCAGTCATCTCTCTCCCCCCTCCTTGTTTGAAAGCAGTGAAAGAAAAAAAGATATTGTCTTTAAACTTCTAAAGATTTCTCCCTTTTGTTATCCTTAGAAACATTTTTCAGGTCATCAAAGAGTATTTAGCAGTCAATGATCTCTCAATGAAAAAGTCAATTCTTCATAAAGGAACACTTGTTTCCTATCAGCTTGCTTACCTAGGTGAAAGAATAAACCAAGGAAAATCAGAAGTTGCAGAACAAAAAATACTGTGCAGACTTCCACATGCATGTATATACTGTACTTATTAGATGTGAATAGTGTACACTGTATTCAGAAGAAAATTGATGTGAGATTTTTTTTTTCTCTTTTCCTGTTTTCCTCATCCCAATTTGTAATTACATTCTATTTCAATTTCTACAAAAATATCACTATTTCTAGTGCAAAATCTATTACTCATATTAATTTTAGTAGATATAGGTTTGTGTACATCTACTTTGGTGACATGATCCAAATATGGTGATTTAATCAGTTCAGCAATCTGTTTCAGGTGGTTTAAACTCTTTATTTCTCTCTTTATTTTACACTTCTAAGGATTTATTTTGGTTCTGCTATTTTTACGCAACTTCTGTGAAATTCAGTGACATTTCATTGAAGTCTAAGTCTAAAATGACAACATTTATTCAAAGCATATCCAATGTTTCCTGCAATTTAACTTTGCATAGTCATTATCAACAAATCTTAATAACTTAAACATTATTCACTTACTTAACCCTCAAATATAATTTTTTTTTCACTGTATGTATACTGAAAATCTATCCTTGAAATCCTTATGTTAATATCTCAACACCAGTAGATATATTTTTCAACTAATTCACATTTCCAGCAGTGGTACATAAACTTATTTTGAGCACTCAAATGAATTTGGCTTTTTCATGTACAGCACACTAAGAAATGGAGACATTGGTGTCCACAATTAACTTCCACAAAATCAAAATTTTACTGCCAAAGATTTTGTAACTTGTTGATACAATCTTGAGTATCTTTTGGATAGTTCTGTTTCTGTGCTTCCGGACAAGCTTCAAGACAAAAATAAAATTTTTAAAAATCAGTGTTTTCCAGTGTGCACCTGTGCATTCTTGAGCACAGATTCACATGTGCCAAAAATCCTTCAATTCTCCTAGTGTGAAGGTGTACAGGACCTGATTCTCCTACACTGCAACATCATGGGACATTTAATTTTTTTTTTTCTCATTTTGTCTTGGGTCATAAGCCAGATTCTCCAAATGTTTCATAGGGAAAGCAGGTTATGCAGCATAACATAAAAGAGCTTTTAATGAGGGCACTTCCCAGGATTGTGAAAGACCTATATACATCTCCCCATTATGTTTTTTGTGCAATATTCCAGCAACTGTTCCACATTACTTGGCTACTAGTTCTTCTTGTTTATGTCTCCATCCAACTTTTTTATTGCAGGGGAAAAAAAAAACAAAAACAAAACCAAAAAAAGTGTTATTACAGTCTAAATTTTAGGTTTTCTCTCTAGATGTTGAAGAGACTGATGTTCTAATCTTCATTTTAAATCAAGTAAAGAAAGAACTTGAACACTTTTGGCTGCACCTTCTTTCACACAGTCATTCTTTGTTCTTTCACCTTCCTAAAACCAATAAGTGGGAGATTTTGGTCCACGTTTGTTTTTAAATCCATAAATATACATATGAATAAATAAAACACATGCATGCATATGTTCCAGCTCAAACTGGAACATTCCATTGAAATTTAAATGCAGTTCAGAGTTCTGACTAATCTAAAAACAAAACCAAAACAAGCAAACAAACAAAACAAAACAAAACAAAACAAAACAAAACAAAACAAAACAAAAAAACCCCAAAACAAATGAACAAACAAACAAAAAAAAAAAAACCAACCTGGAAAGCCTGTATTTAGTTTAAGTGGAAATACCACTAATCACATCTCTGGCAAAATTATAGGTCTATAGGAGAGTGGCAGGTAGTGAGTATCTGCTACAGGCAAGTGAGAAAAGAACCTTTAGTAGAAAGAAAGGCTGTTTAAGAAAATGATCCAGAAGGCTCAGACTCACAGGCTTAATAAAATCTCAGCATTGTCAAATGGCCAGAAGGAATTCCATAAATGTAGGCTAAAGCTTCTTGGACTATTGAAGCCACCCAATACCAAATAAAATATCATCTCTCAAGCAGTTACTGATTTTTATCCCTTTAGACTCCTCCTTTAAAAAAACGAAAACAAAAAAAAAAAACCAAACAAACAAAAAAAAAAGTTTTCCCTCTATTTCTACAAATCATCACTCTTTGGGAGTGGTTATTCTGGTGGCCTCCTGTAAATATATAGGCCACAATTACCTAAGTGTGCACCTGTAGTTACTGTTATTGTCTTTCTTCTTCTCTTCACAGCCTTTGCTCCAGGTTCAGTGACGTCCCAGATCATGAAGTGTGTGGGAGATGGATTTCTCTGCAATTTTCTGCCTCCGCAGTAGAACAAAGTAGCAATGCTTTCGTGGAGTTACAGGTGTTATCTGAATATACTTGCAATATTCCATGTGCAGTATCCAGTCTGGCAGGCGTCAATAGCTTGGCATATCTGCTGTGAAAACAAGAGAAAATATATTGGTCTGTGCAATCAGGCATGAGTGTGCATGCCTGGGAAACCGAGGAGACATGCAGGAAAGAGTCAATGTTACTACCTCAGCTTCTGATGGGCTTGGAGGGGTGGTTAGAGCACTTCAGCATTCCCCATGTGCATTTCTTCTGAAGCATAGAAAAAACATTTTGTTCATTTGTTTGAAGCTTGGCACTCCTCTTAGGTTTTCCCTCCTACTTATTTCAGATCTCTCTGACTACTAAATTCATTTAACCTACCCTCACCTTTATTTTTAGATACATATTTTCACACTTGATATTCATTTTCATACACTATTTTGAGGCTTTCCTGGTAATATAAGCTGCTGAGTTCTCATTCACACTTAGGTGTAAACACCTGCTACAAGTTCCTGAAGCCCATTCTGATGGAGACTTTTGGTTCACAGTCTCTCAGCAGTGTTCCCCCACACTTTTTAAGAGTGCCTTTGTTGTTGCAAATCCAATCTCTTTTTAAGTTCACATTTCCACCACCTCCTCTCTATCACTATGCATTTCTGTTACAGGCACATCACAAACTGCTGGCTTCTATGGTAAATGCAGATGATGGCTTGCCTGTAAATTAGATTTATGTGTGTAAAACTGATGCTTGTTTACACGCTGGAATGATGCCAAATACTAGCTCAGATGAAACAAAATATTTATGAATTTGATAAACTGGAAACTTACATCTTTATAAGGTGTTCAGAGTGGATTCAGGTATAATAGTTTCCCTTGCCCTGCCCCATTCTTCCTAAAGACTATGAGAAATACTGTATTTTTAAAAGACACAGCTCTTTAATTTATACTTAGTAATATGAAAGCAAAACTCTAAAACAATCCTTCATCAAACAAGTGATCTTAACTATTGTAATTCACATGAATTTAATTACACCGATTTTTAAAAGTAATTTAAATATTGCTTTAAGAGAAGTTGGTTTTTTGCTACCATAATAAAATAACTTGTTTTATACAAGATACAGAAGAATATAATTTGATCATTTCTACTGTTAGCCTTTGTTACATAGATTTTTACATAATCATTACTCATAATGTTCTGACAGATAATGCTATTACTAGCGTTACAATCTTTGCTATTATTATAAAAAATCTGGCTTTGTGAAAATTTTAATTTATTAAAATGTAATGAAAGCACATCTAACATGAACCATAATTTATGAAAATTTTAGATGTGCTGCTTGACATTCATGTCATCAGGCTTCAAAAGTTTCACATCTGAAATGTGAAATTACACAGATTTATAAAGATCCCTTTTCAGCATGTTAGCTGGCACTATCTTCTGTAAAATGTATATATTTGGCTTTAAAGAGACAGGCGCATGTAATTTTAATGTCAGCACCAGCATCACCAAAAAGTGCCCTGGCAATCAGTGGAAAGGTTTAATAGGTTTCCTGTCTTGTTCTTAATTTGCTGAAATTACAAAATCAATACTTTCAGTTGTAGCTGCAGCTACCCGTTTTACTGCTTTAAGATAAAGTCTACAATAAAGTAACCTTCACTTTCAATTTGTAGCACAGAACATCAGGGTGTTCTTGGCCACTAACTAGTCTTTCTTTTCTCAGCCCGTAAGAGACATTCTAGGTGTGTGATGTTGCCCTTCAAAGGGGAAAGGTGCATTTTGTATTAAGCATTGCTCTCATCAGTGGCTTGGTTTGTTTATTTTTTCTATCTCAGTCTACTCTCTCCTAAAGTCACCTCTGCACAGGTTGTTCATTATTTCCCCATTTCTCTGTGTTGATATTCTATGCTACATAAATAAGTGATTGGTGTTGAAATGGCCTAATCTTTATTTTACTCTACAGTCTTCCCTTGTGACAAAGGAGCTTATTTTTCTGCTGCAGCTGAAAAAGGAAATTCTCCATAGTTAGCCACATTTTTAATAGTGAACATGACCACTGCATGTGAAAAAGGCCTCTGAAAGGACCAGATCAACACCACTGGAAAGGTCAAGCTCTTGCACAGAGCAGGAAAAAAGCAATAAATAAATACCCTTCCATGGGCTTCTCTGCTATGCCTCCCAGCTCCTTAATGATAGAAGTGAAAAAACATATCTTTACACAAGCATTTAGTCTTCCAACTCAAGTCCAACCTTTTCCATGAGTATTCTAAACTCAAAAATTAAAGT
>VWZN01015675.1:2790-19854 GCA_013396955.1 Regulus satrapa | reverse complement strand
TACAAATTTGAATTTTAAACAGTATAGATTCTGTAATCAATCCCTGTTGATATTATTTCTATATCTATCTATATTTAGATATATACTTGCAATCAAACTATGAACTTTCCAACATTTGACTGATAACCCACTTGATCCATGGGATGTAGCTTCCAGGATATCATGACAGCCTCTTGTTTCTCTCTCAGCCGTCTATAAGACCTGCATACAATGATACACATATTCATCTTTAATCCTATCATAACTTTTATCTGACCTTCTGCTCAGTAGAGTTGATGTAAAAAATGGATGTTTGTTCATGAACAAACCTATGTATTGGATGATCTATATTCAGGTAACAGACTGAACAGGAAAAGCTATGTGATAAAATTTCATGCCAAACTACAAGAGAGAGCGCAGGATCGTAGTGTGCAAGAAATTAATTTTCCTTTTCAAGAGTTTGCATGGAAAACAGAGATTATGCTCCTCAGTTTGAAAATATATGTTAACAACATCCAACAGTTTCCTATAAATATTCAAAAACTGAGGGGCAAGAATGAGACAAAATAACAGAAAAGTCTGCTGTGGAACTCAAATCATATCAACAGTGTCTATTAATTAAATCCAGTTGCTCAAGATTTTTTGGAGAAGTGTTAAATTTTAAACACAAAGTTAATTATCACCTGAGAAGGAGAGAGGACCCCTTTATTTTTCAAGTAATTAATCAGAGTTCCAGTGACAAGAGACTACAGAGAGAAGAAGGAGAAAGAATCAACTTTATGATTCTTGAAATCCATGTCTCTAATATGTTCCTTTATTGCTATAGGATTCTGATATAATTGCACACTCCAGACTCTCAATTTCACATTAGTTAGTTCTATCTATGGCCGGTATACCGAAATCAGATACAATACAAAGGAAAATGGTCAAATTCCTATTTTGTAAAGTTTAAATTAAAAATTTCTAAATTTAATTTTAGTTCCTCGTTTTCAGATATTGATTAGTGAAACTGGATAAAAGATGGCTAAAATGGATAAGCTTCATTTCTATGCATTTGTAATATAAAGCATTCTGGAAAAATACAGCACCAAGACCTTCAGAACAGGACACTAGAGCTATCCCTGAAAGATTAGTAGAACAAAAACAGAAGTACAAAAGAAGAAGCAAAAAGATATCCTTTAACTAAAGATATTGCTCAAACATTTAGAGAATACTTAATTTAGAAAATACCTATTTGTAATTATTTTCTCCGCAAAGATAGACTTTATTTAAGCTTTCCTTAATCCAATAACATGGAGGCAAAGTTAATCAGCAGCATTCAAAGATCTGGTATGTTAGACTGTTGGTGGCAAAACTTCTATTACAGAGCAAAGACAGACTGAATCTTATAATGTGATTCATTACAATTAATGTCAGTTTTCAAAGCTACTGGTAAGAATGGTTGAGAAACAATATTGTCTTTGGGAAAACAGAGAGTTTGAAAACATTTTGGATCTCAGAATGTCTCAGATCCCTAGACTTACATGAAGAAATGAAACCAAAATATTTTGAATCATTTTCATTTTAAAATTTTGGTTTACACTCATGCAGTATAAATTAGATGTGAGGGATTTTAGAACAAAAACAGACTTCTGGCTTTGATGAACTGATTCTTCATTGATGTTGGAAACAAAAAAAAAATCTAACTGGTTCTTGCAAATCCTTAAAGCTCTCTGTGCTAGAGCTCAATAGGATGCTAAAGCAAAACACAGACAGCTATAACTTCCTTGTCATTCTTTGTCAAGAAAACCTCAACTTAGGTAAATCTCTCTCTGAGTCTTATTCACCAAAGATCTAACCTGTAATGCACTCTGACATTATAGCAGTTTTAAGCAGATCTTTAGTATCTTACTTCTAATAGTATCTACAGATACTCTATACCTATCCTCTGAAAAAACTTTGAAAGCAGAGTTTTGTTTAGACCAAAGCAGAGAATGACTAACCAGATAGTTTTGCCTCAATTTTCCTGTTTACACAGTTTGTGAAGCAGCAGGGAAGTATAAGTTTGAGGATGAAAACAATGGGAATAGAGTTTCCTACTCTTTAAGATTTTAAAGAATGTAATAGGATTTTTGCAGTCTGCTTGGACTCTGTACTTGTTTTAGTAAAAGTATTTTGCATTTTTAGTAACAAGATTGGAGAATCCAAAGTGTGTAAGAAGAGCATGCCAAAAAGTGAAACAATTTGCATTTGAGGATGCTACTCACACTTCTTCCTACTTTTAGGAATATCTTGCCAAAAGCATAAGGTTTTACTTCCCTCTCCTATTCATCACTCTTCCCCAGCCCAAGTCACACCCTGAATATTTATGGTCTGATCTTTGTTGTTGGTAGTATGGAATTTGTAACAGATTTGTTACTATGAATGTCTGCTTTGATGAGACATCCTTTGTTTGTTGTTGATACTCTTTGTCGATGAAAGAATGAGGGTATGTTCTTGAAGTTCTACAATTGTGTGCATGAGCAAAAACTTATTTTGGAGAAAATGGAAAGAAATTTTGCCATTTTCTACCTGCTGTATGAGTGACAAAAAAGCACTCATGCTTCAACCTGCAACACATGAGACACAGATGCAGCACCACCCTGAGGAAGACATGCTTATTTTCATGCTCTAAGACTCTGTTAGTACTTCAGTGTGTTAAATATTGAGATTAAAAAGAGTTTTACAGGTGGAATTCACTACTAGGGACTGACAATATGTAGCTGAATTACCAAGGAATTACAACTCAATTATTTCNTCTTTTCTTTTGATTTTTTTTCCCAAAACACCAAAAAAAAAAAAAAAAAAAAAAAAAAAAAAAAAAAGGACAGAGTGCTTCCATTTAGAAGGTGCAGAGATTCTTTCTTTGTTTAGGAAACAATTAAATATTTCTGATTTGAATAATTATGACAAAACATTGTGATATCTTCTCATCTGTTGCAAGACCTATTTTCAGAACAATATCCTTACAGAGATGAGTCAGGACTTAGATGAGATAGCTGAAATTAGCAGTAATGTTAAAAATTCACACTGTCCATACCTGTGTTTTGCATTTATCCATATTTTATCTGCAAATTAAAGTCATGCAAATCAATCAGTATACTTTACAGATAAGATGACTTATGGCAGAGTGAATGTAATAACTTTGCTGTATGAAACTGTGACAAAATGCAAGATCAGGATGCTAAAGAAAATTTCCAAAACCAAGGAGACTGTTTATTATCTTTTGCATATTGGTGCTGTCAAGAAATGGCAATAAAGCAAGTTTCTTAGACATTTTCTTCATAATTTTTGAGATAATTTTCTTTCTAAATATGGCTTGCCATTATTTTGGTGGAGGCATAAGTTGCAAGAGGAAAAACCAGACAGCCCATGGCTGAAGCAATATTATCAATAAAGAGGTCACATAATAGCATTATTTTTATATTGTTTACTAATAATAGCTTTGTGGGTGTTTTTCCTACTATACCCTCCTGAGTAGTTTTAAATATTTTTTTTCTCCTTCTTTAATAAAAAAGAACAGAGCAGAGATGAGTTTGAGAAAGCAAATTTCAATATTACACAGATGTCTGCGACCTGTTGTTGCTGAAAAGCTCCAGAAAAGTAATCTAGATCTCAAAGAAGGCATGGTCTCCAAGAGATGTGTTAATGGCCGTAATTGATGCTCAGTGCAACCTTTCTTGAACCATGGCAGTCACTATTTTATGTAGGTCTGCCAAAGAAAACTTTTGTGTTGATCAAATAAATCATCTGAAAACTGACTAAAAGTATTTGAAATTATACTTCAAAACATATATTTCTATCAAGATGTGGACTGAAAATGGTATCTGAAAAAATAGAAACACTAGAATGCAAATTCATAAGAATATAATTTTTAAAATTACAAAACACAATATTTCACACAGGTCCAATCAAAAAAACTCAACTGAAATGACATTTCTCACTGTGAAGTTCCTTATTTCACTGAAGTGATAAAACTCTTACACTTCAAATTATTTTCTATTTCTATAGAATTGTATCACCTTACAAAAAAGGTACATTTCCCAGATCTGTTCCCTTAGAGATCAGCCTACCAACCAGACTATGTCTTATATCATATACCACACAACTTATTTAGAGCATTCACTATGGAATTATGAATTTGCATGGAGTCCAGCCCAGAGGGAAAAAGAGAAGGCCGACTGCTTTGTACATGCAGACTGTGACTTAAAGGGATACTTAATTTGGTATTTTGGTCATTAACTAATGCACAAAGCATTTTCACAGTTCAGACTGCCTCTCCACTCTCCCCCCAGTTCTATATAGAATATAAGAATTAGTAGGCAAGATAGAAAAATCTTGAACTGTTGACAAATTATTTTTGGAAAATTTTGGTTTTCATCATAAATTATTTTCATGTACTATTAAAAAATATCAGGTCAACACAGCTTTTTGTTTGCTTGTTTGTTTGGGGGTTTTAATGGCTTCTTTCTGTTTAAAACAAACAACACATTTCTTAATTTAAAAGCATTCATCCAAAAATTAGAAGTAAAAATAAATAAGGAAAACTAAACTTCCATCAGTTAGATATAATAAAGACCAACAATATCAATAATTCTTCTTCATTAATGTCATTTCCCAATCTTCATTCAAAACTTTAGAAGAAAAATGACTCAAAGTTGGATTTGAAGACATACAGTTTCAAGCCAGAGAAGAAAATTCTCAAGTGTATTTTCCTAACATATTCCTTTAGCATCATAGAATGATTTGTGTTGTAAGGGACCTTAAAGTTCCAATTCCCTTGGTATGGGCAGAAATTCTTGCAACCTGGCCTTGAACACTTCCACTTCCTTGGGGCACCCACAATTTCTCTGGCAACCATTTGCAATGTCTCACCACTCTCACAGCAAAGAATCTAATCAAAACCTGCCTTCCCTCAATTTGAATCCATTCCTCCTTGTCTTTTCTCTACATGCCTTTCTAAACACTATCTATTTTTCTTGGAGTTCTCTATTTTTTTCTGTAGTTCTGTAGCTATTTAAAGACTGCACTTAGGTCACCCTGTAGCCTTTTCTTAGGCTGAAAAACCCAATTCTCTCAACCTTTCCTCATAAAAATGCTCTGTTCCACTAATTCCTTAGTGACCCTCCTCTGGACTCACTCCAACAGTTCCATGTTCTTCCAGAGCTGGATGCAGCACTGTAGGTGGGGTCTCACCAGAGAGGAGCAGAGGGACAGAATCCCCTCCCTGGCCTGCTGCCCACGCTGCTCTGGATGCAGCCCAGGGCACGTTTGTCTCTGTGGGCTGTGAATGCACATGGCTGGCTCATGTCCAGCCTCTCACCCACCTGACCCCCATCTGCTTGTCTCCCAGCTTGTGTTGGAACTGGGGGTTGCCCCAACCCAAGTGCAGCACCTTGCCCTTGGTCTTGTTGGACCCCATGGGCCCACTTGCTGAGTCTGCCTGGGTCCCTCTGGATGGCACCCCATCCCTCAGGTGTGGCAACTGCACCACTCAGCTTGGTGGCACTGGAAAATTTTCTGGGGGTGTTCTCAGTCAATTAATATATGTCATTAATAAAGATATGAAAAGCACTGGTCCTGGTACAGACCCCTGAGGGAGATCAATCATCACTGATTTCCACTGGGACTCTATGCTGTTGGCTCAAAGTGGACTATTACCCTCTGGATGTGTCCACCCAATTGCTTTCTTATCCATTGTACAATCCACTCATTGAATCAATTTCTCTCTAGTTTTGATGAAAAAATGTTCCTGAACATCCTGAACAGGACTTTGTCAAAGGATTTTCATAAATTAATAAATAAATTCTATCACTCTTTCCTCGTGAAACTGATGTAGTCACTCCATCAGAAAAGCCTGTTATGTGGGTGAGGCAGGTCTTGCCCTTGGTGGGCCCATGCTGAATCACATTCCTGTTCTCTGTGTACCTTAGCATGGCTTCTAGGAGGATCTATCCCATGACCTTTTCAGGCACAACAGTGAGACTGAAAGGTCAGTGGTTCCCAAGGACCAAGTTTCTATATTTTTAAAGTTATTTTCCTTTTTCCAGTCACTTGGAGCTTCACCAGAATGCCAAGACTATTTAGTTACCATGGGGAGTGCCTTGGTGGCTACATCTGCCAATTCCCTCAGGAATCTGGGATGTATCTCATCAGGTGCCATAGACTTAGGTACATTCAGGTTCCTCAGGTGGTCATGAGCCTGGTCTTTACTTTCAGTGGGAGTGACTTGGCTCCTCCAGTCCCCATCCTGCTGTCCTTCTCACTCACAAGACATTTCATTTGTCTCTTCTGGTTTTGTTATAGTTCTTTTTACTTCTGGTAGTATTCATAGAAAATAGAATTCAAATTCAGACTTATATTGCAAAATATAAGTTTTATAAAGCTATTTTTTATTACAGAATAATTTTTGGAGCATTTAAAAGGCAATTTCAACAGCTGTTCTCTCTTTAACAGCACAGGAATTGGGGGGGTTACACATCAGGTGAAGACTAGTCGGGAAATCAGAAATCTTTGAAAACAAATCTCATGGCTCAAAGGCTTAGTATATTTGAAGCTAAATTTGAAACTGTCAACACAATTCTAATCTCACATAATGTCAGGATGTTTGGGGCTTTGCTTTTTTTTTTTTTTTTTTTTTTTTTTTTTTTTTTTTTTTTTTNTTTTTTTTTTTTGTTGTTTATCACTCTTACTGACATTTGATACAGCTCTGTACAATGTCTGCAGATTTTATCCCTTTAGACAGAAGTGACTGCAAATCTTCATACTGCACAGGAGATAAGCTCAAATATTTATACTATCAAATTATATAATCCTATTCAAGAGTTGTAATTTTAAACGAATCTATTTGATGTTAAAGAAACTAGCCAGCTTTGCTAGCTTTGTATCTCATTTCAGATTTGGTTAGCCTAAGCTGTTAGAATTTGGAAAGATAACTTTCTTTTCTCGGGGGAAAAGTCCCTCTGTTAACAATTAGAATTAGAATAATTATATAAATGTGTGACAAATTAAATAGAAAGACTGATGTATGTGATTACAAAACAAAACTTTAAAAATCATAAACAACATACTCTGATATTTAATGTCTCAAAAACATAAAAAACCTAAAGATTAGGAAATTTGAGATAAAATACTTAAATTATGAAAAAAAAATTGTTTATTATTACCTTTTATTTAATTGTGAACTAATATAGTCACAAAATACTAAAGGACCTTATTCACAGAGGATATTTCTTCTCAGTTATTTTCTCATATTAGTTCAATGTACTTTGAATTTTCTTGGTTTCTAGGCAGTGTGCATGGGTTATCTATTCTCCTGTTTTTTTGTTTTTTGTTTTTTGTTTTTTTTTTTCACCAGGGCCTAAGGTTAACAAGCTGTTTATTGATTTTTTGTATTTATGTGATATTCTCTTATATTAAATGGAAAAGTTCTGTATCCCATTGAGCAACTGAAGATATTTGGTTTTATACAGTCCACAGATCTTTTGGCTAGCACATTTAAAATATCCCATCCACCAGAGAAAACTGCTGGGTTAGTATGAATAATATAGGTAATGTAATTTTGTTTTTGTTTTGGGTTATTTTGAGCTCAGAATTGTAAAATCTATTTTTTCCATAATAGTTATACTGTTGTATTTTAAAGAAGTCCTACTTCTCTATGTCCTACCTACTTATTGTACATATGTACTGCAGAAATTTGAACTGATTTGGGATTCCATGTGATAATCCATGTGCCCACAGAACTACATGGGACCATATCATCATTAATGGTGGGATTTACTTTTAATTAAGTAAAATACTTCATAAAGTTCTTTTACTGGTCAGGGATTTTCATTCACAAGGAAATATCTCCCTGTTTAGAGCATCACTGTAAGAACTCATATCATCTTTAGGTTTCTATAAATTAAGAATTAGGTTTCTATAAATTAAGTTTCCTCAGAAATGTCAGAATTGTTACTCTACCCTGCAGCACTGCTCACTCCTAGTTCTAATGGCTTTTTATTGCCTGGAGAAACCTGCACATTTCCACATTCATAAAAATGTTCCTTAAGGTGAAAAAGGAGTTCTTCAAATACTGATTGAAAAGTAATTGCCTGAGGCCTTGAATAGAGCTGCAATGCTGAAATAAGCATTCATTCCAAAGTTTTTAAAGATGTGAAGAAAAATAAATCCACATCCTTTACACACTTGCTGCTAAATCACGCACCAGGACATGGATCTCACTACCTGCTACCGTACAACCACCACAACCCACAGGAGCACCATAAAGTACAATACTAGAGGCTTCCCTTAGATATTTGTTAAAACTGTGTGTTTCCACAGTACTTAATTGGTCTTAATAGAAGGAGGTAATTTAATAACACAAACATTTTGTCCCAAAATATGGAACTTAAAATTCATGCTTTTATACAAACAAAAAGACACAAACACAAATCTGAGATCTTGTTTGTATGATTCATATTCCAGACATTGATATCTAACTCCCTATGCAGAAGATCTGTTTCCTACCTAAATTCTAATTTATCTTTCATCTTTTTGCCACTGCAATGACAGAAATTCACATAGTTTCAGATATTCAGCACAGTTTGTGGTACCCCTAAAATGAAAAAACTCTGGGCCTTTCATGTTCATTGACTTTGCTAGTTTATTCCTTTCCTGATGGACCATAGTGCTGTAGTCACCCATACAAGCTCTACACCTTCCCATCAAAGATATGGTTCAAGCAGCCCTTTTTGACCAGTTTGCAAGTGTCTTGCCCTCCACTAATATTTTAAATTACCATGTAAACTGCAACAAATGAGACTTTGGAACTGTGTGAAATGGTGTAGAACATTCAATTACAAAGTCTCTGCATGTGGCTGCAGTGGCAGCCTCTCAAGGTTTCATTTTGCTTTGCAGGACATCCCAGTTTGACAGCTATTCATGAATGCATTCTGAAAGACATTTAGCATAATATAGAAGCAAAGCTGTGGAAGCAGATGCCCTACTTGCTAGAGTCACTGGGTAAAAGAAAGATGTGTGTGTAACATCAAGTGCTATCCAGTGGGAGAATAAAGTGCAAACAGAATCTGAAAGAGTCAGACAGATAGTCAGGTCAGAAAGAATATTCATGTAAAAGGTAAAAGAGTGAAGAAATACAGCAGATACATGCTGGAGCAAAAGGGGAGAAATGCAAACAATTTCTCAGTAATGGTTAGCTGTGACATTTTCAGGCACCTGTTTTCACCACATGCTTATTATTATGTAAATTCTGTTGCAGGTCTGAAACAAAGCTCCCCCCTTTTTAATTAAACTCTTGAAATAGGAGATCTCTCCATGATTGTCAAAATGATTAAAATATGTACCATTATGATAAAGGACAATAATCACTCCAAACCAATACAATAATAGTACCCAAGGTTTTAAAAATAACCTAAATATACAATCACAAAGGATAAGTACCTACAAATTGTATCTATCGAGTGGCACCTTCTCTGTGATACTGACAGCAGATGAAGGATGAAACATTCCATGACTATTATTATTATTTCTGGGACAAATTAACAGAATAGCAAAACATCGATGCAGGGGTGTAAACATGAGCACTGCCAAGACCTGGTTGCAGATATCCATAAACCTCACAAGGTAAGTGTCACTCTTGACATCTTTAATGAAAAGGTAGTTGGAGAATATCATGCAACTGTTCTGCCCAAATAAGAGGGGTTTTAGAATGCTTGTAAAAAAAATAAAAATAAAAAAAAAATCCAATAATAACGTCAAAAGTAGAGCTCATTAATACGTTAAGTATATACAATGTTCAGAATTTCTAACATGTTATGATTTTCTGAAATTTGCAGCATGAACTTTATGGTGAGTTTAAGGAAGAATTGCATAAAAGGAAAAAAAAAACCCAAGAATTAAAAGTAGATTAGTTCTATTTAATCTTAACAAGAAATGCTTTGTTTTCTAATGGAAATTTCTTTCAAATGCAGAGAAATCTATGCGCTATATTTTAACTATTGAATAGCAATATTGTTCCAGGGGGGAAAAAAAAAAATCAGAAAAAAACACTTGCTTGTTGAATTCTCTGTGTTTGTTGGTGGTTTTGGCTGCAGTTCTGTTGAGAAGGAGGACCTGGAAACTAGGTTAGTTTTTTTACACTTTCATTTTTTCTGGGTAACCTAAATTGCTATTATTTATACAAATTTAGAAAGGGATACTCGCTTCCATGTTAAAACCTAAAATGATTAAAGTTCTCCTTTACAAGGTTACATCTAACTTTTTTATGAATACTGAAGTCTACACTATTTATATATGACAATGTCAGCAAAAAAAAAAAAAAGAATATAGATTTTTTTTTCTCTTTGTGGCTGAAACTCTTACTTTATATTATCTTTAAGCAAGATAAAAATATGGCTTTGTTTATGATTTCACTGGTTACAATTTAATCCTCTGCAAGATCATTAAAACTTTTATTTGCATGTCTGCATCTAGTGTTTATTACTCTTTAAACTGAATTCAGCTTTCTAATAATAACCACTTCAGTTTTGAATTTTACATTTTAATTAAAGAGATGTGATTCCTTTGGAAGTATACAGGATACTCTCTAAATTAATGCATAAGCATCATAGAAGTGCTTGATGCTCATGGAAGCTACAGTTAGTCTAGGGATACAATATTTGCAGAAAATATTGCAGAAACTCATGTACACTAAAAAGAAATTTGAATGCTTAATATTATGCTAACAGATGGTTAATAATATTCCTAAATCTGTATTAAATGCCAGAGGATAGTAGAGATAAAGTAACCAATGGTGATTTATAACAGAAAGAACTAATATTCAAATTAGAAATATTAACATACCTTCCCTGTTCAAAGAATAATTTTATCTCAAATAATCTTGGTATTATGTCCCTTGAGTTATGAAATTATGTATTTATTATGTACTCCCAAAGCAATGTATAAATGTAATAGATCAAAAAACCCCAAAGGTTGTGCGGGATGTTATTTTTGTCCCCCACTGAACTCTATTTTTTTCTATAAAAAACCCAAAACTGTTTGTAAAAATAACTGTACAGAGTGTATAGATAATAGCCTCAGTTGCAACTAAAAGGTTTGGTTTTAAGTCACTTAATTTACACTGTTTGAAATGCTGACTATGACTCTGAAGATACCTCTGATGATGTCAGAATCTTTGTTCTTTGTATTTGATTTCCACCATGTCATACTATTGTACCCCTGGGAACATACAGTTTCCAATACCTTTTTCTGTGCATATCTTAAACCAGTAAATTATCTATTGTATCTGTCTGAATCTTTGAGGAAACCTTTTATTGGCTGTAAGGTTTGATCATAAGAATAAATTTTAAAGGCCGTTTTTACCACTAACTTAAACTTCCAGGAAAAAACAAAACAAAACAAACAAAAAAACAAACAAACAAACAAACCAACCAACAAAAACAACCCAAACATACCCCAACCAATCTCTTAATCTCTTTGTATTTTTTTTTGTATGTTTGTTTTTGCTTTTTAAGAAAAATTATATTTATTCATGAAGAATTAGCCAATGATCTAGTTACTTCAGGAGGTATTTTGTGGAAAATTGCTTATATAGACTGACAAGGTAATGTTGCTTGTTTATGTTCTGTATGTCTTTTCTTAGAAATCAAGTTCTTGGCATTTATCAGTCCCTATTCAACATTCAGTTAGCTGTGACAGTATTTACTTGCATATTTTGATATACATCTACTCATAAAGTCAGAACCACAGATTTCCAAGAGGATTGATTTCTATTTTTGTTTTCATTTAGATCATGTTACCTTAAGAGCAAATTATTATCTTACAGTTCCTGATACTTTTATGAAAATTGAAAACTTTGTGTGTTGTAAGTATGAGGTCAGCATTAATATCTTAATCAACTTAAAAGCAGCATTATAACTTATTTGTATAGATCCTTAAAAATGGTACAAGTCAATGGAGAAAAATATACCCACAAAATTTTATTCTTAGTTTCACTCAAAGCTATTGGAGTAGTGGTTGTGCAGTGTCCTAGATGGCACCCTTATGAATTTTTTCCTAATGTCCTTTTGCTTTCTAAAGAAGTCAGGCAATAAGATTAAACCTTGACAAATATCCCAAGATTATGAGTAAAAATGAATTTATTTGTGAAGTCAAATGTTAATCTTCTATTAGGTTTTGAAAAATGTCTATACTTATGGCTGTCAATTAGTTTAATAACATACATTAAGCCCATTAACCTAAGGAAACATTGTGCAATTTTAAAATGTTTATTTTATCATGCAGTGCCAATACATTTTGTATTGTCAGTTGATTAATATTTGGATTAGTTGTATAATTATGGTGGGATAATCAGATTGGCACATGTACAACATGGTTTACGCAGGGACTGAAGGTCCCAGCCTGAGCTGGGACACATCCCCTGGGCCCTTGGCAGGAAATGGTGGAGCTGAAAGTCCCAGGCGAGACCAGTGCCAGCCACTGAGGCCTGTGAGCACCCCAAGGACCTGCTCAAGTCTGTCCTTTAGACATTGACCAGCTGCTTTGGAGACAGAGTATTGTGATGGACTTTCCCTCTGAGGGAGTGCTGGCGCTCTCAGGATAATGTGGTCAAACATGTTTTCCCATGTGAAATAGCTCAGGCACTTCTAAAACTGAGTAAAAGGAGGAAAACAATCCATGGGTAAATTTGAAACTGCTTAGATGAGCAGCACGTCTTGTGTCAGACTCAGGATTTGATCTCTGAGCCTCTCTAGTGTCAGTGATGGAGATTTTGCCATCATGTGGGAAACTAGAAAACTGAATGAACACAGAAGACCTTCAATAACAATACATCACTTCTGCTAAAACTGAATGAACACAGAAGACTTTCAATAACAATACATCACTTCTGCTTTCTACAATTTTGTTGGTTTTTTTTGGGTTTTTTTTTTGTTTTTTTTTCAGATGGACAAATTATCTCAAGGGGATCCACAACTCTCACTTACCCCCATCAGAAGGTAGATGCTCCCTTCCCAAAATATGTTAGAGCCCATGCTCAGGCTGTGGCATGATTGTGGATATCTGATGCCTTCTGCTAGTTCAGAGGTTAGAACTTCTTCTGAATATAGCTCTGGGCCATTCCCATGTGTACCCTGGCACTGGGTACAAGGGAGAAGGGCTCAGCTCCTCACACTCAACTTCCCTTCCTCAGGAAGCTGTAGGGAAGTCACTCCTCAACCTCCTTCTCTTCAAACTAGACAAACTCAGAGTCCTCAGCCAGTTATTTCAAACTCACTATGAGACATCCACCTCTCCATAGTGAGCAGTAGGACCTCAACACCAAAGTCTGGTGACTTACAGGTTTTCTAGAGGGAAAACAAGGATACAGTTGGATACCACCTATGATAATTCTTTGGATAATATTAGGAGACAGATAATTTTAAAAAAATTTAAAACAGCTATCAAACATTGCCTTTTTTTCTTGCGACTAGTGAGCACCACTACAATTAGATTGGTGACTGCTCTGGAAAATAACATATATATGAGTAATTCCTTTATGGAAATATTTTTAATATTATTTTTAACAATAACAATAAGTTATAAAGAAGTCCATTATGGATTTTTTACAAGTATGTCCCATTTAATTGAAATATGACCTTTCTCTACTCTTACACAAGAAATGACAAAATCAAGTTTTAAAGCACTCATATTTTCAAACTGATAATAAAATGAAACCAGGGTCCGTTTTAATTTTTTGAGGATGAGAATGCTGAAAACCAGTATACCTGAAATTTTCAGGTTTACTATACCTGAAATTTTAGCCAAAGCCTGTCACACCAATCTCTGCTCAATTAGCCAATAATTACCAGCTTCCAGAAAGCAGACATGAAATAGATGAGGGTGGTGTTTTGGGTTTGTTTTTCTGTGTGTGTGTGTAGGGAAAGTGTTTGAATATCAGAAGCAAGAACTGCACCCTAGTAAAGTTAAAGTAGGTACTATTATACTGAAATCCAGATATATTTGTAGTTTGCTATCACTTGAATACTGTTTTCAACACTGTTTCCACATAAAGACAATGTACTTTATGTGGGCCAGTCCAGTGTAAGATTTGTATCTCTGACAGAAATCTGTTTTTATATAAAAAATACTCATGTTCAGCAGAATGATTCAGGAATTAGTCAGCTTTTTCCCAAGCACCAATTTCTTCAGTATAAGCATGACTGAGATTAGAGAATGCTTTTAAATTAAAAACATGGGAATTCTGGGGGAAAATAATACCTATTTTGGTAACACGAGTTAAATTAGTCTCAAATAATATTGTACTGCAAAATATTATTTACTCTTCATATTTGAAGAATGACTTAGAAAATCAGTCTGAAATTTATCATTAGTTAAAGCACATGAAGACTAACAAGTCAGTGGAACTGGAGAAAAAATAGACAACAAACACTCAGCTTTAGTTAAATCATCAAACCAGCCTAATTAACTACTACTGAACTGCATATATATGTACATACATGCACTCTGGAAATGGTGTGATACACATTTATATTCTAAATGACTGAAAAGTCTTTATAGGCTTCTGTTTGTCTGTTGTGTCTGCATAAGTAGTAGACTCCATCACATAAATTGTTATTATGGATAGAGACCTAGTAATTCCAAATTATGGAACTAAGATAGAAAAATGCGATCATCTAGAAGAAGGCACACCAGTAATTAAACTAATTTAAAATATATATATTCAACAGTGTGGTCATATAAACTTCAGCTAAATCTTATGACATAAAAGACTGAAAATCAGAAAATTTATGTTTGGCAACAGCACAGTACGTACAAATTTGTAATTTTTCTTCTAAGTAAATAGTCTAGAATATAACAGTGAGCATCATATTATTTGACAGAAATGTTCAAAAGGCATTGAATGATACAACATTAAATACAATTGATTAAATCTATTTCAGTTACATTTACACTGAGATTGATCATATTGAAAATGGAGGACAAGGAAGCAAAGTGAGAAAGTTATTACAGTAGTTTAAGGAAGACCAGAAATTAAACATTCACAATGACTTTTTTCTAGTTGTTCTGTAGTCTGTCATCACACTGTCAGAGTACTTGGTGCTTGTTCCTTCCCTTCTATTCACTAGGGTAATCCATTGTTGAAAATAGCTAATTTTTATATAAAAATACAGTGCTGTTTCTTCTATTCTCCACAGAAACCTTTGAATTTTATTAAAAATAATTCTACAGCAAAAAAGCACTCGGAGTCCAATCCCAAAAGTTTTTATATACATATATATACTGCACAAAAAGAGTTACTAAGCAGCTTGATTAGACAACCGCAGTATCTGTTACATTTATCCGGGCTTTCCTTTACATCCTCTCTGAGAACACAGATTTTAATTGCTCAATATCCTGCTGTCACCAATTTGTCCTAGGTTAAGTATTTTCTAGTAGTACACATATTTCCTTTGCTAATACATGGAAGTGTCATCAGGGAAACTGTTCCTTAGCTTTAATAAGGAGAGACTTGAAAGTAAAATAATCAGCTTCAATAAAAATATTCTGATTTTTTTTATTTTAACAAAAAATGTACTCATTCTTTTGAAGATTGTATCAAATTCAGTTGAATATATTAAGCCAAACCAGCACATAAATTACCTTATGTAGCTTCCTTTTCTATTTTCTTGGTGTATGCTTTGAAATCTTCTGCTTTTTCAGCTCCTTTTACAGCTTCTACAGAAATTATTCTATTTCCTGAAAACTGAAAAATCTTTCCACTTCAATTTCTCAGCTGTTTTGTGGGAAGGTGGAAGTCCAGCTAAAAATGTTGGTGGCAGTTGGGTGCTAGGATTCCACTTGCATCTGCTCTCTTTTTTTCAACAACATGTATGAACTCATATTAGGTTACAAATTAATAACCAGAACTCAAGGCCTCTATTAATAAAACCACAGTTGTTAATTAACCAGATAAATATAAAAGCCTTAGAAGATAGTATGATTTCTATTTTAAAAACAACACCATACTTCAGAAAAAATTCACAGTGCTTATACTCAAATGCCTGAGGTCAGAACTGGCATTGATCAAACATTACATGTCCAGAGCTTTCATTAACTAAACACTAAAGGAGCTTTCTTCCCAAACACCATGCACAGGTATTCTGGAAGAGCATTTGTCTTCCCACTGCAAACAGGTGCCATTGCAAACCTCCCGCTGCTTCATTACTACAAAATATGCAACACTGAATTCCTGATTATAATGTATGGAAGCATACTACACTGGTAACAGAACTATTTCAGCATTTTCATCTACAAAATGTATGCGTGAGCACCAAAGGATCAAGATTTGGAAGGATGAACCAGATTAACTCCCTAAATTAGTCCTAGCAAATATGTATACATACAGTTGAATATCATGCTTAGTAAACTTGCAAAAGCTTATAATTCTCTATCCAGATTATCTTTTCTTGGCTAACAATTTAGCCAAGAAAAGAGAATCAAATCTTCAAAATTCCAATTAATTGTTAATCACATTTTTGGCATTAAAACCTTTCTGTCCTTAGATCAGTTCTCCCAGCTGCAACAGAATGTTTTTAAAAAGTCCTTTAAAAAACGGTAAACCATGTACACAAGCAATAATCAAAACCTAAATTGAATTCAAACACTATCTCAAAAGTGCAAAAAAATGTTCATGAAAAAAAAACTAACTTCTGGAAATGTGACATTTATATTCCATTCATAGCTCCAGAAAAATAGCTCTAATTTAGATACTATTTTGTGACCTAAATTGTATTTCTTCTGTCTTTCATTCAGCTTCTAGAAAGAAATTTTGTGGAAGACAACTGATTTTATTATATTTAAATATTGCAACTTTAAATTCAAAATTTGGGTGTGTCCGCTATACTGAAAATATAAAGTGAGAGGAAGATACAAATAAATTAAGATGTCTTTAACATGGAGAAAAAACCCATCAATTTAGTCAATGTTTCTATGTAAGTTCAGCCTTAGAGCCACATCCAGTCATCTGTTAATAAACAAGACCAATGTTTTCTGTTGACATTATCAGGTGTTCAGAAAAGCACACATACT
>VWZN01015674.1:275697-291559 GCA_013396955.1 Regulus satrapa | reverse complement strand
AATCCCTTATTCTTCACTTCTTGGATGTGAAAAAACTGAGTTAACAGGGCAACCCAAAGACCCCAGGACTCCATGCTCACTATTCTGCATTCAAACATGTGCAAAGACTAAGTAAGGCTACACCCAGGACCACGCTTAGGAGCAAGTAAAAAGCTTATCCTTTCTAAATTAAATCAAACATCACAGGCTGGTCAGTTCATTGCAATTTAAGAGAAATGGCAAAGCTTATTATAATAAAGTTAAACTAGAAAGCAAAACGTAGCAGGCAACATGCAGAACTATGCTACTGATATCACAACTTCCGTAAACAGGCAATAAAACACAACAGCTCATCCCCCCGGCCCTACTGCACAGAAAGCCCTTCAAGAATCACTCCTACAATGCAGTTAAGTAGAAGATTTCAGAAAAGGATGCACAAAAAACATTTAGCAGACTTAACAATTTGATTAAACAGAGTCCTGGGAGTTTAACACAAGTTCAACAGCATAACATTTACAACAAGAAAGAAGAAAGGCACCTGGAGACATCTGACACTGGGCATGCTCTGCAGGCATCTCAGTGCGCACATGCTCTCTACCAGGTTGGAGCAGCCTAGCCACAAAGACCTTGGCACAGAACACTGCAGGGTGACAAAAAGGAAGGAAGAGAAGAAGCAGTTAGATGCCACAACAAATCACTCAAGGCAGGCAACTCATTAGTATGTTAACGTGGGTACTTATCTATGTTATTTCTACATTCATCACAGTTAGCTGCCAAGGGTAAAATAACCACTGAAGATCTTGTGCAGCAATCAAGGATAAGCCATTCCTCCTGCCTGAGCTCCTTTTCCCCCTCTGTAACCTCGTAGCTTTAGTGCCCAGCTGAACATTTTAACTGATTCCCAGCAGCAGGAGAGCTTTAGTTCACCCACAGCAGAGCTTCTGGGGCAGAGGCCTCACCCAGCAACCTGGCCTGGCCAAAACCCTGCCCAGCAGTGCCTTGCACAGTCCCCCTGGGAACAGGAGGTGCCATTGGGGTGGCAAGGCCTCAGAACCCACCTGGAGGAGCTTTGGGAATTAAGGTTTGGCACTCCCCAGTATCTAAGCTTTCTCAAACTGTGGTTCTTTATTCTGCATTAGGACACATAACCTGACAACAGGAGCACACAGAGGAGTTTCACAGAGGAACCACACTTAGCTAAGTTCAAATCTGCTTAGTCAAGGAATCCTAATGAACTGGAAACAAATGTTGGAATTATAGTTGAAGATACATCCCTAAAGCTGAATTATCCCATAGTTACATTTACAACTCACCCTGCCATCAGTTAAGTTTGGAGCTTAACTACAAAATTCCCCACTGCTGACACGAGAAGTTAGGAAAAGTTTGGAGATCCCTTTTGTTTCTCTTCTGAAGCTGAAGAAATTTGATGCAGACAGACTCCTCAAAAGTTTTGTAGCTCCCCAATATTATTTCCCAGTTGCTTTTAAGGAACAGAGTAGTACATACGCCAGACACAAAGTCAGGGAAAAGGATTTGATTCCTCAGCATCAAGCAGTGCACAAATCCAGCTTCAATATTTGGCATAGAGTGAGCTTTCACTATTTTCCACACAGACCTCCAATTTAGTTACAACAAACACCAAAATTTTAAAAGAAAAGGCCTATACAGGTCAAAGCTGAAAGTTTTAACTGGAGGAATAACTGGAGGTGGAGCCTCATGGACAGAAGTTTGTGCCAGGACCGAGAAGGGCGATAGAGCCCAGAGTACCTGAAGGGTTAAAAACTCTCTGTTTGTTGTTCCATATGGTATTAGTAAAACAAAAGAAATGCTCATATTTTGATCTCCATTCTAAGGAGAGGAATTACAGCAAAACCAGCACAAGAATGTCCCTAGCAGCACCAGAACACATTGAAATTCCCTCTCTTATCCAGCAGGAAGGTGCTGATTTCATAGGGATGTCCTGTGCTATGCACTAGGCATGGCAAGAGTGGGAGCATGTGTATTATGGACAGGCCATATTTATAAAAATGGCCATATTTATGTTTTACTGTATTATTCTTTCATTATCAGCAAAACATACCACTTTCAATTACTAAAAGTTTTTTAAATTTTAATGCTTAGAGAAATTTGATTTAGCTATACAGTAATTACTCCAGTATATCTGTAATTACTTTGCAGTACTTAATTTTGACAAGTCCTCACATTAAGACTGGAAATGTAGTTCCCAGGGCACTTCTAAGACAGTCAACCACTGACAACATGGAAACTACCTTAACTTCAACAAGACAGCAAAACAAAAAGAGGTTTTCACATTTTCAGAAAAGATGGGATGTACTGTTAAAACCCACTGATTGAAGATACTTTTTATAGGTTTATTCTTCAAAACAAGAGTGTATAATTAAAGAAACTCCCTTTCCCATCTGTTTCATTTTTTGTTCCTATTTAGAACAAGATTCATGGTGATTCTGCAACAATGAGCCAGAAAAATTCAGGATATTGCTGCAGGTGTCCATTAAAGCCCCAAAACATTTTTAAACATACAGGCCTGGTTAAAAAAAAAAAGAAGTCACTTTGCTCACATGACTTTATAAAAGTCATGGATAAAAAACACAGCAAACTCCTCTCCTGAGATGCTCAGATCAGGTGTACAAAGCTGAGTATAACATTCATAATGAATCTACACCTGTAGGTGTAGACAAATTTTAAGCCAAAAATCACTGGTTTAGAGGTTATTATATGTGGGGGGGTTAGGAGCACTCTAATTAAATAAACTGAATTTTAAGTGCATAAGAGAAAAATGGGTAACTTGGGAACATTTAAAAAAATTTAATTCAAATTGCATTAGACACCGAGGTCATTTCCATGCCAAGGTTAAGCCACAGAAAAACCTTTTCACAGCATTACAAAACCCTGCATGCAAGGCTTTACAAAAACTCACTGGACACTCAGGTGCAGCACTGCTATTGCACAATGCTACAAATTAAATATTGTGTCCCACTTCACACCAAAACAGGAACGTGCAAATATTTGTGTGCTTCTCTGACATGTTATTGTTTGACCTTGTCATGAATAAAAGTTCGAAAATGTTCCAAAGGCTTCACTTTGCACTGGCCCTTCTTTTGCTAGGAGCCCAGGTAGGTGCAGTACTATTTAATAAAGTCTGGGAAGGGGAAAGTGCCAGTGGCCAATGGGCACAGAATCAGACAAAGAACAGAACTGCACAGGTTAAGATAAGGCCAACTGAAACTCAGATTTTAAGGAATAAAGTAATTAGCAATGCAGAGCTTTAACTGCCTCACATTCTGAGGGCTGTGGATCACCTGGAGGTTCTGTTTGCAGAGCTGAGAGGGGTTTTGAGCTCCAGGACAAGGAGGGAACAGACACAGAAACTCATTCTGATCTCTCCCATGCCTTGTGCTTGCAAAGACTCACACTCTGATTTTATTATTAGATGACTGATGTTAATTCCATACACAAAGAACTGCTTTTGTGGTCTAGCCCCAGAAATGATATTTCAAGCTTTATGTTTCAATCTTAAATCTCAAATTTAAGCAGCCTATACAAAATGCTGCATTCCCAGTGAAACCTGTAACTCCTCAGTAAAAAGGGAAGATGCTTGTCATTAAGATTCAAACGTTAAGAACTTTTTATATTAATAACAAAGCACACTGCTGTGTGCATCTAATAGACCAACTTTGTAGCTGGGAACTTTTAGGATGGAGGTATAAAAAACACCTCTCGGGCCCTTAAGTACCCAAAGTTTTCCTTCCCTCTGGACTTCTCCCCGGTTACAGCATGGTCTGGTTAAAGCAGTGTAAAATGCCCAGAAATTGTTTCTTTCAGTGCATCTGATACTACCACACTGAAATCCTCACCTTTTGTATCCCTTAAAAACACCTCACTCATTTATCCTTAAAGCCCATTAAATTGCTCAAGAAATGCCTATAGCCTATATTTCTGATGGAATCAGAACACCTTTGCAACTCAGGCATGGCAATATTGCAGTGTCATAATCAGGAACAACAGCATTTACATAACCCAGACTTATGCTGCAAGTTTTATAAAATATGACAGAAATTATGACCGTGGAATTTTTCACTGCAGTCATTTTATTTATACATGATAATTTAGGGAATCCAAATTTATTGGTGTATTTACAGCTTGGGAAATTCTGGTCTTAAGGTAAAAATACGCAGAAAAGGCACAACCAAATAACTTCAACCTTCACAGGGAATTTTTTCAGATTTTTATCTGTAAGCAACTTACATGCTACTCAGCACTGGTGATTTCCTGGTTAGTTTACTTTGATTTTGGCCAGGACCAACACAATTGGTATTTCTTTATTTCCATCAACACTTCATATTGATAATTTTCTGGGTAGTGGTGCTACTTAAACCCCTCTCCATGGCTGGAGGTACAGTTTAATGCAGCTCAAGGGGTGCTCTGAAAAGCCATCTTGGATTTGAGGGCAGTCTGACAGTCTGGGAAAGCCTTATGCTCCCACCTCCAACTTAAAGGCAAGCTCAGATATCCTCAAAAATCAACAGTAACCACACTAAGACATTAAAAAATACAAGCAGTAACACTGTTTCAAGGCCTTCAGTATTATTTTACACTCGGCAGGAACAGCAGCCAACTCAAACTCCCTCCCGGTTTGCAGGCTGAGATTTACTCCAGATCTTACCTGGTACTTTTCCCATTAGGGCTTTACTCAGTGCCAAGCAGAGCAGTGGTGAAGCCCTGGGCTGGGAATGAGTGCCCCAAATGTGCACAGGTGGGACAGCAGAACATCCAAGGGTCAGTGTGAACACCGTGTGGGACATGCAGGGAGCAAGTGACACGGTTCCCCCAGGGACAGCCTGGCTGGCAGGGGACAGTCCCTGCCCATCTCTGAGGCGCAGACACGACTGCCTGACCAACAGGACCCCTCTGGACTCCTCTTGCTGCTACTGCACAGCCAGGCCGTGCCCGGGGAGATGCCCTGTGCCCACGCGCTCCACACCAGTCAGGTGGAATCAGTGCCATCACATCCCTGCCTTTCCAACAGACAAGTGCAACCCACTGGGCCTGGGGGACTCAGAAGGCTGCTGGAATACCATCCATACAATATTTCCAAACTTCGGGGAGTTTTACATGTGCATTCCAGCAATCTGCTTCAATTTCAGCAGAACTGGATTCACAGGTCAACAAAGTTGTTTTAAATGTAATTTACTGTTGCACTGTCCTTCGTGAGCTACAAAGTCAAAAGTGAATTTCTCAAAAATAAATACCCAAAGAGTGGAAAACTTTTCAACTCATGAAAAAATTTTGAGCATTCTTTTACAGCTATCGGATCGTTCTAAAAAAAATAAGTAACCAACAGCTGAGTCACAGTGCCATTAGGAAAATCAATTTTGCCAAATCACTGCCATTCACAATAAAAACTGCTCAATGGAACAACCTTCCAACAGCCATTTGAGATCTACACACAAGCTCTAGTATTTGAGGAAAAACACTAAGTGAGGAATCAGGAAATTTAAAGCAAGGCAAGGGAAAAGAATCGATCAGAGAAATTCTCCTTATTACCACACCGATGCTCTAGATAGGACACCACCGAATTCACAGGAGGCTGATGGATAACGCTGTCCCACTCTGCTCCTGAAGATCAAAGTGTGTGTTTGCTACAGAGAGTCAATGCTACAAAAGGAATATGGGTTCAGGGAAGAGAAGATTAAATGCTTTCTTTGAATAACCATCTTACTCCATTATAATTTATTCATCAGGATAAGACTCATGAGATGCAGCAGTTCATTTTCAGGAAAATACAAAGGACTGGGAATAAAATTTTAAGATGTTTGCAGAAGTCACTCTGAACATTAACTGAAACAATCTCAATTTTCCAAAATACACAGCATTTGTATTCCTTCATGTACATACACCCCAACTCCCGTAGTTGTGTGATACACTTTTCTGCACTAACATCCCCTGCATTACACTAAAAGAAGGCCATTTCTGAAGCAAAACACTTTCTTCTGCTCTCCTGCAGCAGAACAGGAATTTACAGACATCTCCAGCCAGCAACTCAGGGTAAATCCTGAGTGGGGAACACAGACCCAGCACTGCCAATTACACAGGAGAAACTTGCAGGGAGTCAAACACAGAGAAAAACGTGGCTGAAAGTTGTCTAACGCATTAAAAGCTGTCTCAGACCCTTCTGTATTCAAGGCTGAGGCCTAGCAGAGCTAACGATAAATCCTTCGACAGCCAAGGCAGGGTAGAAGCACTTGACAAGTTTGGATGCCTGTGGAGCCTGGTCTGCCAGGAACAAGCCCAGGATTCCCATGCAAGGGTTGCACACCCCAGGCTGCACAGGAATACTGACACAGCTCTGAGAGCTGCCTCATACTGCACTTTCTGAAATGTAACATTCAAAACACAGGCAAGAGCAAAACCTCCAACCTGCTCAGCTCTACTGCTGCCTTTGTATAACTGGCTGATGTTTCCAAAAGTTAAGCAATATTAAATAACATTGTGGATATTGATCAGCAGGAGTACTCAACTCTGCTTCCTCTTTTTTTCCCTGCTCAATGTATTTTAAACTATTTCCTCTTTTCAGTTTTCATCACTAAAGATGCCGAGTTCATTTCTGCCTCCTTGTTCTCTGATTTTAGAAAAAGCCACACCCTGAACAGCAAATATTCCACAGAAAGATGTTATTTCACAATTTTAACTCCAAAGTGAGTCTGACGGGTGTGTGGACAAATTCAATTTGATACTAGAAAAGAATGCAAGAAATGTGTCAGTCTAAGATTAATAAGTATTTTGCTTAGATGCTTCCTCTGGTTTATTTTAAAGAGTCACACTAGAACAGACTTCTCCACCCTAACCAAATAAAATTCAACTACACAAAAAGTCAAACCAGGAAACAACAGCACCCTTAGCACGTGTAATTAATTATAAATGTACTTATCGATTATATTAAAATATAACTTTGGCACAAAATACCACACCAGCAAAACAAACGCAGAACTAAAACCATGCATGAGATCAACAGCACCTACAGGAGGAGTTTCTGCTACAGGAGGTTAGTGAGGCCTAGCCATTCACTGCAGTAATTGCCTACAAAGGAGAACACACAAAGGCTGAGCATTATTGCTGTTACTGTCCACAGGAATCCAGGTACATTGTTTCCTATGACTTTAGAAATAAGCTGCCAAGTCCATCAAAGCACTAACTGACAGTGAAGCTGGGCATTGGGAGGTGCAGCTCTCCCGTTCACCCTGGATATGACATACATAGCTTTATTTTCCTGCCAGCCAGGGACCTGGCTTGCCTTCCTGAGACACACACACACCTTCCAAACCCCTCTCCAAGATAACCTGTTGTAATCTTTTGAAGGCATCCCAAATCTCATAGGAATATGACTCCAAATCCAATTGCTCTCCCCTACTCTGAAATAAACCCCATGAGGCTCCTCCTGCCACTCCTGCCCTATACCTGTCCCTAAACAGCTGGGGCCAAGACCACCAACAGCTTGGGAAGGGTTAGGACACAAACTCCAAGTGCTGTCCACAACAGAATTTCAAACGGCATTTCAGCAGGAAAAGCTACAGGAAATTGTCCTAGGAATAACCAGAGAAGGTCTCTGCAGTTCTGAAGGACCCATCAGAGAACAGGGACAGAGCTCAGAGCTGGGACCTCCCTGAACTCCACAGGGAACCCAGGGCAGTCACCTTCTCCCAAGGCAAGGCTGCTCTCCCCTTCCAGAAGCAGGATATGGCAGCCAATGGCTCTGTGCCCATTCCTGCACACCAAGAAGTTCACCTTGTGTTCCCAGTCTGTGTTCCACAGCAGAGCGGCAATTCCCTCCAGTAGTGCTCCTGTATTTTCTGGCCATGCCCCGTGTGACTGTAAGCTCAGCAGCTGACTCCCTGTGTCCTAACTCTCGAGGGACATGAAGCAATTAAAGCGAGAGACTGAATGTGCGGACAAACTCATCTAAGCAGAAGCAGCAAGATATAGTACAGGGTGACTTCTTACCTGAAACTTTGTTTCTGGGCTTCAGATCCACCAATCCAGAATGAAAGGGGATTCGAATGGGTTTTCCTTCTCAGACTTGTCTGTTAAAAGAGAGCAGCCAATCATCTTCAGCTTGGAGTATCTACTTCTTTCTTGAACGAAATCCCAATTACTGCTAATGCTGTTAGAGACAAGGTAGCCCAGGCACCTGCCCAGCCCGGGACCGACTACTACGTTAGTGGGGTCGTCGGATTGGTGGATCTAAGACAGAGAAACGCATTTACAGACAAGAAATTGCTCCTCCCTTACCCTGGGTCACCCAAACAAGTGTTTTGGGGTACAGCTCACCTTGCTAAGATTAAGGAAGATGAGAAGAAGCTACAAAGCAAATAACAAAGCAAGTCCTAAAACTTCAACCACCAGCTCACACCTCACAGGCCTGCTCCAGGAACACAGGTTTGCCCAACAGCTCGATGCAGTTCTTCTTGTCTGCCATAAACATCCCCTAAAGCACTTTACTGCATTGACTATTTCTCCATTTCCAGGCTCCAAATTAGCTCGTTTGCTTCATATGTATGTCTGCAGCACAAAGATGGAGTTGTCAAGACACTCCTGATCTGAACAACAGCACTGAATTCAGTACATCTACAGTACTGCTGTGTCTCCAGAAAACAATCTAGAACTAGGAGAGAGTAAGACACCATACACTACTCCTGAGACAAGAACAGTCACCTCTTGCTAAGCAGGGAGATAAAAGGTCTCCAGCCAGTCCTGCCAGCAGCACAGTGAGAGCATGACTACTTTAAAGCAGCTGGAACAGAGAAGATGGGGTCTGCAGAAAACTCACACTCCACGTGCAACAGAAAGTTCAGCCTTCAGAGACCAAACCTGCAACTTCCATCCATCAAGAGCTGCAAAAACTTTGGGCCATGATTTACAGAACTTTCCCTCCCAGTGAGAAATAAATGCTGCAACATCCCCAGAGGAACGCAAAACCACCACCTCTCACCCTTTCTCCTCTCCAGCCCCTCCAGAGAGCTGAACCTCAGCCTCCACTGCTGTGTGCCATGTCTCAAGCTCCAGCAATTCACAGAAGGGTGGAGAAACTGCCACTGTCTCCAGCTATGCCAAGAAACTGTCTCCAGGAGGACAGGACTGTCCCTGACTGGCCACAACTCCCCAAAGAATGGAACATCTTCATGGTGGGGTAATTTCCTGCTTTCCAGCCACTGGCAGAGGCGGTCACTCCCAGGGCAGTGTTTCAAGGACAAAGCAGCACTGTAGACCCAGTACCATGTCCAATGCATGATTTTTAAGGCTGCCAAGGAAAGTGCTAGGATGTCAAGGCATATGACTCAGAATTTTCAGAGTACAATACAGCTCAGCAAGAAGCCAGCTATCAAATTATATAAATGTACTGATTTGCTAAGTCACTGCAGAGCCAGCAGGGTGCTGGAAGGAGAGGCTCTTCTCCATTAAGACAAATCTTAACATTATTCGCAAGTGTTAACAGCACAGGTCTGATTTTTGTCTTCAGAAGGACTGGTGTGCTGGAGACAGCCTGAATAGCAAGTTTTCCTGGCTAGTCCTCCCGTGCCCTAAGAGAATTGCCAACGAGATTTGCAATCAAGTTCAAGCTGGAAGTTACTAAGTTTTGCAAATTCTGAGTACAGATTTTCAAAGAGCTTTAGGCTTTTAGAGCTTTTTTTTGTCTGAAAAGCAAAAAAGGGCTTCACTGCAAAGGTTGGAAGACTAAAAAACGGCCCCATCATGCAAACCATGCTGAAATACAACCTTACACCTCTCAAAAAGGCAAACAGTGCACATTGGCACAACTTTTGTATCAAAATTCCACATTCAAGAACTCAACAGAATGAAACTCAGAGCAAACCTGCAACACTGAATACACACATATATATAGATTCTTCTCTTCTCCTCCAAACCAATGAGTAAACCAAAATTCTGTAGTGTTGCCAACAGCCTAAAGTTGACCCAAAAAGCTTTTTTTGCCATTTTACCCAGAAAACACATCACTTCCTATTCCTAGCAAGTAGGTTCCTACCTACATCTTACAAATTTCCATCTGCATTCATCCTACAAATGGGCCCAGGAAGCTGAACTACTCTTTGATCCCAAACAAAACTGTTAATTTCCTGGGGTGGAAGTACTAGAATGCAAGTCCAGCGGGGATGTGGATTAACAAAGCACCAAAGAAACAACATGCCTTCAAACATTCCTGTTGTTAATTTAGCCTGCATGAGAAGCAAATTAAGTTTTCAGAAAAAGTCAGTGCTATTCATTGTTAAAACACCAATGGCATTGCGTTATTTTTGCATTATCTGCTCTCAGTCATGCATTGCTTGTATTGCGAAATGTGTGGAAGTGGTACAGGAAAACGGAGTAGGATGTCAGATGTCTCATCACTGAGCTCAAAAATACATCAATAAACTGGGGAAGGAAGGGATTTTCCAGAAAAAGTGGATTTTCTGTGAATAATGATGCCATAAAAATCAAACCACGAAATCAGATTATGTAACAACATAAATAGTGGTATTCATATAAAGAAGACATCGCCCAGGAAAAAGCTGGAAGGACAGGATTGTTCCCCATCAGCATTAATTTAAGCAACTCAGTCAATATTCTCATTTCCCTTCAATTCATTTTCTGCCCTGCAACAAAAAAAATTCTTTGTCACGGAGCAGCCTCTCATAAGCACGGTCTCTTGTTCTCTCCCACACATCATTCCTCTCACATTGGCACATTTGCTACAACATCCATTTCATCTGAAAGCCATCAGCAATCTCCTTGAGCATGCTGCTGCACAAGCACTCCGAGCTGCCCAGGGACCAGCAACTGGAAATGCCAAAGCACCAGCGAGCTCTACACTGCACGGCAATAAACCCAGCACACCCAGAGACACACAGCAAGTTGATTTAACAAGCAGCAGAGGTGTTTTAGAAAACATGAAATTAAATGAAAAGGTACATCCATCCTTCAAAGAACATTCCTAGGTCTCTCTGAGGGTACAGCCTGTAACAAAGGAGGTTGTTTTGCTGCGATGCTGCTCACAAGACTCATCAGTGACCCAAATCTTAGCAGTGCTCAAAGCTCTGTATCCTGAGGGACACAGCCAGTGCCATCTGACACACAGCAAAGGCAGACGGGCTTTCCAAAGCAGGAACCCCAGAGTACTTCAGAGAGGGCAGCTGCAGCCATAGCAGCTGCCTGCAGAGACAGGATCTCATTCCCCACGGACACCTGGACAGGGACTTACTCCAGGAGCTCCCACCCCAAGGCAGAGCTCTGGGGCAGCCCAAGGAGCCAAAAAGCTGCCCGGTCACACTCACCCACAGGAGCTCTGCACGTGTTCCAGGCGGCAGGGAACTTCCTCTGCTGCACCTCACTAGCTCAGCACCAGGCAGAGCTTGGAGAATTTGGTCATGTTAGAAAATGTAATTGCATTGTGAGGTGAGAAATCTCTGAGTCTCAAATGAGATTTTAAAAGCCTATGGTGAAACACCAGGGCTTAGTCTCCCCAAGAATTGGTAACTTCCTTTTATTAAGAACCAAAAGCAATTTAGTTTCAGGAGTTCCCCTACAACTGGCACATCTGCAGCTTTTTTTCACCTGAATAAACCGATGGCTGCTGCCACCATCATCACTAACCTCAAACAGCTTTCCTTTACACACTTCTGCATCTTTATAGCCTACTTCCCTCTGCCATCTCATTTCCCCAATCAGGCGATTGCTTCAGCTACCCTCTCCCAAAAGACAAAGCTTTCCACACTCCTTTGTCCACTTCCCTCCTTTCACCACTCCACTGGCTCTGAGTGCAGTTGCCTTGCTCTAATTCATGTTCTTAAGCTCTTCCTTCCTGTTTTCTGCACTGCTGCCAAAGTCACAGCAATCTCTTCTCTTCAGATTTGTATCCTTCCTCTGCAAGGCACTCTGAAACGGGATTGCCATTCCAAGGCTGGCAGCAGCAGAGCTCACATCTCCTGCCCCAAGGCTCATCCCAAGGCTGTGCTTTCCTCACATCCATCCCACCAGCTCTTTAGCTGTTTGCTTCAGCCACTGCCTTTTCCCCCATGTTTGAAACGCTGCATGCTTTACTGTCCAACATGCAGCTCTCAACTCCTTTCATTTAGCTACTGAAGATTAAAAAAAGACCAGCAAAGGAAACAGATCATTATCCTGCTGAAGAAAGTACATCTAGGTTACACAAAGGTTTGCAAAAGCCTTACTAACACTCTATCTACTCCCAGGCTTCAATTAAGAACCAGTCACATTTCAGCTAGAACAGTACCTCCTTTGTTTCAGCTGCGAAGATGATCATTGCCTGTATGTGCATCGCTACAAAAATCAACTCTTTGAAGGATTCCTCTAAGAGTATGTGGGGAAAAAAAATCCCACAAATCCAACTGCCTGCTTGGCTTGCAACGACTGAGGCAGGGAAGAAAAAAGCCAGAGCACTATAGCCTGACCGAGATATATGTACAGCAGCTGTATTTGAGCTTCCAAGCAGAATGTTAGGATTTATTTTGCACTTTAAGCTTTAAATAGTTTGCGGACACAACCATCTCCAGTTGCAGTAACCCAAGGAACTTCAGGTACCCCTGTAGTGATTTACAGCAGGAGCTGTTGCTGCTCAGGCAGGCCTGTGTGAAACACTTTCTTCTCAGAGTAGTATCTCTGAATTGAACACCTCCGCCTCACATCAAAGTCCTGCCAGGAGAAAGATTTTTGGCAGGATATGCAATTATAATTCTTCATTTATTATTTATGGAAGTACTTAAACACTGGATACTTTTAGGAAAGCCAGAGAGAGGCATTCTAGACACTGAAGGCCTTGTGTTAGGAAGATAATTTCCATACATATAATTTCAAGATACAAATGACAGCAGTGTGAACAAGTGCTTGCCCATTTTATTCCTAGGCATGGCCTTTCCCAAACCTTTTCATGCTCCTACCACAGAGCAGTGAATGCTGAATTTAACCCGTGAGCACGGGGACCTGTTGAGAGCAGCCTGGACAGCAAGGCCATAGTGGAACATTAGGGTCATAAGCTCAGTGAAGGCGAAAATTCCCATACAGTTGGATTCCTGCTCAGGAGCCATCTCCCGTAGGTGGCTGGTGGGTACAGGAGCCTGGGAGCAGCAGATTTATTTGTTATGCCATCCACATCTCATGCCTCACACAGTTCACCCAATAAATGTACAAAAGGTACATTTGGTACTTAGTAGTTTGGCCCCCAAACTTCTTGCCCCACTGATGTATTCTGTTACGACCACCTTAGCAGCTAACCCGTCTCCCTGCCCCCTCCCACTATGAAAGCTGCTAGCAACACTAAGTAACAATTATGGGAAGCTTCCTGGGAAAATTAAGAACACACAAGGCTTTTAGCAGGTATTGAAGGTAAATGCAAATCACAGGGTTGATGCAACTGAACACAGATTTGATACACAACTCAGATATGCAAGTAACAAAACATATCACAAAGCATTGCTGATGGTTCTTTAAAACAGCAAAAAGATCAATTATCTAATTTCACTGAGAAAACCAAAACCAGAGACAGAAAGAGCCCTTCTAGTGACTGTGGCTGGCCCTCCATCTGTTTTGGATTACTTCCTCAGTCGCCTGCCCAGCATTTCCCCGAGCCCATGACTGAACCAGCCCCAACCCTGCCAGACACTGTGAGCCTCAACCTCCATCAGCATCCCAGTCAGTCCCAGTTAACCTCGGGGGGCATCTACAGGTGGGTACCACCTGCACATGGAAGCCCTGGAATGGCATCACTCAATGCTCATCCCCCTGGGAATGACTCATGACAGGATCCACAGAACCAGCACATGGCACGGGAAGCCTTCAGCTGTCCCGAGGGACACAGCGGCCTGGGAACACTCACTAGAACTTCACACAGCAAATCAAAGTTATCACTCTGAAACATTAAAATATTTCTGAGATTCCAACTTTAAAAATAGAACAGTATTATTTCAATGGCTGATTTTCCTTTAAATAAATGCAAATGATCTATCCAGGGAAGGCACAGTTGAGGGCTAGAGCAGCGTGTTCTGAAACTTACCTGCAATTAACATGCACACATTACCTCTTGTTTATCAGCCTCTCAGAATTACTGTGTATTTGCTCCTCAGAACTTTCACATCACACGTTTACTCCTGTATTTACTACAGATTCATCCCTGGCACTGGAGGGAACTGACTGAGCAAAAGTGCACCAAACCCCATCTTCCTGATCAAAGAGAGGCATAAAACATCTGCTTTTAGGAATGTGGGGCACTGCTAAAAAGAGCAGTATCCCTTTAAGTGTGGCAGGCAGGGATGATCCTGGGTCTGGGATGTTTCCCACAAGCACTGAGTCCCACATTTCCAGGTCACACAGACATCCCCAACGGGGAACTCAGCCCAAACAGCTTCTGCCCTGTGGATTCAAAGTAATTTCCTGGAGAATCTCCCCTTCTGAACCACACCAGAAAGCAAAACCTCCATATCTGCATTGAGGAATGATTTTCAATGATTTTTAGGGAAACTTCTCCACTCAAACACAAGTGATCCTGTGCAAGCCTTCACTAAGGTTAACATTAAATTCAACTACCAACATTGTACAGAGTACCATTTTATCTTGGAAACTACAGAATTAATTTTTCGTATTATTCAATTTTTATATTTATCTATTCCTTGTGAAAGAGATAAAAGTGTATTTCTAAAGCCTCCTACTACATACTAAAACTCCTACTAACCCCACTGATATTTGCATGGATTAACATATTTCCCAGCTCCAGCAAGTGGAGGATATAACACTCACCAGCAAAAGTCCCATTTGCTTCCTCCTGATTATAACCCAGCCACAAAGAAGAGAGACTAAAATAGGAGAGCACTTGCAAAGACACGAAAAAGTGGGGGTTTTTGAAGGTTGAGAGAGCCAAACCTTCCAGCTCCAAGTGCTATTGGAGCATCTCACAGAACCCAAAGCTAAGGAGTGGTGGTGACTGTTCCAGAGGAAAAACCCACCAGAGCACACTTCGCACCTCGGGAGTTTAGGAAGCATTTCTCTTGAGAGATGCCTCTGCCTGGTCCTGAGCAGGATCCCCACAGAGTAGCCCCAGCCTTACCCTCCCTGCTGAGGGCGCTGATGGCTCTGATGAACCCTAGGGCAAGTTCGAGATCACACCAGGGGAGGAAGCTCCCTAGGAATGGCTTTTTAAGCCCCTCCCTCAGTGATCAGTAAAAATAAAGACGCACAAAGGCTTAGTAGATTTCCCCCTTTTTCATTTTATTACTGCTTTTTGAGACCAGATGGCACATTTAAAGAAAGTTCATATTTTCAGGATCAGGTAGTTTAGCAACAACTCCACTAGCTAAAACCCCATTTAAGGCTCCACTGAACCCAGCTCACCTTCAGAGTGCCTTAAAGGGAAATTACTCGAATTTTGCCCGTCAGTTCCAGAGAACTGCATGAAATTATGTATGTTGACTCTCAAAAGAAAAGGCAGTTATGCTTGTAACAAGTAAATTAGAAGATATTTACCGATTACAATTTTCTCTCAGCTCCTAACTTAATTTTATTTAGGCCTAAAGGCAGTAAAACGAGGGGCCTCTGATATTTGCCTATAGAGACCTAATTTGCTTACATTAAATAAAAAAACCTCTCTCTCTTCTGCTACCACCTGGCTGCCTCTCCATTAACGCGAATTTAGCGGCGTAAGCGTTAATTAGGGGTATAACCAGTACACCAATTAGTTCTCGTTAGGTAATTCCGCGTTTGCTTGGACATGAGCTGCAGCACCGGTGCTGCCCCGGCCCGGAGCCCCGAGCCGCCCCGGCGGGGCTCGACCCGCCCCCGGGGGCGCGGGGGGTCCGGCCGGGCT
>VWZN01015674.1:242856-275388 GCA_013396955.1 Regulus satrapa | reverse complement strand
GTGGGGGGGGGCGGCCTGAGGGACCCCACACGGGAGCGGGAATGGAAGCGGGAGCGGAGCGGCAGCGGGCGCCTCCGTGGGGGAGCGGAAGCTCCCGGGGCTGCAGAGCCGTGTGAGAAAGGCCGAGGCGGGAGGTTGGTGCTGAGGAAAGCGCCTGTAGGGCTGCCCGTATCCGCTCCCTCCGTGCCCTGACACAGAGTGCCCAGAGCAGCTGTGGCTGCCCCTGGGAGTGCCCAAGGCCAGGCTGGACACTGGGGCTGGGAGCAGCGTGGGACAGTGGAAGGTGTCCCTGCCATGGCAGGGCTGCTAATAGGATGGAATTTAAGCTCTCTTCCAGCTGGAAACTGTCTGGGATTCTGTGATACTTAGACTCACGAGATTGTTCTGCATGTTTACTTAATAAACAGTTCTGTTTAATAAGTCCTAATCTGTGCCTTAGGCCTGGTCTTGCTAGCACCACTGGGCATTTCCGTGTAGCTGATCTCAACCCTTGGCAACGAGCAGCTTTTCAGCCTTGAGGGTCTGCTGGCCAACTGTGCCACTGCCACAGGAGCCCCAGAGCATCCAGGAGCCATCCGGAGCTCAGGTGCTGTGGGGACCAAGGACGCTCAGGCTGCCCTCTGAGCACGCAGCAGGGACCAACTACAGCCATGGCCACTGGAAGCAAAACTGTCCTAAGCAGCAGTGTAGTGTGACAGCTCAGCACTGAGCTTGCCATGGAAATGGACCTGAGCTTCCTGATAAGCATATTTTCCTGTTACCTGTTCAAATCTCTGCCAAATGGTGAAGAGATGGAGGATGAACAAATAGAAATGATGTAAAGTCCTTTCTTACTGACAGCTCACCTGCTCCACAGGACATTGGTGTGTGGAGGAGCAGAAATGTTCTTCATCCATTCAAAATTGCTTATAACAATACTTACCATGATGTCTAAACCCCTTTTACAAGTAAATAAAGAGCTGCAAGTGTCCCTCCCCATCAAACCCCTGCTGTTGCTCACAGCCTGGAGGTGACAATTTGATGTACCCCAAAAGCTGCCCCATTTCCATTCTTGGGGAAAAAGCCAAACCCAAAGATGCCACTGCCCCAAAGTCTGTCTCAGTGGGGCTACAAAGCCCAAACCCACGGAGGTGTGCCCACATCAGCACTGTCCCTCATCCTGACACACCCCATTGGCATGAAAAATCCATGCTTTTCCTACCAAACCTGGGCCCCTGCTTGGCAGCTGAGCTGGATCCTTCCCACCTCCCCATCACTATCCCTACCAAACGACTTGCAGGTGGAATTAACCCATTGTGTAACACGCTCACACAGAGGTGTCACTGAGAAAGGTAGGACAAAATCCAGCTCCATTCTGCTGTCCCTGGGATCAGCTGTTGGCTCTGGACATCAACCAAGGCAGCAGAGATTTGTTTAGGACACCAAAGTAAAAAATCAGCATGTCTCAGTCTAAATATACCCAGGGCAGAGATTTGCTGATAGCACAGTGCTCCTGGTGCTTTCTGATGAACAGCTTGGTGATCTGAGTATGGGAAGGATTCCCAGGGCAGAGGAAATTAGGAGAAAATGAAAAAGAGAAGACGGGGAAAAATCTTCCATTAATTTGTACAAAGGGTAAATCAGTGTTGCCATCCCAGTTCCAAGGGTTCCTGCAGCACAGCAATGGATGCTATACATCAGGATGGGTCTCTAGCAGGAGACATCAGATGGAATTGGAGATCCTGCACTCTGCTCTTAATGGTGTGGTAAAAGCAATTCCTATGATGTGAGAGAAAGAGAAAAGCACAGAAATTAATTAAAATTAAATTAATTAATTAGGAAAAGCATTATAAAAACATAAAATATTTTGTCTTTAGCGTGGAACACAAAGCAAAGCAAGAGTGGGGATATCAATCCCTGTACCTGTAAATTAAAATTGCTTCTGCCCAACTCACAGCTGAAGACCTCATGAGGACTGAGCAGCATGTCCAAGACATAGTAAGATGAAAAACAGGTTTTGATAAATTTATTCTGAGATAGAAACTAACTGAGAAAGAGTCAGTCCTAGGAGGAGAGGCTGAGGGAGCTGGAAAGGGGCTCAGCCTGGAGCAAAGGAGGCTCAGGGGGGCTCTTCTGGCTCTGCACAACTCCTTACAGGAGAGGACAGCCAGGGGGGTCGGGCTGTGCTCCAGGGGAACAGGGACAGGAGGAGAGGGAAAAGCTCAGGCTGGACCAGGGGAGGTTCAGGGTGGACATCAGCAGGAATTTCTGCATGGAAAGGATGCTCAGGGATTGGCAGGGACAGCCCAGGGAGGTCTGGAGTGCCCATCCCTGGAGGTGTCCAGGGAGTGCCTGGAGGTGGCACTGAGTGCTCTGGGCTGCGGACAAGGTGGGGATCATGCACAGCTGGGACTCGATGATCTTGGAGGTCTTTTCCTCCCTAAATGATTCCATGATTCAACACAATATTCCCATGCCTACGTGGCTGCAGGAATTTAAAGAGTAGTCTCTGGGTGTGCCCAGCTCAAACAAGGCTGTACCAGTGACTCCTCCCCTGGTCTGTGACAGATCTGTGTCACACATTTGCACAGCAGCCAGGAGAGACACAGCTGCTAATTAGTGCTAATGAGGTCCCTGCTCAGGTCGAGGCACCTGAGGTCGATGGGGCAGTTCCAGTCCAAGAGAACTTGCTCTGCCAGTTTTCCTGTGAGGATGAGGATGAGGGAGAAATGGAAGGGAAAGTCCCACAGACCATGCTGTGCAACAGGGCAGGGATTCCTTGAGGGTCACCTCAGCCTTGCTGTATTGAAGCAAAAGTAATCCTGTGCTTAAGATCCCTGGATTTAAAATCCCTGGAAACCCCCATCCCTCTGGGCTAACTCCACTGGAGCCATCAGTTCACTCCATGTTTTCTGGCTATTCATTGTTCCAGGGAAGGATTTGCTCCCTGGTCCTCCCCACCTCTATTCCCATACAGGCTCTGTCTGTGTCTCACGTGCCCTGGCTCCACCACAGCACACCTGAGGCAGCACTTTGGGGGTGACACCATCTGATTTTGTCTCATTACATCTTTTCTGGATAATGAGCCAAACTACTTCTCCCGATGTCCTCCCACGCTAGGCTCTCCTGGAGCCTGCCAAGCTTCCCTGACAGCTGCACAGTCCAGACAAGCCCAGCGTTCTTCCAGGGTCCTTCCAGGAGCCACTGCCCCTCTTACCTTCACAGGCTGTGGAAGCAGAGCACCTCTGGGGGAACTGGAGATCCTGGGAGCCTCAGCCAAGCTGATTTGAAGGTTCCCCACTCCAAGCAAGTCCTGGAGTCTGCAGGGAAACAAAGCAAAAAATCAGCCACCTGGGCCTCTCCAGGCACATGGCAGGGAACAGCCAGGCAGGGAAACTCAGCTGTGAGGATCCTTTAGCTAGGGAGGAGGGGGTTGTGCCATTGTAGAAACCTGGTGGTGAAACAGGTGAAGCAGCTTCTCAGGAATCTTCTGCCCTGGCTGAAAGGGAGAAACTGTGGGTGAGCAACAGCTTTTATCTCAGCTCTGGAGTGGCTGGGGTGGAAGGGGAGAGTCCCACACAAAGGACATTCGCTCACCTGGACTCACAGAGGTCCTTCAGCAGCTCCTGCCTCCATCGCAGCTGTCCAAGGGCTGCCACATCCAGGGTGGGCCCTGTAATGGCTCTGGGGAGAGCAGAGCTGCACACAAGGGCATGACCACAGGGCATGACCACAACACCTGGGAACACAGAGGGAAGGGGGGGAGAACTGATCCCAAAAGGGGCACAGTGAGATGAGTAAGAAGCCCAGAACCACCCCACCATCAGTGACCATAGGACACCTACACAGAGGGGACAGATGGGTGGCTGTAGCAGGGCAGTGACAGAGGCAGGGCAGTGACAGGGCAATGGCAGTGGCAGGGCAGCAATGTCTGACAGCAGGGCTGGGGCTCCTCCACCTCACCCATGCCCAGCTCAGCCCCTACAGCAGCTCCAGGTCACTCCCTCATCCTGCTCCTTACAGCAGCCAGGACCTGCCCTTTGATTTATTTAAGCACTGACAGCAATTCAAAAGTGTTGGAAGTGCAATTTTTCACTTGTGACTAAAAATAGCGGAGTGAAATTCCAGAGCTGCCTCCAGCGCTGCCGGCCGGGCCCGGCTGCCCGGGACAATGGCATTTGTAGCCCACAAGTAACAACCGCACAGGCCGAGCTCCAGCTCCCGAAATAACAACACAGAAAGGGCAAATTCTGGCTTTAATTACAGCCAGACAAAAAGGAACATTTCAGAAGAGCATTATCAGAATATCTGAGCATGCAGTGCCAGCTAGAAACCAAATGGGGAATGCAGAGGGAGTGGGGTGGTCTCACCACACAGACACCCCAAATTTCAGGTATTCCTGAGGGGGGAGGCACATGCACATGGAGCTTTCTGAAGAGTTGAAGCCTTTGCACAAGGGAAAAAATCCCTTCAGGCAGCCAGAAGAAGCTGATGATTCATGACAAGGAGCCTCCAGCTCTGCATCCAAACCCAGGTGCACACAGGAATGGGCCCTCTGAACCTCTCCAGCATGCGCAGAATTAGCTCCAACTGACATCCCGGAAGAGATTACTTTTTTTGATCAGTTCCTGATAATCAAGATTGGATCCCTTCTGGGGAAATAGTTAATCCCCAGCAGAAACCAACCCATCTTGCCCAGCTTTCCAACCCCAAATCTGCTTGGAAGTGCCCAAATGTGGCCCCATTGAACTCCCTTCCCAATTCCAGCAGCAATCCCATGTGTAGTTGAGGCTTCTGGATGAGAGCCCTGCCAGGTGACGTCCACATTTACAGGGCAGGGAGAAGCCACCTGATGCTCTGCAATATTTGGTGGGAAGAGGCACTTGTGGACACTGAGCAACCTGAGTGCACCTGGAACAAAAGCCAGGCTGCTGCAGAGCTGCTTTCTGAAGGGTGAAAGGGACCCAGTGACCTGATTCTGGCAGCTGAAAGGAAGATGTTTCACCACATCTCTCTCCAGGGCCTCACCTTTCCATGGGTGAGGAGCTGCTGGGTGAGTTCCAGGTGCCAGGAACTGAAGGGACCCAACACAGCTGTGCTCTCACTGAAACGTGCAGGGGAACCAGCCAAGATCCATGAGGAAAAAGCAGCTTTCAAGCATGGCTGTGACAGCAGAGGAGAGCTCGGGGCATCCTTCCACAGCAGCCAGGCCTCACAGCTCCTGCTTCCTCTTGGAATGCACAACTAGAAAGCAGAAACCAGGCTTGGTGCTGCCAGTAAAGGGTCAACTGAGAAATATTTGGGATTTAATTAAACAATACATACCCACATGCTTGGCTGCACCAAGTGGGGAGGCTGCAGGAGTAGTTCTCTGCAGGCAGCAGCTCCCCTGACTGCACTGACTGAAGGGATTACTTTTATATTTTTAATTTAGTGCTGAGCTCAGCTTGATGCCTTTACCTACACCACAAGCTGAACAGTATCATTTTTGTGTACCTGGGTCACAGACAGTGTGAGATTTGTGCAACACTTTTATGTCTGCTCCAGCAGAAACCTCCCATGCCCAAAATTTGGGAACCTAGAGAATGGAGAACAAGCCAGGCCTGCCACAACTGCAGACCAGAGACTGTGTGAGGCAGAGCACACACTTGGAAGTCTCAGCTCCCAAGAATATCTCAGCACAAGCCAAAGTGTGACAGCAACAGGCCAAGAGCCTCACACCTAAATCCTGCTGTTCCCATGGAAGGTGGAGGCTCAGCTTCGACCAGAGAATCTCATCCAAACAACACCTGCTGAGAGGGGATTGAAAACATCCTTTAAAACCCCTGATATTAATGATGTCACTCACAAATTGCCTGCCCAGCTGGGGGAGGAGGCAGATGCTCCTTGGACGGCCATGGACACATATAGATTAGCCAGCCACAGGAGAAGCCAGAGAGGTCAGGGAAGGCCCGTGGAGCTCAGACACTTCTGTCTGGGCTGGCTGGGCCCCGAGAGGCAGAGTAGAAAAGGCTTCTTAAGCATCCAGCAGTTCAGGGTTTGGGATGTTAAGAGCAGGAGGCTAGTGCAGGCTGTCCTTCCTCTGCCTCAGGTGTTCAGAGCACCCCAGGTAACACTCAAGCACACCTGTCTTTGGACTCTTTCTTGGATCTCTCTCTCCTTCTGAAGTCACAGTTTAGAACTCCAGCTTCAAAGACCAATTGAGTGTGCTGGAGAAACTCAGTTTCAGAACAGAATCATGAAATCATGGAATCCTGATTCCATGTGCCCATGCCCACCTTGTCCCCAGCCCAGAGCACTCAGTGCCACCTCCAGGGATGGGCACTCCAGACCTCCCTGGGCTGTCCCTGACAATCCCTGAGCATCCTTTCCATGCAGAAATTCCTGCTGATGTCCACCCTGCGCCTTCCCTGGTCCAGCCTGAGGCCGTTCCCTCTCCTCCTGTCCCTGTTCCCTGGAGCACAGCCCGACCACCCCAGCTGTCCCCTCCTGTAAGGAGTTGTGCAGAGCCAGAAGAGCCCCCCTGAGCCTCCTTTGCTCCAGGCTGAGCCCCTTTCCAGCATCCTCAGCCTCTCCTGGGGCTCCAGCCCCTTCCCAGCTCTGTTCCCTGCCCTGGACACACCCCAGCCCCTCAATGTCCTTCTGGCCAGGAGGGGCCAGAACTGGATACAGCCCTCAGGGCCAGCACAGGGAAAAACATTCAGAAGCACAAACCGAGCTGTGAAAGAGCTGCCTCCAACCTCCAGCCCTAAAGCTGGCACCAAGATGACAGCAAAAACCGAGTTTCCTGGACTGGAGAAAATAAACCAGGAGTCTGTACTATATTCTTAAATATGGTTTAATACTCTTCTCCATTTCTGTACATCACAACACCAAGATATCACTGCTTGGGATCTCTCTGCAGAGGCTATATAGTATGCAAAGGCTAGGATCTCCCACCCCCACTGAGTGTGTTTGCATGTGTAAGTGTAATACATATCAGTATATATTGATATACACATCAATATATAATGCAATATATATCACTGAAGAGAACACATTGATTAAAGAAATACAAAAATTTGGCATCATTTCCAAACTTAAATAATAAAAACTACAAAAAGGAGCTGCATACCCTAATGTATCATGTGAAACAACAAGCAGTATATTCAAAAATGTAAATTTACATCCAATTTTTGTGGTCTTGTCATGTCACATTAGACCCATTTACAATGGCAAAATCCAGAACATACTGCTGTAAGGGCCAGGGCTGTGCTCAGCCCTGAGTAGACCCAGCCCCACCTCCCAGGAGAGGTTCCAGCTTGGATGTGAGGACGGCAGTGAAGCCGCTGGCTAGGTTAGGGACCAGAGGGACAAATGGTATTGCTCACAAGGACAGGAATTTTGGACCTCAAACAACAGCGTGGCAGAAATTTGAAGAGAAGCTCCTTCTGTTCAAGTGAACCAGGACAAGAGGCAAAGGTTTGCAGCTGGAACAGGAGCTGCTCCTGAGGGAAGCACCAGGAACAAAGCTGGGAGAACCCCCAGGGAGGGAGCAGGACCTGAGCTCTGCTGTGCCACTGCTCCTCTGGGACAGGACCTGAGCTCCACCACTGCTCCTTTGGGACAGGACCTGAGCTCCACCACTACTCCTCTGGGGCAGGACCTGCCCTTGAGCCGCTGCTCCCGCGGCCTGCATGGCTCCTGACCCCCATCGTGCTCCCCACTAGGCTTGACACACCCCAAGGTTGAGCTCCCTGATCTATGGATGCTCCGTGGAACAGGCAGGACAAAAGCCTGGGCAGTCTGGGATCATCCAGAGGTGATCCTTTACCCCCAGAAGGACACATCCCCACAGAACACTGCTGGGAGCTGGGTGCTCCCAGTGCTGTGCCAGCAGTCCATGGATCAGAATTAAATATTCCACACTCCCAGCACTAATTCAACCTTCACTCCACTGACTCAGTATTCCTGTCAAACACCCACTTCCATTAAAAGACCTGTGGGCTCAAATTCACATAATCAAGGAAACCTTACGCAGTCCTAAAGCAAAAAGAAAAACTTACTGAGGAACAAAAAGCCAAGTGTACCTTACTTCACTGAAATCTCATGTTTATTTTTGTCAAGACTGAAAAAAAAAATTCCTGAAGGCTGCACTGCTCAAATCCAAATTAAGCCCAAGACTCCAGCAGCATATTCATTGCAATCCATGAAGTGCATTTCCTAGTTTGTAAGAGCAGTGTTTCTGCAAATAGATTAAAGCACGTTTGGCTGGTGAGCCTCCCCAAACCATTTTGCAAGCCGCATGTAATGAACCAGCACTCAGGTCAGTGCCTCCTCAAGCTTTTGAGGAGAATTATGGCTCCAACCTTGTTCCATTTCTTCTGCAGGCTAAGCTGAGAATGAATGCCATGTAAATGGGTCACGGTGCTGCCAAATGCAGCAATTGATTTCTCCAATCAAAGTATAAAGAAACAAACCAGTAGGATCTTACTTCTATTAATTTTGGAAGGAAGAGGTTTACAGCAGTTAATGTATCATGAAGGTTAAAAAAATCATTTCCATAAAATACAAGAGCAACCAATTTCACCATTGAGTAAAAGTAAAAACTGGGATTCTTTTTAAATTAGTCCAAAGTGGCATATAGGAACATAGTAGTTTGCTGCTGTACTGACACTATGACAAATCAAAGTGTAGGGTTTTGCTTTCTTAAATCCAAATGCTTGTGGATCAAGTTCTGGAAATGTTCCAATTCTAAGGCAGGGATCTGTTGTGTTTTCCACCATGAGTTTGCTCCTTGGGTTGGATGCTGGAGGGGCGAGGCACGTGTTGCCGGACCCAGCTCGACTACCTAGTAGTCATCAAGGTCAAAAAATTCATCGTCTCCTCCTTGGTATTCCATGCCCTGGAAGTCCACCCGGTACCGCAAGATACCTGCCAAAGAAACAGCCTTTAGCTTCCCCAGCATTCCCACAGGCACAGCTTCCCCAGCCCTGCTTCCACAGCTTCCCAGTAACATCCAGCACAGTCTGCTGAGGCACGGCAGCAGACAGGCAGCTGCAGTGAGAAATGCCACAGGGAATTTATTGCCCAAAGGAAGCAGCACCCACCTGCCCAGCCTGGCCAGTTTCCTCCTGGAAAAGCTGAGCCTGTTCTAGGGCTTCATCTCCACAAAACACCAGCGCCACATCACTGATCCCAGTGACTGCTCAGACTGAGGCCTGGCAGTAAAATTCAGAGGGTAGCTGGCACTGCAGCTACTTTTACAATGCAGTAAAAGCAGGATTTAGTGGCTGTTTTCCTCTTCTCACCCCAAACACCAACCCCGGGTTCTGGAAAGCCTGTATCCCTGGAATCATTTACTGAGGATGAGTGAAGAGATTTTCAAGGATATTTCCTTTCAAGCCTACGGGGCATGGGAGCAAAGAGGATCCCACCATGCAGAGAGGCGGGATCTGGCAGGAAATGAGAGACTCCTGGAATTACAAACCCTGAAAATTTAGAAACCTGTTGCTTTTTATGGAGCCAAACAATCTAAGGTTCCTTCTACCCGACTGGTGTTCTCTGGGTCCTAGAAATTCCTCTTTACAATGCACTCCTCCCTGGTTCACATTCGTCAAAGCTGAGCACAGCCAGTGGCACAGCTCTGCCCTGGAACTCCTGCCCAGGCAGGACATAGAGCATGGCACTGGTGTGGCTCCACTTGCCCAGGATTTGTCAGACTGGCACAGGAACCACCTGCATTTCTGCCAGGCGTGGCTGATGCTCAGTGAGCTCCAGAGTACAACTGGCTTTCAGAGGCCTCACTGCTTCAGAGGATGGACTAAAAATACTTTTCTTTTGAAAAGAAGCAGAAGATCAGGGAATGAAGTACAGGGAGACTCTGAGAGATGAGCAACAGCTCCAAGTCAGAGCTGGGAGTTGTGAGAGCTCCTTGGGCAGGACAGGGGCTGCAGAGAGACAGGCAGCTTGGGGCCTTCCTAATCTCCAGCAGCTACACAGGGGGACAGCCCATCCCTGAGCCCTCCAGAGGAACAGAACTGGGAAGTGACAGGGCCCAACATGGACCATCATCGTGCTGGACAGGGAATGAATCCACCGTGGTGAACACAACTGTTTCTTGAACTGGTTTCATGACTAACAGGAATAAGATTCATCCCACTTGTGTTGGCATCAGATTATCAAACCAACCACTAAAGAAGACAAACACATTTTCCTCTTGCAGTTTACCTCCAATTCCTCCAAATCCTTTCACAAATTGGGATCCTTCTTGTGATTTGTCTGTAACAATTTCCAATGTTGCTCCAAATTTCTTGTAGTTGTTTGCAAACCACTCCAGGAGGGGCATACTTTCTATGAGTTCATGTTCCTGCCCAGTCTGTGGAGACATTGTAACGGAGAAATAAATAATAAAAACCTGTTACAGTCATTGTGTGTTCAATACTGAGAAAATTCCCCCCCCCCCAGAGTTGGCTCCATGGCTTTGTCAGCCCCAGCAAGGACAGCAGCCCTCATGCTCCACAGCAACATTCCCGGGGGAAGGCATTCCTGGCACAACTGCACCAGGCAAGGGCAGGTACAACTACCAGCTCCTGGTGCTCTAAAATTAATCACTGACAGTGTTTTGGGCCTCTAATATGAAATTTAGTGCAGAAGCAGGAGGAAAAACTGCCTTGATTCTTCCGCTCCAGTGTCACCCCATGCTACAGCTTCACGTCTTCTTCAGACTTGCTCTGCCCCCTGCACAGATTCCAGCCCTTCTCATCCACCAGACCCTGTTCTCAGGCAGGAACACTGATCCATGCAAGCACAGAGAGCCAAAAGGCACCAATTTCTAAGCAGGAAGTGCACTGATTATTGTGAAATAGAAACATTTCACTGCAGGTAACACTGCAAACCCTCCATGCATACCAGGGATTGGCAGTCCTCCTGGAAAAGAGATGGAAACAAACTCCAGGCACAACCCAAGAGGGACAGATCCCCACCCTTTTGGCAGGGGACACTTTTTTTTTTCCCAGTTTATTCTGCAAAGTAACACAGACCCCTGGTCCATGAGGGCTGTTTGACCTGCACAGGCAGCAAATTACAGTTCCATGGGTCAAATACATCCCAAAGCAGACACTCCCTTAGCACCAGATCCAGGTCATGATTCCTGACCTCACAGTGGTTGTGCACAACCAAATCAGTGCCCCAGAAGCAGGAAGCAATGGTCTGAAGCTTCACCTGCATGGTAGCTACTAAACCCTTGTAGGTGATGGTATGATGGTGGTCAAAGATCCACACTGCCCATTTACAGAATCTTGGCACTGGCAGCAGGGAATACTGGAGAAAAGCAGGTATAGAATCCACGGGCTACACAGGAAGAGCCACAGGTTCCTGCCCTGAGGTGTCACCGAGTGCCAGAAGGTCACTGCGCTCGGGTGCTTGGGACAAACTTAGTCCAGGTGTCCAGAGCTCTGCACCAATAAATACATTGAGAACAAACCCAGAAGCCCCAAAGCTGAAATACCTCCTTGTCTGTGAAGTGGGATTTATCCTTCTCTTGCTCTGGTGTCAAATACAGGATCTTCTCCTCTGAGAATGGAGAGAAAATTATAATATTAGTTTGGGCAAGGGTACAAGATGCATTTTGAAGACAGCAGGAGACTGAGCAGAGCCAACAACTACAACACAGAGGGTCTGGGCACTGCCACTGTCTTCCTCTCTGAAGCCCTGTGAGCAGCCCCATAGGGCACAGCAGCAGAGAGCAGCGGCAGAGTCAACACAGAGAGGGACAGGCCATTCTGCAGGCCCAGGGTTTGTCTGCAGGCACACAAATTGTGTTTCTGGTCACCTAAGTCTCCCCTCTGGTGTCACACTCACAAAGCTGGAAGGAGATTTCAGGCTGGCCCCGTGACCAAGGACCCCCAGCACTCTAATTCCCTCTGTGCACTGGAACCCTGCTTCCTCCAGCTTTTTCCCCACAGGGGCTGGGAAGCTGCAGGCCAGTGACCTGCAAAGTAACACAGACCTGCACAACATCCCTGTGATCAGCTATCCTCAGGGAGCTCCTCCAGCAAACCCATCCCAGTGAGGCACCTCAGGTGTTAAACCCTGAGAGCTTCTAGTGTCCCAGAGCACCACGTACCCTCCGTGCCTTGGCAGTGCAGGACGTATCTCATGATATCCAGGTTTTCATAGACTATCAGGATCTCTACTGCTCCCATTTCCAAAGCTTTTAGTGTATCTTCCACACCAAAGCAGTACTTGCCCGTGTCCTGGCTGATCTCATCGAAGTATCGTCCTGCAGGGCACACAGAGCCTGCCATGAGCACTCAGCACAGCACACACACTTCAAACAAGCTTCATATGAATGCAAGAAACTGCAAGAAGCAGCTTCCACTAGAAAGCCTGGAACTAAGGGGATCTCATGGAGGGATAGAGAAGGTCCAAGAAGTCTGGAGGGGAAAAAGAAACCAACCAAACCCCCCCACACTGGCACTTGAGGAGTCCAAGCGACAAAAAGGAACCACTGCAAGTCCCACTCTCAGCCTGCATGTCTGGGCTGGGGCAGCACAAGCACTGCCAGGCGGGCAAGAGCAAGAGCAGCATACTCAGTGCCACACACCCAGCTCAGGAGGAGGCGGCAATGCATCACGTACCTATTAGCTTTTTCTCTTGGATGAATTTCACATTGGAGAGGACCTCAGTTGACAACTCAATTGCTTGATTGAAGCCATTTTCTCCTCCATATGAAATATCAACTAGTTTGAGCACTTTGGATTGCAATCGCTGAATGAGAGGAGGTGACACAAAAACATAAATCCACTCCAGAAGACGACTGTAAGAATCCTTACTCTGCCACAGGAGTCACTGCACTCATTACTGCACTTCACCTCAGACAGAGGGACCTCCAAATGCACAATTTTCAGGCCACAGGGACACAGATTAGGTTTACTATAGTTTAATTCCAATTAAGTTTCTGCTTTAGATTTGGGAACACAAAGAATGCCAACACCAATTCCAAACCAGGGAGGACAGATTTCTTATTAGCCCTGTTTTAAGAACAGGGGTTCCCAGCTCCTTGCAGGAGGTATTAGGAATGGAAGACTTCTTTGAATGCATCACATTTTAAATTTTGATCAAATCTCTTCAGATACCAGAGTTATATTCCTCTGGAGGAGCATCTTGTATCAGAGCTACTGCTACAATCACTATGTCACCACTGAGACTCAAGCATGTGGGTATGCTCGGAAAAGGCCACTCACCTGATCAAACATGTCAGATTGACTTAGTTCAGTTTTGAAGTCAGCTGAGCCAGCCAGGACAAGCCCGGCCACGTTGACCTTGTCCCCAGAGATGAAGAGCTGCACGGCCGTCTCAGCCACCTTGCGCACATAGTTGTGCCTCTTCTCCATGCGCAGGCGGGCAAAGCGCAGGGCAGACTGGCCTCCTCTGCCTGCAGGGAGGGATAGAGCAGCCATGGGGGACCCACTGCATCCCAGCAACATCCTCAGGACACAGCTGGCCCGGAATAACCAAAGTCAAGGGCAGCTGCAGCCTCCTGAATTCAGTTTGCCACAAGCTGAGGCAGGGACTCCCATGGAACATTCAGAATAAAGAGGGTTTGCTCCCACCAGGAGATTTTTCTCCATAGAGGAAAATATTTCTTTTCTTTCTATAAAGACTCACAGCTCTATAGAAACTGAACATTTGAGCACATTCTCTCTCCCTGTACCTTCAGGAGAAGCCACCTTCTTTGTAGGCTGCCTCAAACACTGCTGATGCAGCGCAGCCCAGCAGTCTCTGCTGCACAGTCTCAATGGGGGCAGTGTTTTTATTTCATTTTGTGCAATCTCACACTACAAAGGACACAAGGCCAGGAGTAACCAGCAAACAATGTGCAGAACTCATGAGTGGCTGGCTACAACACAGCACCACAGTGGAACTTGAATTTTCCTTGCTTCATGAGGCCCTGCTTCCTGCAGAGAACATCTCGCTGCTCCTCAATGTGGTGTGCACATCAAAACTTAATGACTCCACTGAGCATGATTACTGCTTGTGCTACTAATACTTGGTTATAACTGTCCCAAAACCAAGTAAAGGGTCAAATGCTGCAAGAAATAAAAAGTGCCACTTCTAAGATCAACTGCATATTACTGTGATTCATTAATTCTGACAGAAGGCTCAGACTGGAAGCTTTGCTGTCAGATTCCAAGGGAGCACAGACTTGAGCAGAGCTAAACCCCCACAGGCCAAGTTCCCCAATTCCACCCTCACATCCAAACCCAGGAAAGGCTGCTACACTCAGCAGAGACAGATGAGTGTGTATTACCGTGCTTCTTTGGAAGATCCACAGTGAATTTGTGCAGCACTTCTCGTGTGTTTCCTTGGAGAGTTCCAAAGAGTGCCCCACTCCCATCTATTACAATAAAGCCAAACTTGCTGTCGTCGGAGAGCAGCGCTGTGAGGGCCTGGAACAGAGGGTGAGGCTGTGACGGAGGGCCTGGCTCACATGGGGCACCAGGGACAGCACAGCCCCATCAGTCTCAGCTTACAGCTGATCATAGCTATTATTTCATTAATAAAGTGGAGGAAAAGCAGCATATTCAGGAGCTGTAACCATCCCAGATCACTAGACAATCCCAGGATTGTTTGGTTTGGAAGAGACCTTAAAGACCATCCCATTCCACTCCCTGCCATTGCGGGGACACCTTCCACTATCCCAAGCTGCTCCAAACCCTGTCCAACCTCAACCAGTGGTCTTGGACACTTCCAGGGGCAGCCACAGCTTCTGTGGGCACCCTGGGCCAGAGCCTCCCCACCCTCACAGGGAGAATTGTTTCTGTACATCCCATATAACACTATCAAAGAGCACAAAGGAAACTCAAGTTTAATTTTGACCACAATTTCCCAGCTTTACCAGTTCTCCACCTGAAGTCATGGGCAGGTGTGATAGCATCTCCCCTGGAGATGGGCTCTGGAGAGTGTGAAGTGAAATTAATCCCAACTCTCTGAGGCTGCCTCACCTCTCTGGCTGGCACAACTAGAGCAGTATTTCTCCTGGCATTCCAGCCAGGAAAGCAGAATTTGCTCAGTTCATTGTCAATTGAGTTTTGTACTCCAAAGCACCAACACAGCCTCCCTACCACCACCACTGGTCTGCTGCACCTGCTGACTTCAAGTCCCATAGGCAGAATGATGAAATAAATCTACAGTGGCTGTGGCAAATTCAGCCTCACAGAGCACAAGGAAGAGCAGCAATAATTGTCCTGTGCATAACTGGCTGTGGAGAAGATAGCCATTTGCTGCAAAATGAAGTTATCCTTCAATTTTCCTTCCTTTAAGAAAGGCAGCTGAACATTTCCCATAAGGTCATTTAAGTTGCCCAACCAAAGCGCAGTGCAGTATCAAGGTTTTTGAGTTGATTTTGCCCAAACACCCAAACTGCGCACTCCTTTCTCAAGGCAATCTCTCAGCTGCTGTTCCCTCAGGGGATGTCTGAATGGGGAAGAAATCCAGCGCGCGTGCGCGCGCACACACACACACACACACACACACACACTCCTGCTCATTTACACATGCCCAAAAAAGCAATAGCCATAATCCTCTTTCTGGCTGGGAAAACCACATCAGTAGGATGAGGAACTTGTCAAAACTCCAGATTGCTTGAAGTCACCAGTTTAACACTAAAAGTGACGGTGCTGGGTTACTGCACAGGACCTCAAGCTGCCTGCAGGGCTGTCAGCCTGATTACTGGGCTGAACTGAAAGGATAAAACCCACCAGTCATCCTCTTCCAAAATCCACACAACCCAGGCTGCAGCTCTCAAGCTTAGAAGAAACAGAGGCTAAGGTTTAATGGAATCTCTTGGCCAAAATAAATATTCTGCATTAATTCCTCAGCAGTGGGATGAATGAGAGGAGGAAGTGGCATATTACACAGCAATCTATTTAACTGGGACAGAGCCAAGCAAAACATGTGACTGGAATGAATGCTCCAGCCAAGGTATCAAAGTTAAGACACTGTAAATCCTACCCCTCAGACACACGTCAGGGCTCACAGCCCCCTGGGGGAGTTACTTCAGTTTCACACAGGCAATACAATATCTAGAGGAAATCTTATCAGATGCTCTTGCCAGGCAGCACATGACTACAGCTCTGATGTTCTTATTTCCTCTTATTTTCATACAGTACCAATGATCAGTGATGCCCTGATCAGCCCTGTCAGCAACTGCACTGTCTGACCTTTCAAAAGCACCAAGAGACTATTGCCTTTGTTCTATTCCTTCAGACTGGACCGAGCTTCCTCTCTGTCGCTGTAGCCCAAAGGTGAAGATCAGCTCCTCCTCCTACACCTTCACACCCTGGCTTTCCCAGGAAAGCTGTGGGTACTCGAGCAGCTGCCCGGGCTGCCAGCTCAGGTGGGGGAATCATGGAGTTCAAGGCTCTACAGCCAGAGAGGGGAACAAAGTCCCAGCTCAGAGCTCACAGCCCCCAGCAGACTGCTTCAGCCCCAGCTGACCCTGCAGTGCAGGCAATGCCCAGGGAAATAAGCCCACACCTGCAGCCAGGGGAGAGCACAGAGCTTGCGGAGGGAGGGGCTGGCAGAGATCCCATCATCAAGAGCAGCAATTCCCACAAATTCCCCTCACGTCACTGGCACTCGTGGTGAGCAGTGCCACACTCCAGCACCAGTGGATTTGCTGCTGCTCCTAGGAACAGCCTGCTGCACACTTCTGTATTGAATCAGTGTCCTGAGGAAACAGCTGCAGAGGAGACCGAATGAATCCATCTCCTGACAAGGCAGGAGGAAACCCTGCACCCTCCCAGTACACACTGCAGCAGGGACAAACACCTCCCTGGGCTTGGCATCCTGCTCTCTACTGAATTCTCTTATTTGCCTCTTGCATTCATTCATCTGTGGACACAGGGACCCAGCAGAACTCCAGATAACTGCCTGTGCACCGGTGTTTACTCCCAGGAGGTCAAAGCCATGTTGGCATTTCATCCTTTGTGGGAGATAGAATAGTAGAGATGGATCTCACCTATGCAACAAGCACACCCTTCCCTGCTGTACTCCTGCCCTCTGGAAGCCACTTATGGATCACATCTCTACAGACTCAAGCAGACAAGAACTACATCACTGGAGGGCCTGCCAAGTCCATGTCACACGGGTTTGACAACAGGCAATTAAGTCTCAGGCCCCACATTTATCACGGGGAATATCAAGGATGTGAGGGGCACTACAAACATTGAGACCTCTCCACCTGCCAGAGCCAAAACAGCCTCAGAGGCACTATACTGACTGCTATAATCCACATTTCTTTCAATATGCCTCAAACTATCCATTTAACGTAATTTGATGTTGGATAAGAATAATCCCACTTCCCCCCAGACAGATTAGGCACATGTCAGTTCTCCATCAAGGCTCTCAGTTAACACATCTGATAGCAAAACTGGCAACACTGATATTATCATGGCAGTATTTTAAAGCCTGACTTGGAATAATATCTATGGGCCTCTGTATTTAGGAAAACCACCCTTTCTCCAGTTCCAGAGAGGAGCTCCTGTCTGTGGGTTACACAAACTCGGGTGGGAGGAGCTGGGCAGTCCCTCAGCTCCTTCCAGTAGGCATTTCCCATCTCTGGCAGTCCCAAGCCATCCAGTGGTCTCCCCAGGGCATGTTCCTGCTGCTCTCCAGGCTCAAGCACAGCAAGGCTGTGCCCAGACCTTGGCTCCTGCTACGGGAGACTCCTTACCTCTGTGTGGAATTTGTTGTCACACAAATACAACGACGTATTGATTGGTTTGAAAGGTTCAAAGTCAATGTTGACTTTCTTCTCTTTTCCTTCTTCTGTCACAATTGTTCCACAGTAAACAACCAGACCATTTGGAGGTACTACAAATGACATAATGCAGGTTTAGATCACTAAGGAATGTGGAAAGCTGTATCCATCAAAAACTGACTGCCAGCCCTTGAGACTCATAGCAAAGTTGAAATTCAAGTTCTCAAGCTTTTCATTTTCTCTTTTCCCCACCTTATTCCCTCCCAGGTTTCTACAATGGGAAACAAATTTGTTTAGTGCACCTGCACCAGACATGCACCTGCCCATTAAACCCATGAGTTTGCAAGGTCACAGCACCCAGAGAAAGGCTGAGCAGCCCCTGAAGCTTTGCTGGTCCCCACACAGGGACTAGCAGGGAAGGCCACAGGCCAATGCAAAGGCAGTAACAATGAACTCTTCTTTCTTCATCTGAGATGGCCTGGGTCTGTTCCCCCGAAAATGATGGCAGCTGCTCAATGCCAAGCATAAGGCACATAAGTTTCTGCTTGACAGAAAATCACTACTTTAACACAAATTAACTATTGCAGAATAACCAGCTCTTAAGTCTGGCCAAGTTTAGCAGAGTCAACACTAAGAACAGAATCATGACCCCACTCTTTAAGGACAAGGACCACCTTATTATTCTAGTCCCGAAGTCCACCCCTGAAGTAGCCATCCAAGGGCAACATACCTGGAATATCAGTGCAAAACAGCAGCACAGCCAACAGATTTGATTAGCAGAAAACTGCATAGTGCAGGAACTTAAGGCTGCTTCCAAGAAAGGGAAGTGTGCCAGCATCCATACAAGCTAGAAGTTACCTTTGTTATAGAGTTTCAGTCTTTGCTGTACAGATGTAATGGCTCCCAGTACTGAAAGGCGATTCACTCTTGACTTTATGTTGGAGGCAGTGCCAAACTCGTCTGCTAACATTTTTGCCACTCGTGAGATCTGGTCTTTGGGGGGAATGATCAACGAGATCATGCTGGTACCATTGCTGGGGAAAGGAAAAAAGGGATGTGAACAGGCAGCAAAGCAACAAGCACCCTCACACCATATACCACGTACACAGTTCTCTCCTCCCTCTCCCTAGGATGCTTCTTCACTGTTACCGTTGTAATTCCCTTTCTGCTGGACAACAATGGGAGAGGAAAAGAAACAAAACAAAACAGGCTCTTCTTCAGTGGTCAGCCTCCACCAAGCAAGCTGCTTGTTTACTCTGGGGTTAGTACCTCTGAGAAGAAAGAACATATGTACGGACCAAGGGCCGCACAGACCAAGGGCAGCAGAGAACAAAGGCTGTAAGCAGAAGGAATGGAAGCAGCTCCTGAAAGAGATTATTTGAAACAATGCAGCCACATAGTTTGAGGACATCTTAGAGCCCATTCCATTTGTTCTCAGACAGCTGGAGCACTAAGCAGCCCAAGTGCTGTCCTAACACTGTTAAGTCTGTTTTCCTCAGATTAATACAAAAACCTGAACTGGAAGGATCCCTTTGTCACGGTGAGTCTTCTCTGCTTTCCCACTATCACTTTTCTCCCCAGAGCAGCTCATCAGCTCTGGCAGCTGCTTTAACTAAACTGTGCTAAGCACACACTGCTGCTTCACCAGCACCAACCCCAGGCACAGAGGGGATAAGACCCCACAAATCACAGAACAGGCTTAAATTAAAGGGAAATAAGTTTGATATTCATTTTTCTTAGGGCTTTGGGATGGGTCCTAAAGAAGTCTTAATCCCCAAAGCTGCCTCATGGTTGAAATCCACCCAAAGCCAAAAGGAAAATTGGGGAAGTTCCCATCTGCCTTCCAGCAGGTACCTCCCATTTACCATTGAAGTATCCCAGATGTCTGAAGTGCTGCCTCTGCATTGTCTCAGATTTAACCCAGACCTCATGCTTCCCATTAGAGTAATGGCATAAAAATAAAATCCCTCATGGTATCATCCAGCCCTCTCAAGGGCAAACCAGCTAAGCTCTGTGAAAACGCCTCTTCTCAGGATTCTGAGTCAGAGAGCCAACAAAGTGCTTTTCAGACATCAAACCCCAAGGTTTTGCTCTTTTACACTTCTTATGGGAGGAGCCTCCACCAGCCCCTGCTCACTGTTGTTTCAGGCTGTTACACACCAGTGTCCTGTTGAACTGTTTGGGCTACAGAGGCAGCAGGGAAGTGCTTTAAAAAGCATTAACCTCTTTATATAAGTTGTACAGCCCTCTCAAAGATCCTCAATCCAGGCCAAGTTGAAATAGAGGCTGGTAGGTCAAATAAATCCCTGACCTTAAAGACCTTAATATCTGAGATCCTCATACATACCAATCAAAGTCACAAAACCACACTGGCCCGCAATATTCCCAGGAGGAGCTCTGAGCCATGCTGGCAGCTCTCAGGCTTCCAGGTCACCCCAGCCACTCCATATCCCACTCAATTAAAGCAGTTACCCATCCCAGCAAACGGCACCAGCCTTAGGGGACAGATAATGGCTATCATTCCCAGCAGACTCCTTAGAGCAAGGGGCTGATCAGAACGAAAGCAACTCTTCCCTGCTTTTCTTAAAGTAGCACTTCTGAGTTATCTCCTCCTCTGAAAGAATAAAGTCTTAAGATTTCTGAGAGATTAGAAAGCTCTGCCCAGCACACCTAACTGCATCCGCCTAAGGGCATCCCAGTGTGGCAGGAGGGAGCGGGACTGTTACATCCCTTGGGCACTCCCTGGTTCTCCTGCTAGGAAGAGATTGCATACAACTGTTCCTGAATTGAGGGCAGAGGGGAAAGAGCAGGGAGCCAGTCCTGTTACACACAAGCCACCTGGAAGAAGAGCCCAATCCCCCCCACCTACAAACTCCTTGCAGGAATTTGCAGAGCAAGAAGGTCCCCACCGAGCCACCTATTCTCCAAGCTGAGCACCCCCAGCTCACTCAGCTGCTCCTCACAGGACTGACTCTCCAGAGGCTTCCCCAGCTTTATGTACAGAAAGGAGGAAGGCTGGATGTGCACTCCCAAGAGCAATTCCTCAGTAAAAAGTCATTTGAAAAGCTCCCTTCAGTCTTCAAATGCAAGTCACCCCTCCGATGCCAGCCCCTGACCTTGTCTGTGTTCCACTGCCCCACAAACATTGGTGCCAGCACTGAGCACCCACTGGATCCTACTGGGGCCACTGAACTGGGGGTTATTTATGCCACACACAGCACCTCATCCATCAGGCAGGGTCACAGCACTGCTCCTTAGGAACACCTCACCCGAGGTAACAGTGGCCTTCACAAGCCCTGGTTATTTATTACTACAAACAAACAAATGAAAAAGAGTCTCAGATGATGCACTTCCCCTCGTTTAAATCTCCAACTAATTCAACACAGCACAGTACTGTGCCTGCGCCAATACTTCAGCAAATTCCAGTCTGAATTTGTATCCAAAAGTACCTTTCACTACCAACACCAAGTACACTTCTTGGGTTTGGCATGCTCCACCACTATTTACACAGCCAGAGCTATTTCAGACTCTAACCAATTCCTGCAGAGTCCAGCAAAATAGCCGTCATGCAGCTTGCCACAGGAGCACCCTTCCAGGCTGCTGGAAGCCTCTAGAACAAGGAGCCAGACAACTTGTCACCATGGCCCCAGGCACCCAGCATCCCAAGGGGTCACTAAACAACCAAACAACCAAAGACTGAGATGAGCAAGACACTAGCTGAAGCAGATGGGGACCAGCACTCAGGATGGCTGCAGAACTCCCTCACACACTGTCAACACCTTGTGATCTGACCATTCAAGAGCAGCTTTCCTCTCTCAAAACAAGCTTGTACCTGTCTGTGACCCTAATGCAGCATGGCAGGTTCTAAAAAACCTTGTAGTGCATCTGCTAAACTCACCCCAAGGAGACAAAATGCAGCAAAGAGTTTCTAAGAAAGCTGCTGTTCAAAACCAGAAAAAATAGGTTACTCTACAGAGTAAGGTAATTTTCAAGTCTCCTCTGGGTCTCTGCAGCCTCAACAAGATAAAAGGTCTTTCTGCAAATCCCACCCTGTCCCCTCTGGAGCTGAGGGTTCTGGGGTACACTTACCTGGGAATGAGGTAAGGAATTTCCCCATAACCATCCAAAGACCTCCCAAAAGGGGACACAGCTGTACCACACACCAGCTATGGGGCACAACCAAGTGATCTGTTGACATCAGGGGCACTGCTCACACCAGCAGCTCGGGGTCAAACGTACCAGGAACTGGGTGTGTCCTGCACCACCCACAGCACTCCTGAAGGAAGCATGTACCCCATCCAAGACTACCTCCTGACTTCATAGCACAGCTGAGGTTTCCCCCTGGTTCAGCACACCCAAGTTCCACCGGAGGAGCTGGGAGATTATGCTTTTGGACCAAGCTGAGCCTCGGGGCTGAGCCTGAGGGGTTTGCAGAGCTCCAGCCAGTGGCTGCCCCTGTTCTGCCCAAAAAGCTGCCACTGCCATCCAAGGGCGGGATGCTCCGAGATATTTGCTCAGGAGGGAAGCATCCCAGCCCACCAGCCAGCACCAGGAATGCCACTGCTCAGGAGCCTGGGGCAGAGGAAACCATCAGGAGCACGACAAACACACACTACAAAGAACTAAGGTGGCAGTTTAGTGTCAGCTTTGGAGGGGCAGAAGGCCTGCACTGCCTACACTGTGTGTACTGCTCACAATGCCAGCCCTGCCAGGAATGGGGCAATCAGCTCAGATATATCAGTACCTGCCATAAGCAGCATTAGGGATCTCCAGGCGAGAGGATGAGGATCAAAGTTCCAACCTTCCCACACTACAGCAGGTGAGCTGTAGCTCTCTCCCACAGCATGCTAGAGGGTTGTTTGAGGGAAGGGGAGAAGCAAAAATAAGCACATTTCACTCTCTGGAGACAGCAAGTTCTTCAGAAAAATCAAGGTTTGTGGATAGGACAACCTTTCTATTATTAAAACTAAAATGTTACTATTATTGGAATTTCAGACAACTGTGCCACCAAACAGCTTTCCCAGACACAGAGAGACCTCAGAGCAACTGCTGACAAGTGATCCCAGTGAGAGGCAGTGTGGGCAGCACTGAATCACCCCTAACCCAGTTGCGAGAAGCTGCAGGGGAGAGCCGTGCCACTCCTCCTGCAAGCAGCTGCTGTGGCACCTGAGCAGCTCCTTTCCCTGCACCGAAAGGAGGGATCACCCAAGAGCCCTCCCTGTGCTATGTGTGTGGGCCAGGAGAACCACTGGGTCCCTTCCAGGAGCAGGGATGACCCAGAGGATGCTGGCACCAGCTGGGTCCCTGTTCCCAGCACACTCCACACCCAGTACCAGGAGCAGGGCCCTCTGCGGACGTGCTCATGTGCAGCACAAGGGAGGCACCAGAACAAGAGCCAAGAGCACAAAGCAGGCACTGCACCCACTGGGACCGGCTGCCAAGTTAACCCCATGGCTGCTTTCCACAGCTGTCAGAGGAGCCTCCTGCTCTGGGCAGCCATCTCCACCTGCTTTGTTACCATGTTCTCCACGTGACTGGGCTTTGTCACCACGTTCCTACTCTTCTGCCATCAGAAGGAACAGCTGAGCAGATCCTTAGACCTTCAGCTTTCAGCTGGTACTAGATAGTGACATGGTTTTCCAAAAGGCTCCCACCACCTTACACAGGGCTATGGCGCTGTAAAGGGTTCTGCACTGCCACACCCCACACCAGCAGCACCCAACACAGCTCCACCTGGCACACAACCACCAGCATTCTGAGGAGGAGTATTCAGTCAAATTGTTTCTTGCATTTTGGGCTATGAGCTGGCACAGGAGAGCATTAATTTCACAGCGTGCCATATAAACAGCAGTGATTGGCCTGTCCTGTACTATCAGAGGAGACCTGACAAACAGCAGCTGAGCTGTAGCTGTTCCACAGTGAAACATTTCACACTAACAGCACTCTGTAGAATGTGGGATACAGAGGCAAGGGAGGGCAGTCATTCCCTAGGACTCAAAATGGGCTTAATTTTACAGGGTACAGCTTCATGAGCATCCTGCTCTCCCCTGGAACCAAGGGCAGCACCAGGCCTGTGTGTGACTGCTAGAGACTGTCAGGAGCACAGGGCCAACAGCTCCCAGACAAACTGATCCCAACCACATTCCAGAGTCAGGAAGCTTTCTATGAAACAACTGTTGCCACACACTGCTCCAAGCCATGTTACCTTCCCCAGGCAATCTGCTGCTCTCCATCCAGGACTGCGCATTACTGGGCAGGCACAACATATCCCAAGGAGCTCAAGATGCTTGGACAGTCAGGGCTACCGAAATTACGTGACAGCTAAAGCAGTTCCATGCACACTCAGCTTGCAAGGCAGATGCCAGCAATATCTCTGCAATCCAAGGCAGAACTCCATCAGGCACATCCCAAAGGTGCCAAAGAGCTGTTTCTGAACCAATATCCACAGTGCTGCAGGCATGTGGTACTTCAGTGAAGGACTAAGTTCCGGGCACAGCCCACAAAATCAGTGATATGAGAAGAGAATATTTGAGGGTTTTTCATGCTGTACCTGAGCAAAGATGTTGAATGGAGTGCTATAAAAAGTGTTCTTTGCTACAGGCAAGTACAAAATGGCTGGTTTGGGTTCCCTTACAACACCCAGGCCATCAGACACTCCCCCCTCATCCTGCCGTGTGCAAGAACACTGACCTTGCCAGAGGAAAGTTCTACATATGCTCTTGCAACTTATGAATTATGGCTGTGAAACAAACAGGTCACAGCTGTGCCCTTTAAAAATTTAATGTCTCTTAATAAGACAAAGCCTTCATCAAACAGAAAGTGTCTCAAGTCCACTTGAGATGCCAAAGCCAAAGAGACAACAGCATGTGCAAGAGCTGCACAACTTTTCTGGAAAAACCTGCTAGAGCAGGAAAGAGAAGGGAACCTCAAGAGTCCAGAATCCCTCAGTGCTTCAGAGACCACGTCACCTGGAAGCCAAAGACTGCACAGCCTGTTGAATCATATCAGTTGAATGCTCTGCAATAAACCCACCCAACACACCTTCACCTAACTGCTGCTTGGAGGCACCAGGGTTTTGTGATGCCTCCACCAGAAGCAGATGAACTTCTCCTCCCTGCTCAGCCCGTAGGCTCTGAGCACAGCTAGAGCTGGACACAAGCACAACACAGACTCCCAGGCAGAGCATACAGCACCACGGAGTTGAGTGGGACCCACTACAGCTCCTCTGAGGTTTAATGTAGAGCTGAGCCAAAAGCTAGACAGAACTTCCTCCAGAACAGTTTCAACAAGAACCTCACAATCCCTGAGGCATCCTGCATTTCACCCCAGCATGCAACAGGACTCTGGATCATCTCCTAAATGGCGACATCAATATGAGTCATTCCTCAAAGGCTTCCACCTCATCCAAAGAAGGGTTTGAAATATGGAAGGGACCAGTTTCCGAGCAAAAGTAAGGCAGAGATCACCTCTCTAGATCCACTGACACCTCAGAAGCGGAGAAAAAGGACAAGATAGGGGCAGGATGGGTATGAGGAAAGGTTTGCAGAGTCAGGAGACCAAGTAATTCATTCTTCAAGAATCCTTTTCAGCATAAGTATTAATTGGAGAAGTCAAGGCCCTCTCTCCCCTGAACTGAAGAATCACCCCAGACACCGAATTCCTCCATCAGTCTCTGAATGCCACCTCTCCCCTAGACATAGAAAAACCACTTAACTGCACAATATGAGGCCATGCAGCTATTCCACCATGGCTCACACAATGCCAGGCTCTCCTGCTGTAGTCCTACTCCAAAGCCCACAACAGGAATCTTGCACATCATTCTCCTCTAATGCTGGCAGACTGGATAGAAAAAGTACTTCATATAACCAGAACCAGCTTGAAGCAGATACTCAAGACTGTCCTGGAAGGGTATCCTGCCCTCCTATCCTTACTCACTGACCTCAGAGAGGAAAGGCCTCCAGATGCGAACCAAGCTCTGAGTGCCTGCCTAGAGAGAAGCACCTAGCCAGAAACCACCCTGGACAACACAAGTGAGCCTCATTTCCTCAGTATACCCCCTGACTCCAGCAACCAGGGAAAGCTTCCCACAGGGAGGCAGCAAACGGCTGCTTAGCAAAGGAGCAGAGGCAAGCCCAGCTACAGCCTGAGCAAGGGTCACACGAGGCAGTGCTTCCGCCGGCCGCCTGCCAGGAACTGCCTCCTGGGCTCAGCCTCCCTCACTCCTAGGACACAAAGGAGATGACACAAGAATCAGGTCACGGACTTCTACTGCTGCACACAGCACAGTTTGGCAGCTCTTGTGTGTCTGTGGGCTGCAGAGGTAGCAGGTCGCCTACAGTGAGCCCATGGCCCCTGGGCCACCATGCACCATCTGCCCAGAGAGGGACATTAGCATCCCCAAACTGTGGCCAGCTTTGATACTGCTGCTCAGGTCACCAATCAAATCAGACGTGCAGCTCCAGGAGCAGATCCCAACTTCATCCCAAGCACTGAATCAGCACAAGTGCATCCTGCACACCCTACAGAGAAGGTGAATCAATGCCTCTCCAAAATCCTTGGATCAAAGACAACACACCACAAAACATAATTGCATGGGCATGTTTTGAATAGGCCTTATTCGCTACATCTGACCTCATGCAGAAAGCCCGGATGCCCTATTACTGGGAAGTAGAACAGACGTTTCTGCACTTCAGACATTTGTGACTCACTGGGAGGCTCAGTTTTGCCACAACTCCCCTGCTCTCCCTCCTCCTTCTCCAATTATTAATGCTCCAAGTTTAAAAGACTTGTTGCATTATGCTAATGGCCTATTTGGGTACAAGATGTACACTGAAGGACTGAAACAAATCCAGATTTGCTTATTAAGATGCTAATGCCCCAGAGCTACATGGGAATAGGTGGCTAACGGGGGGAAAAGAAATCCAGTTGCCACAAAGCCAAAAAAGTCTGTCCTCTTTTGAGGTGTTTGTTTCCATCTCCTACCACGTCATTCCTCAGGGGCTCATTCATTAACTGGATGTGAATGATGATCTGTGCATGAATCACACTGCTCACTAATGATTCACAGAGTTGTAAAAGAGGTACCAGGCTGCTGAACAGCCACAGGCTGTCAGACACTCACTGGAGTTCTGAACTGGAGCCACTTTTCCAGCTCAGGTCCTCTTCAGCTGCCTGCTAGCGAGCACTCTCCAAACAGCACTTCCTAATTGTTGCTATAATTCAAAAGGAACAGGTACAGCAGGCACGTGAGAGCCCAGGAAATGTTTTACAACCATTGAGGCAACCAGCAGGATGTCAACAACCCTTTGGACACTGTCCCTGGCTCCAACTGTCTTCCCACCTGGCACGGATTTCTCAGACCACCCACTCTCAGTATCACTGAAACACGAGACACATTGCTTAGTCCTGAGAGGTCTGATTAGCCCTGCTTATGTGAAATCCACATCCAGCTTCTACTCCAGCACTGTGGACACTGGCAGCCTGAAGAGGTCCAAAAGAGCAGGAAAATGGTGTGGAAGCAGCTGCTGCACATCCCATGTGGCTTCCTGCCACATTGCCCTCAGCTCTCACTTCTGCCCTGGACTGTTTCTATTCCAGCCTCTCTGCAAACACCTCCTCCCTCTCCTCACACCACCAGAAGCAAAAGGCAGTATTAAAATTATAGCCTTTGCCTCTCACAGAAACATGAACTCCTTTAGGAACTCCCCCTGCCACAGGCAGGATGAGAAAGCACGACTCAGAGGAAGCAATCTGCCTTGGGTAAGAACTTAAACCACAACATCTTCCTTAAACACTGCACACTAAGGGCAGATCACCAAGTCAAAGCAGAAAACTCACTATCAATAAAGCTCAGTTCCTGCAGACCGTCCTCCTTCAGTCCTTTTCCCACCCATATCTCACATTTCCCACAGTGTGACAGCCCAGCTCAGTTCCAGCTGGAGAAGGACTTTTCTGCAAGAGCAGTCCCCAGCAGGCACCAGCTCACAGATCTCTCTTGAGGAGAGATCCTCAAGGCTATCCCATGGCTGGCACTAGCACAACATAAAAGCACTGCAACTTAAATACCACAGCAAGAGTTGGAAAGCGAAAGATCACCTTGGCATGGCTCTTCCCAGATGGACCAGCTCACCCAGGCCTGGGGCAAGGCCTCCATCCTACCCTCCATCCTGCAGTGAAAACTGCAGAAACAGCTCCTATATCAACAGCTAAACTGACCAAGAGCTCAAATCCAACGCACAGCCACAACAACAAACAGATCCTGATAAAGAAGGTAGGGAAAGAGATCTGCTGCCAGGCTGAGAGCAGGGGAGGGAGCCTCTGGACTGACACATCTCTGGCAGTGCAGGCAAACATCAGCCAGTGCTGAAAGATCTCACCAAATGCTCCTCCTGGTGTATGACACCCCCTTGAGCCAAGAGAGCTGCTCTTCTACCTGCCTGGGCATGGTGGTGGTGTCACACTGAAGCAAAAGGACACCTTAATTCTGCTGTGCTGTGTCTTGTGTGGAGCAGGAGGATCCAGGCTGGAGTTAACTCAGCTATGATCTTGTCCCACAGTTATCCCAGCACAATTCCACCTTCAGCACCACCAGCACAACAATCCACCCACAGGACAGTGCTGTAGGAGCTCTGCCTATTTCAGGAGGCAAGTACAGCATGAGTGAACCCTGGCACCAAGGCTTCCCAGGACTTTGTTCAAAAGAAACTGGGAATAAGGCAAAGCTGTACAGGACATACCTGTCACTGACCCCAGTCATCACTTGACTGCCTCCCAAGCAGTGGAGCTGCCACAGTGGTATTAACTCACAGTCAGGTGGGCTCTCAGGCCACTTCTGGAAAGGCCCACCATCCTCACAGTGGAACAGGTCAAGACTTCCTTATTGCCCAGTACCACCAGCTTGTCCAAGCACATCTGAGCCCTGCCAAGCACCCAGAGCAGCACCCTCCCAGTACATCCCACACAGTGTGGAGAAGCGCAGCCTCCCCTTCCTGTTCTGCAAGGCCGGGAAACAGCAACAGCTTGTGGCTAATTCCAAGACGGGGCTTTTCCATCAGAACCAGCAAGACTCCAGACAGACCACAAGAGAACCCATCTGCAAATGATGCTGGGCAAATCTTTTTTGTCTAAATAACAGGTGAGCTTGTCCACACTTAAGCAGACTTATTTTTCATTTTCCAGGAATTCAAGCAAAACTATGTCTCTCTTTGCAGGAATCCTCATGCATTTTCAGGCCTCTGTCCTTGGTGGTGACGTTATTTCTCTCACTTTTTGTGTCTCCTATGCAGTAGACGGACATCTCAACATGGCAGAATCCAAACCCAGACAAGAACTGCAACACTTCTATTTCCTCCCAAGGCTCTGGAGACACCAAGATGTCTCCTTCTCTTGCCCTTTCTCCCTCCTCCATCTTTGAAACTTTTTTTCCAGCTACAACCAGAATAAGTTACTTGTTCAGACTTAGTTTCTGCATTTGCCCTGTTTAATCCACCTTCCAGAGCACATAATTTGGAGAAATGTTCTTCCATGCACCAGCCCCATTTGGGTTTGCAGTTAGTGCACTCAGAGACACCTTGATCTTCACCTCCTCTTTTCCCGTTTCAGTAAAATAACCAACAAGGGCTCCTGCTCCCAACAAAGCAAGCTCAGGATAGGGGAGATGTCTCTAGAGAGCAGATTCCTGAAGGTTTTCCCATTGTAAGGGAGCTCCACATCCTGCACCAGCTGCACTCTCACCCAGGTCTGGAAGCCCATCTGGCCAGGGAGGTGTCATTACCATTTCCAAGCATAGATGTTCGCAGAAGAAAGCATTTCTAAATTGTGGAGAAATTTCCAAACATGATTCCAGTGTGACATCTCGGGTCCTCTCCCAGCAAAGAGACTGCTTGTTGTTGCTGATACTTGATTTTGCCAAGCATTTACAGCTTAGATTAGCAAAACCCTGCTCATAGCCCAGCTAACTATTCAGAACTGCAGAGACCAAAGGAACAAAGAAGGATTGTCAGTTTAGCACTGACACTGGAAAACTGCATGAAGCAACAGCAGAAAAGCCCTGAGAGAGAGGATAAAGGAAAACAGAGCTGCTAATGCTGCTTCTACTTGGGCTGTTGCAGCTCCACAGAGAAAGACATAGCTGCAGCTTCTGGGGTGCACAGTGTCTCCCCAAGTCTATTACACAAAACCGAACTGTGGACTGAAAGTAGAATGAACCCCTCAGTAGGAGAGAAACAGAGATGTCTGATGAAAGTTTGATCACTCCAAGCTCTCAGAGATGAATGACAAGGTTAAACTTCTGACAAGGCCACAACTGGCTCATCAGCAGCCTTTTACTCCCATCTTCTTCTGGCCACAAAGGTTAATTGCTTACAGTGCTGAACTGGCCCTTCTGCTCCTTCTCACATCCTGTGCAGAGCCCAGCTACCCCTCTCTACCTCACCAAATCAGAAACACCAACTCAGCCACTCTGTACAAGATCACAGTTTACAACTCAGCTTTGGAGAGCTGGAAGGAGATAACTTCTGGTTTAGGAAGCAAGACACAGGTAACAGCTCCTTCTAGTCCCTGTCAGTAAGAGACAGGGCTTTGAGGTGGGGTTGGAGAGTTAAAAATTATTTTTCAGTGAATTGAGAGATTCTTTCTATAGAGATCAGTGAGAAAGCCAGTTTTCCTTAGCAGGGCTGGGAAAATAACACAGGACATTCCCACTATGATGTTACCTCCAGGTTTGAGAGGCAGACCTATCCCTGCTGGCCTCTAGCTGATCAGCTTCTGGGAAAGCTGAGGTTTTAATTTTTCCCGAGTGCTCTGACCAAGCACTGCCCCTTTCCTCATCAATCCATAAAAGCACTTCCTCGCTCTCCTGCTCACTTGACTTTTGTTAACACCCTGCAAACACCACTGACATTTTACCAGAAGAGCTGGATAAGAGCAGAAATGCCCCAACCACCACATGTCAAGGGAATGTCTAACTCCAGCTTCCTCCATTTCCCGTCCTTTTGATCCCCTGAAGGAACAGCCGGCACTTGAAACTGGGACACTGCTGCTGGGTCACTAATGGAGAACATGAGTAAGGGAAGGTGGGGATGCCAGTGAGGCCCTGGCCCTCCACATCACCCTGTTGGAAGGCTTTGCCCGCTAACCTACCCCAGAACAGGTCTTCCTACTCCGCAGGAAGACTCTTCCCAAGGCCGGAAAAGCCTGTTCCACTGCCTCACACCTCCTGTGCTGGGGAGCCTGAGCCTGCTGGGGGCTCAGGCTGCAGCACCTCTTCTCGCTGGACCCAAACCAGGATAATTTTGGCTAGGACTCCCTTAAAGACACTGAACCAGCATCACCTTGCTCAGAGAAGACTTGTTGGCACCAGCCCCACCTTCCTCAGGAGCTAGTTTAGCAGCTGTCAGAATAAATTAAAGGACAGCAGTATAACTCCATCCAGGAGATGTGCTGGATCCAGGGGGCACAGCTAAACCCCCTACATGGATCGGACTGCCTGTGGCATCTGCTGCACAGCAGAAATGTTCCAGGGATCACTGGAAGAGGGAAGACAGAGCAGACACCTGGGCTGTGGCCCCAGGAAGCCGACACCCACAAGAGACACCTGCTCTTCAGCCTCCCTCCAACACCTGCTGGAACCTTCTCTGTAACACTCATCTACCCCAAACAACACAAGAGGTGACACTGAACTGGGCACAGTTTGAACCAGGGAGAGACAAACTCTAACTCTGCATTTCCAAAAACCACCCACCTCCCTCAGCACTCCTGCACAAAGCTATGTCACCAGCTCCAACAGATACCTGGAGCTTTCCAAGCCTTTTCAGCTTCCTGGGACCCCTGTGCCCACACCACGCACAGGCATGGCCCAGTGATCAGCTGGAGCAGCCAAAGTCCATTGTGCCACAGGGAAGAGCAGCCCAGGCTCCCCACTCCCTTCTCCCACCCCCCATACCCACACAGCTGCATCATAAATCAGAGTAAAATATATTCAGACAGACCTCTGGCTTGGGTTCCCCTCCTGCCTCGGTTAGTTTTCAGCTGAGTGACTCCACGGGCTGTCTCTACATATGGAATAAGCATCAGCACTGAGGACATGACAAGACAGCAGCTCAGCCTCTGCCAGCTGGCCCCAGGCTTTTGGGGTCCACAGAAAGTTGCCAGTGCTGCCCCAGCTACACCAACACCTGTTCAGGTGAGCCTGTGGAAACTGGAGCTGCAAGGGTAGCTAAGGAGTGACCCTTCATTTTTATTTCATCACGTTGTCTGCCAAGACACACTTTTTTTGCTGTTTTACAGCACCAGAACCTTGAGGTCTCACAATTCCTCAGGCCCAAGAGAGCTCCCAACCGATGGAACCAGACACTGCCAAGCCACCCTCGCAAATAGGCACCTCTGGCATAGGGCAGGCTACAGGAACAGATATTCCGGGGCGGGGGAGGGGTGGGGGGATGGCAAAAAAATGGAAGCACAAGGATTAAAGCAGCATTAGAGCCTTTAAACTTCCCACTGTACAGACCCTGCAAGAGCTTGCTTTCAGGGAAATTGAGCTGAGCGCCTTTGCTGGGAGGGGAAGGGGTGAGGAAGATCAAATAACTGTCAGTAAGGAATGCACTGAGTAAGTGCTGCCTCAGCCCCTGCCCCTTTGCTCTTACCCGGCCGCCTTCCCCGGTCCTTTGGGAGAAGCCCAAGGCTGCAAGGGGGACAGAGGAGCGTCTCCTCCGGCTGAAATTCGCCTTTCCCCGTTCCAGCTGGCACGGGGCGGCCGGACGGGCCGGGAGCGGGGCGGGCACCGGGGACACGCACCTGTGCCACCCTCG
>VWZN01015674.1:220090-242483 GCA_013396955.1 Regulus satrapa | reverse complement strand
CCCGCGCGCGACCGCGAGGCGTTGTGGGGCGCGTAGTCTGGGGGCTGCCCGGGAGGGCGGGACGGGAGTGCGCGCGCAGGTCTCGCGAGAGCTGCGCGGAACTGCCAGCGCGCGCTTAAAGGGCCCGTGAGGGGCGGCGGGGCCGGGGCGGGCCGGCACCGAGCTGCTGGGCGGGAGCGGCTCCGGCGGGATAGCGGCACCGGCCCTGCTCCCTCCCGGGGCACAGCCGTACGTGCACACAGCGCTGGAATAGCCGTAGGAAGCGACGCTCCACAGCCTTTTCACAATCCGTTCGTGGTTGGGCACGCAACCCTGCGGAGGATCGGCCACTCCTGGGGGCCTTGTGTCACCGGACAATTCGCACTGACCCCCTCCATCCAAGGCGTGGACGGGACAAGTTAATACCCAGTGCTGAATGTCGGGGGGCGCCGCTCGGGAGAGGCCTCTGGGCTGTGTCCCTCAGCCGATGACTCACTGTCCCCTCAGCCAACCTGTGCTGTTCGGTCTGCCCATGAGGATTCCATCAGATAGTGTCAGAGCCTTGCTGAAGGGCAGGAGAGACAGTGTCCAGTGCTGTCCACTCATCCAACTACGGGTTGTTCCATTGTGGGGGGCAATCACGTGGGATAGACACAAGTGTCCTTTAATGAACCCACACTGACTATTTCTGATCGCATTCTGGGCCACCTGTGCCCCAGTAGTAGAAACTGTCTTGAGTGCCAGAACAAAAACGATCCTTTCCTTCCCCCTAATACTTGAGCTAGCAGGACAAAGCAGCTCCAAACCCAGTTTTCATTCCAGTTGAAGAGACGCAGAGTAAGAGATGGAGGGAAATGAGATACAGCTACATTTATGCACTTCCCCCGAAGGCTAGGCTGCTGGAAGCACTAAGCCCAAGTACAAAGTGCCTGCAGGTGAAGCCCCACTCTTACTGCAGTTAGACTTGGGTCACCTCATGAGAGCAGCACCGACACTCTCAGAAGAGCCCAACCTCCACCTGACATCAGAAACCTTTCTGCCTGTGAATGAAGAACAAGTTCCAGAAAGTTACAGCCGCCTGGCTGTTCCCTCCACAGCTGCCACAGGCAGTAACGTGCTAGTGTTCTCCATCAAAGGCCAGGAGACCAGGAACTCCATGTTGGACACTTTTCTGCTTTTATTTTAAAAAATCCAGAATGGATCCAGTAACAGTTTTATTATCAAGGAAATGGTTTTACCATAAGCAGAGAACAGACACAGGATGGAGCAGAAGGCTCAAACAAGCAAAGTACTGAATTTCCACACTGCCTCTTTTGTAAGAAATAATGTTACAGCTGAGTTTGAAGTAGCCCCTTTCCTTCAGAACAAGGGCACCAGCCTAGCTCAGGTCTAAATGGTCTCTAGCAACATCCCCAGCCTTGCCCCTGCTGCTCATAAGCCTCCACCTGCTCCCAGCTACTCAGACCCACAAGGAGGGGCCATGGAGGCCTTATTCTCCTCCCCATTCCTGGACAGCTTCCATCTCCACCCTCCAATTTCATGACATGGTTTCCCAGCTTGGATCTCAAATTTACTACACCATTGTGTCAAGTATTAAATGATCAGCCAGCCCCCACGTGCTCAGGGGAATACGCCAGGGCCAAACTTGTAACATTGTCTGTCATGAATTAACTTTCATCAAGTGACAATTTATCTAGCAGACACATCACTAAGTTTATACATTGAAGAATTTTATATATAGAATACTGCAAAAACACAGTAAGTCTGAATTCTGCCCCTTGCTGCTCAGGAAGGTCCCTTCTTTCCCAAGCATCAAGAAAATCAACCTCTTCATCATTCTCTTGTCAAGGCAAGACAGAGACTCCTTATTGCTTCTCTTCCTTCTGATCTCCTGGACTTCCAGAACCCTCTCGTTCTGAGGCCATCTGTGAAAAAATGGGTTTATTACTTGTGGTAACAACAAACTGCTTGTCCTGGCCCTTTTTCCCTGGCTGGCTGCTCAGGTGAGCTCCAGCCTGGAGAACCCTCCTTCAGTGAAATAAGCAATCTTTATCACTGCCCGAGCTCTGAGAGGGAGGAAACAATCTTCTCATTACTCCCCTTCCCAGGGGATGTAACGGGCTGACACTGCAGCACTGAAGGTTTGGTTTGACATCAGGAAAGCAGCTGTCCCCAGTAAGGACAGCTCAGCACCAAGGTCACCTGGGCACTGTGCCACTGACATGCTGGGACACCTCCCTGCAAAGGCAGGCACACGCTGGCCAGGTGCCAGTGGGTGGGAGGGCCTTTCTCTGGGAAGGAGGTGGAGAAGAAAGTCCCATTGCCTTTACTGTGGCGTTAGGCAGACTGAACAGGAATCGTGCTTTACAATCACCTTGAAATAAATTCAGGAGTTACTTTACTCCTTCAGGGATACCATGCACTGAGGGGAAAAGCTCTCTCCTTGCTCTTCTGGATGCTCCTTACTAGGAGCTTTTCCTTTTCCATGGAATGCTGTACAGTAACAGAACACCCAGCCGAGAAGCATGGCCAGGATTTGAGGCCTTCAATTCTCCCTGACCTTCCACAGCTGCCCCTTCAGCCAGTGGCACTCAGAGGGAGCTGCATAGAGGCTCAGCACCACTTCGCACCCATGAGTTCGGTGTCCTGACTCCCTCCCAGCCCAGCTCTCACCCAGGTTTGGTGTCCTGACTCCTCCCTCCCCATCTGAGGGCTCTGAAAGTGAACTGGCCATGCACCTACCTTCTTGTATGCCATTTCAAAGAGCTTCAGGGAAGCCTGCTGCAGGCTGGTTGCTGCCTGCCTGATGTTCTCTCCTGTTTCACTGTCTTTACGAGCCAGAAGTTCTCTCATTTTAGCAATTTCTTCCTTTAATTTGTTGCACTGCAAAAAAATACACAAAGGTGAAATGATGCACTTGTCTCATTATTAAATCTCCATCCTGTCATTTCACCACTTGCTGGCAACAGCAAAACTACCTTTTTGGTGCCAGAAGCCACGAAGGTAAGCCTTAAAGTGAGTCCGTACGACCTAGGACTGTGCCCAGTTCCCAGTGGGCACCTGTCCACTTCGCTAACAGTGTCCCAGTTGGCATTAGAGGGGCCCTATTTGCTGTCTGGGCAGACGTGCCAAGAACAGAGACCTGCAGAGCCTGAAAGCTGGCCAAGGCTGTGCTCTTTACCTGGCACAGCTCACCTGGCACAGCCACACCAGGGCAGGGAACAGCAAGCTGTTTTCCAGGGATGCTTAAGGCCCTGCTGGGGAGCTAATGAGCAGGGCTGCCCCTGCCCTGGTCAGTCCCTGTGCTGCCCATCAAGCAGGAGCTCAGAGCAGGCCGACAGAGCAGGCTCAGCCCAGCCCAGAGACATCTGTCAGTCCCTGCACAGGCTGGCACTGCTTCCCCCTGCAGGCTGCCCTAGAGGGCTCCGGGACACAGCTGTGCCAGCAGGGCTCACAGTCACGAGCACAGCTCTGCGGCACACCATGGCACAGGGACAGGGAGCAATGGCCACCACCAGTACCCAGCCAGCAGAGGCTGCCCCCACCTTCCCAGGAAAGGCACAGGGAATAGTCCTTGCAGGGACAGCGATTTGGGCTCCATGCTCCTATGAGAGAAAACTCTCCCATAATTCCAAACGAAGAGCCAGCCAATATCATGGAATCACAGAGTTTGGTGGTTTGGGTGGGAAGGAGCCTTAAAGACTATCTCATTCCACTCCCCTGCCATGGGCACTCAACCAAGTCACTCCAAGCCCTGTCCAGCCTGGCCTTGGACACTGCCAGGGATCCAGGGGCAGCCACAGCTTCTCTGGACACCCTGTGCCAGGGCCTGCCCACCCTCACAGGGAACAATTCTTTCCCAATATCTATCTAACCCTGCCCTCTGACCTGCTCCTTGTCCTGTCCCCATCTGCTGGCAGAGAAACAGTTTTAACTGACCAGAGGCTGCTACCAACAAACTGTAGTCATGTTCCCTCAGATCCCTGAGAACCCCCAGGAGCCCTTTAATTCCGCTCCCCAGAGTTGTTAAATTGGTAATTGGGCACATTCTTCTAAACTTGGCTTTTGAAATTCCCAATGCACAACCTTAGCATTGTATGGAAAGCGCTCTTGGATATTAAATATCCATTTCATTTCTAAGAGAGAAACACTGGAGTTAAGTGGACGCTGATTTTTACTGCCTCTATGTTCTTGGGTGCTGCACATTGCACTGCCAAGAGGGAACAGCAGTTCTGCCTCTGTCCCTGTGCTAAGAAGGGCAGGCACCATCCACAATCTCCAGCCCACCGAGGAGGCAGCCGCAGCACAGTCTTTATCACAGCACTGCAAGGCCACACCAAGGACACAGCTATGTCAGCAACCTCTCATCAGCAGCTTCCCAGGCGCTCAGAGCCTCTGTGACACCAACCTTGCACTTTGCAATAGGTTATGTGCCAGCACCCAAACCCGTTCCCCCAAGGATGTGTATCCACCCTCCCACACTCACTCATCCCTCCCATTGAGGGCCCCAGCCAGAGGTGCAGGGCTGTGCCACCATCACCCAGCTAGTAAACAGAGCCAGACCCTGAGTCACTAGCCAGAGCAAGCCAGGAGTAAAGTGAGAATGCAAGCAGTGATTTTGTGAGGAATGTTACGTGGCACAACACTCAAGGATTGGGAACAACCTACCTCATCTGCTGGCAGCTGATCCTTGAACTCTTCCATCTTGGACTCTGTGTCGTGGATGATGCCCTCGGCCATGTTCACGGCCTCCACACGCTCCTGGGGGAGAGAGCTTGTCAGGGCTGCTGCCCACACCACTGGTGACATTTCATGCCCCCAACTGCCAAGTTCCACTCAAGTTCTCACCCACGGTCCTTCTTAGCGGCACCAAGGCAAGAAGAAATGCAAGAAAACCATTTCTGGGTGCACTGTGGCCCCACAGGGCTCTGAGAAGAGTCTGTGCCAACCAGCCCTCAGGCTTTCACCCACACTCACTCCCCTGAACTACAAGTGATCAATGCACCACCTCTGCTGGCACATGGAAAAGCCAGCCACCTCAGGGACAGCACAGCATACTCTGCTCCTCAGGAAAGCAGCAGAGGTGGTGCATTGAGGTGGTGCATATATGGAAAATATCCTGAAGCTTCTTCAGCAACAGAGATGCTGGGTGGTTTTACTCATGGTCCCTTATTACAAAAACTCCTATTTAAGTGTTCCTGACGCTTTCTTGGCAGTATAATCAGGATCAGAAAAGTGCAATTAGGAAATTTTGAAAACTACAGTTACACAAGTCAAGAGAAGTGTTAGTTAAAATAACCTGATCACCTTGCTCTGTGATCTCACTGGACAGGGGTGAGTTCCACTTCAGAATTATAACAAAGAAGAATTTATCCAGCAATTTAAGATTGAAGGTAAAGCAGCAGGACAGTTTTCAGAAAAATGCAGCTTCTTTAGATGCCAGACCTCCCCCTACGCTCCACAGCAATGATGAGGTTATTCAAACAATGGGACTATCAGATTAAGGTCTTTGAAGGTTCTCCAGCTAACCTACAAATGCCCATCAACCATTGCTTTGTGGTTTTAGAGGTTCGGAGGCCAGGCAGTGCTGCTTCCTGGGGATTTATTCCATGCCCTCTCCCCCCTTCAGTCCTCTTCTGATCCCTTCCCTACTGGGGGCAAGATTTAACAGCACTGCCTGGACACCTGAGACAGGCTCCTGCAGACTGAAGGACACACAGTGGATCAATTCCATGTGCCAGTTTCAGCAATCACTAAACATATGCTGATGCCACATCCCAGAGTCAGCCTATGCTATGTCTGCTTAAAAATTAAAGCTCTATATTCAGCTGCATAATTCATGAGTACCTCATTAAACCAATTAATTCCAACCCTGAATCCTGTGTGTATCACAGGTTCAGTCACTCCTCCATGGCAAGTGCCAGCCTTTCCTCGACGAGGCCAGTGAGGATTTCCATCACCTCCTCCTGGCCCCACCTGCTCTGAAGCCAGCACTGCTCACATGGACACAGCATTTCAGGTGCCAAATGCACAGCCAAGGGAGACAGTGGAGAGCAGTGATGACAAAAACTGTCACCAGAGCTACACAGCTGTTGGCCATGAGCGGCAGGCTGGTGGTTTTGCTCACCACTGCCTCCATGTCCCAGGAATTCCTGGGGAATTCAGGGCACAGTAAAGTGCAGTCACACAGGGCAAGGTACACAACCCCAAGATGCAAATGCCTCTGCAAAAAACCTTCCTGAAACCCTGGAGTGTCAATTGAGTGTAAGGAAAAGAACAGATATTAGGGTAAGAGCTCACAGAGCAGAGCCCAGAGGCCCCCAGGGGCAGGCAGAGCTCAAAGCCAGAGTGGTGACAGCAGCAGGTCCTCTGCTCCCTGAAGGTCCTGTAACCCCGTTACCTTTCTCCGCCTGTCCTCCTCCGCGTATTTCTCTGCGTTCTTCACCATGTTCTCAATTTCATCTTTGCTGAGGCCACCAGAGGACTGAATAACAACTGCAGCAGAGAAGAATATGAATAAAGGACCTGCTCTCACCTTTGAGGAGAGGATTATTCCCCAGTCTAAGAGGAGCAGCCTCACTCAGAGGCTCCACACCCAGGGAGGCCCTGTGGGCAGGACAAAGACTGACTCTTTACAGAGCCACTGATGCTGCTGGTAAGGTGAAAACCTCATCTCCTGCATCTGCAACTGCCCAGTTCTGCCACACATTCCCTGCCTGCTGGCCAGCAAGTCACTCTGGCTTCAGTCAATCTTCTTGGAAAGTGAGGGTGCACCAAAGCACTCAAACCAAAGCACAATCCCAGATTAGAACCCCAGAACTAAAAAAAAATCTAAACTAAAACCCCTTAAACAAACAAACCAAGACTCCAGCAAAAGCCCGACCAAAAAAAAGTCAAAAATTCCTTTTCCTGTTGGAAAGCAGCCCAGACTTGGTGGCAGGGTAAGACAACATCCCCACCCAGCTCTTCACATTACCCTTAATAAGGAAATGGAGCTTGATTCTATGGACAGGCTCTTACACATATCCTCCTTGGTTTTTTTCCCCTCTACTAGTGTCAAAAAGCATAGTCTAGATTCAGGCTTTACTGCAGGAGTTAGTCTAATTTCATTGCAAGAGGACCAATATCCAGGATATGCCAATGCCCATAAAAATGCATGCTACAATCACCATTTACAGAAACTTTTCTGTGAAGTATTTGTCAATGCTACAAAACCCTGAACAAAGACATACACACAGAAGTTTCTTTTGGATACAGATGTGTGATGAGCAATTCAGCTTTGTAATTAGGATGACATCTATCTACTGGTAGGCAGCAAAAAGTAATTCTGACTGCCTGTCACCTGGAGCCTTTTACTCAGCAGCAGAAGGCTGCCACGCATCCAAGATCTCCAAGGAAATCCAAGTAACAAGCAGGGTGGTTTTGGTGCCAAACTGCTGCCAAAAAGCCAAGCAGTGTAATTAGAAGCAGCACAAACCTTCCAGTTGTGCATAGTTAATACTTTACTAACCCGAGCATTTCACTGCTCAAGGATTCTCTCCAAGAAACAGATGAAGGTCAGTATAGAGGCTTCCAGTTATAAGGCAGGACAGTTTTATTTTCTATCAGAGGAATCTGTAAATGCTTAAGATTAATCTCCTGAATTCACCACAGAGCTTTAGAAACTGTCAACTGTGTCATTAATTACCCCAGCACATAGGCCCCAACATTTCACTGCAGTGAAAATGTTGTATTCTGCTCTGTGGAAAACACTGACAGCTTGAACTCCCCGAGCCTCCTGCCAGCGGGAGACACTTCCAGCCTAAGCAGAAGAAAATGAACAAGGTGGTTACAGGGAAAACCTGCTGCTTCAAAGTATCCCAATCTCTAGACTTTTAAAATGGAATAATTACAAACAAACAGGGTCTTGGCACTGGGCTGGTCTGATCAGCTGCACACGATACACCCTGCAGTCAGATCTTCCTGATTAAATTCTCCCATAAAAGCTGGCAGCTTCATGCAGCCAGACTCACAGACTGGAATCCCCGTGTCTTCCCAAAGGAACGGCACTCCCAGCAGCACAGCTCAAAGATAACTCATACACGGTGCTGCAATTCCAAACTCCAATTTCTGTCCCCTGAGGGTAATATGTGACTGCCCCAAACACCTCGGTGACAGAGCATGGCCCACCAGCACCACTGAGCCAACCTGTGTGCCCAACATATAAGGCACTGGGACACAGCTGAGCCATGCAGGAAATCCAGGAAACAGCTGCACTCTACTAAGTGCTGCTGTAATTATTACAGACAGCAACACTAAGGCAGGAATGTCACACAGTGCAAAACCCTGCCTCTGGGACTGGCAGGTGCCTCATCTCTGCCTAACATGCAAGAGAGCATCCACTGCTGGCAGCAGCCTCTGTCAGCAGGTTACTAGTGGAGAGGGCGAGAGGCTGTGTGCTTACAGAAGCTTTACTGCCCTAGAACAAACCCACAGCTCAGCTCTCACTTCTCCCTTTGCCCATCCCCTCCTTCCACAGGAGACACAGGTTCAGACGACTTCAGCTGCGTCTGTGCTGCACTGGCAATAGGCTGAAGAGTAGGAGTGACCCAAGCATGGAGCCACGCGCTCCCTCACCACCCCAGACTGCAGGATACCATCCAGGTAGCACTGGAGCACACTCCATTCCCCCTGGAGTCACTCAGTGTCTCAGCATCCCCTGCCCTCAGCACCCCCTGCTCCCCTCCCCTCCCTGTCAGGCCCAGGGCACTCACTCTGCTGCTCCCGCCCGGTGCCCTTGTCCTTGGCTGACACGTGCACGATGCCGTTGGCGTCGATGTCGAAGGTGACCTCGATCTGGGGCACTCCCCGTGGTGCCGGAGGGATCCCAACCTGAGCAAGGACAAGGGTTGGCCATCAGCTCCCCCAGGGACAGAGGTCAGGGGACAAGATCTGGGCACATCACCCTGAGGACCCAATACTGAATGAACCACTAACCAACCCTCAGAGCTGAGTCTTTTAAGTACCTGTTGCACCATGTGCACTGGTATTTTGACAGATTTAACAGGATACAGGTTTCTGCCCTGGACAAGTGCAGAGAAACTGCAAGAGAGAACCCCCAGGTTTGGTTCCAAGGTGGTACAGGTTCTGCTTTATTGCTACACAAGCCACTCTTCCAAAGCTGTGGCAGGATGCTTTATTTCCTCAGTTCTGGACACAGATTGCACTGGCCACCTCTGGGAAAGCATTTTATGACAGTGAGAGGCAGCACAGCTTCCTCTGAAAGTACAAAAGAAGGGCAAAGCCCTTCTTTTTTGCAGGGCTGTTCCTAAGAAGTTCACACAAACTTGAGCAGTTTAACAGTGCCAAACCTACACAGCACTGACCAAACCTATTTTGCTCAGGGAGCTGGTTGGGCAGCTCCTCTCTGCTCCCAGCAATCCTGAAGCACACCTGTTCCCCAGGGAGCAGGGCGTGAGCTCAGTTCACAAAGTCTCCACACAGTTCTTCAGAATGATGTGTTGACAGTTTAACATCATGGCACACACACTGCAATCCCAACCAGACCACAAGCAAACATCCTGGGATACCCTGGCTCACACTGACTCCACTCCAAGGGTCTCACTAGAATGGGATGGACTCCCCTGGGAACTGCAGGTATCCTGGAGCTGCTCCAGGTGCCATCATTACTACACCAGAGGAGAGGCCAGCATCCAGATTATCTACTGGTACTGCACATGGTTTTTTATACCCAGAGAGCCCTTCCTGGTGACCAGGCCCTAGAGCTGCAGTAGCCCCAAGTGCCACATGGAGTGCTCCAAAACTCTGAATTCCATCTTCAATGCCAGTTGGTCCTCAGCCACAGAAGGGTTGTCCCAGAGCAAGGTTGTGCCTCTGGAGGTTGCTTTTGTACTACAAAGGGGTCAAATGTCTTCTGTAAGATGACTCCTCTTAACACTGCTTTCAGTGGGGCAGCTGAAATGGAGAAGGCTCTGAATGTCTCCAAGAAGGTCAAGTCTAAGGGCAGGAATAGAGAAGTTAACGTACCAATGTGAACTGGCCAAGCAGTTTGTTGTCACTGGCCATCTCTCTCTCTCCCTGGCACACTTTGATCTCCACTTGTGTTTGCCCATCAGCAGCTGTAGAAAACACCTATAGAAAAGGAATGGGAAGTTACTGTACAGCTAATTAAAACAAACATCTGCAGTTATAGGGTGACTGAATAAGGAATAAAAGGAAGCTACTTGGAAAGGAAAATCATGAAATGCTTGTTGTTCTCATGTTCCTCTGACAAAACTCCAGGGCATCAAGGCCAGCAAGAGCCAAGCTCATTGTTGTCTTGTCCTGTATGCACCTGGGGACACAAAAACTGGCCATCCATGGGAGCACCACACCCCACAACTCCCCTGAAGGAGCAGGCTTCTATCCTACACCCCTGTCAGCTCAGGTGTTATCAGAAAGAGCACACAGCAGCAGGCCCAGACAGAGCCAAGGGAAGGAAAGGATCACACCCAAATCACTAGGACATTACAATGTAAAGAAAAGATAATGCCTTCCAAGGCGCTCAGCCAAGCAAGCTGCTCTCCCACGGACATGGTGCTCAGTCCCAGAAGGGCTCCACACAATCCTTCTTCAGAATGATGTGTTGACATTTGACATCATAGCACACACACTGCAACTACCCTCACCAGGCCACAAACATCCTGGCATATCTTGGCATCAACTCAACTGCCCTCCCCTCCTGGGCACACAAATAATCAGAGATACCCAGTGGCTGACATGAAAGCTGATTTTTCCGCTACTTCTCTTGTCAGGTGAGGAGGCAAAAACCACCTACTGGGATGCTCTGGATGGCCTTTCCTGAGCTGAGAGCACCAGCAAAGTCCCACCCATCCAGAGTCAACTCTTACCTGGCTCTTCTTGGTGGGGATGGTGGTATTCCTGTTGATGAGCTTTGTGAAGACACCTCCCAGGGTCTCAATGCCCAGGGAGAGGGGAGTTACATCCAGCAGCAGCACATCTGTCACATCACCAGCCAACACCCCACCTTGGATAGCTGCTCCAATGGCCACAGCCTCGTCAGGATTGACTGCTTTGCTCGGAGCACGGCCAAACAATTCCTGCACAGTCTGCTGCACCTGAGTGGAGACACAGCACAGTTCATCCACAGGGGAACCACAGCCATAGCAGCCTTGGCTCAGCTCTGTGTCCTCATGCTGCTGCTGAAGCCTGAGACAGAAACACTGAGCCTCAGCTCTTTGCCTGCTCCCTCACTGCCCACCCTCCTTCACAGCACTCATTGCAGCCTAGACAGCCCCCTCTCCAGAGGATCTGTGTGCCAGCTACAAGGCAGCCCCCATCAGTTCCTTCACAGCCCAGCCACATTCCCAGGGGATCATTCCAGGCTTATCTGGGAGTCAAGGACTGCTTCCCTGGGAACTGTGCAAGCCAACACTGAGCAGGGCACAGCTGCCAAAGACAGCTGTGGAGGAGTACAGGGAAGGTAAAAAAAAAAAAATCCAGTAGCATAGCTCATGATGACTGCATGCAGTAAAAAGAAAAAAAAAAGGAATTGTATGAAGAGCAGTATTTTCCAACTTTATTTTGTGGGCTGTTTCAGCATAGGAGATGTGCTTTGTCAGCACTCAAAGCTCTGCTGTCAGCTCTACCCTGCTCAGCTCATTCCCAAGAACTGTGCCCATGATCCCAACAGATTTCCTGCTGAAGCATCCAGACAGGAATGCACTGAGGGTCTGCCCCAAAGCATGGTTCAGAACTGCCCTCCTCCGCTCCACAAGGGAAGGCTGTGGGGCTTAGCTTCTTCTCCCAGTACAGATGTTTGGCACACCAGCACAGATGCGTGGGATGTGCTTGGAAAATTGCTGGAAGCAAACACCCAACTGCACTGCAGCCAGGAGACACCTGCCCAGAGTGCTCATTACAGAGGAGGAGTATATGTGAGCATGTAATTAAATGCAAGTCTTACCCTCTGGAGGTGTATTTTACAATACAAAATAATACTTGTAACCACCCATGGCACATCACCCAAAATACTGGCCATGGGAGAGCTCCAGAGAAGCCACATTCCCCTCCTAGCAGGAGAAGAGAGCAGAACAAGGTACTCAAGAGAAGGCTTGGCTTTGCACAACACACTGGCATCAGTTTCAGAGTCAGAGCTGTAACTACAGGCACTCCGGAAAGCATTCTGCCGGCTCAAAGCCACATGTGCTAGGGATTATGAGGGGAAGAAGTAAAAAAGAAAAACAGTATTAAAGTTCTGTCTTCCACCCCTTAAACCATAATGGTTTAGGAAAAGGTTTTGTATTAGTCATCGCTTTATACATGGATAATCATACCATTTTTCCTTTATCTGGGACAACAAGGACTTTGGGAATATACAGCAGTTACTCCACCTGAGCTTTGGCCAGAGCAGGAGCTTCTGTTTATCTTGCTGCTCTGACTCCCTTGCCTGGGTGACCTTCTGCTCATATCAGTATCACCTCCAGCGACCAGGCTAATTAATATAGGGAGGAAGAACTCACCCACCAAACCCCATATCAACCCCAAGCAGGACCACGTACACACCTACTGCCCTAGATGAGACCTGCAAATCACAAAGCAACAAATAGTCCAACCCTGAAAGATCCCTCTGGAGTATTTTGGCGCTCTCTGTGGGAAAGGCCAGGCTGTACCCTTGGAGGGAGCAGTGAACATTCCTGTTCAGCTCTGGGATGGAGGAACAGCAGCAGGCACGACTGGAACAGGAGCAGTAAATCACCTGCAAAAAGCACCTATCTGCACAACTGTGCATGTCAGCACAGCAGGCTTTAAAGCTACCTGCTGTGCTAATCTCCACAGAATGCAAGGGCCAGGCTCTAGGTAAGGAGTGTCTGGAAGAGCCAAGTAAATGAGCCTGCCAACAGCAGCCTCCAACAGGTAGCTCTGATTACACACAACCAGCACGTACCAGAAGGGTTCTGCTCAGGCAGGTTCTTCACAGCTGGAAGTGCTGGAAATCCCTTGGAAGGCACAGATTGCTGACAAAGCACTGAAATGTACCATTACCACACTCAGTCCACAACAAGAGGAAATGCGCTGTACTTCTCAGCCAACACTGCTCGTGTCCAGTGCACACCAGAATGTCAGGCTGCAGCTGGACTTTCACCTCCCAGCACATCCCCCTTGCCTCTCTCCAGTGCAACTCAGCTCCAGCCCCAAGGTCCCAGCTGAGCTAAGCAAACAGAACAAGAGGTCCTGGGCAATGATTTCATGGGATCCTCAGCACTGAGTCTGCTCTGAGCACTCCCAGCTCCTCTGTTCCAATCCCCCAGACAGTAAGCACAGGGCAGCTGTGCCAGCTTGAACTGGCCCTGCGCTCATACCTTTGGCATTCTGGTCATGCCACCAACGAGGATAACTTCTCCAATGTCACTCTTGCTGACTTCAGCATCCTGCATGGCTTTCTGGCAGGGGGCCACTGTCCTCTTGATCAGGTCAGCCACGATGCCCTCAAACTGCGCCCGACTCAGCTTCATGTTCAAGTGCTTTGGTCCGGAGGCGTCCATGGTCAGGTAGGGCAGGTTGATGTCAGTCTGTGGCATGGAAACAGGTTCAGGGAAAACCAGGAAAGGGCTTTACATCAGCTTACAGGTTCTATTGGGCCTGTACTGAAGTAACTGAGTGCCTGTTCACCCTCCAGCCCAGTTTAAGTGGCAGGGGCACACTTATGTTCAACATTTCAGAAAGATGACAGTTGTTTTGTTCCACATCTCATGGTTACAACTGTTAAACCCAAATTTTACTATGTTACTTCAAGGTCTTTCATTGCTAAGCAAAATAATTTGTCACAGCCAGCAGGTAAGAGCAGGAAACTGGAGCCTTAATGCTGTTTGTTCAGCACAACCCAGAAGAAAACCCATCCCATCTTCAGAGTTCCAAAGATTCTGCCAACTGACTCACATTCCACACCAGGTAAACTCCTTGAAGGTATTTTCTTCCCTCCTGGCTGTTCTCTAAATGCTAACAGCTCCCATGCAACAGCCACTCTGCTGCCATTTAACACAAAGTTAATTAGAGCAAGGGACCATAAGACCATAATCCCCATTTCTTATGGTTGTTTGTCACATGCTGGATTTTTAAAGCAAATCTTATACCGAAATAATCTCATTCAAGTGCTGAGTCATGCTGACATCAAAAGACACTACAATACAAAGCAATTAAAACATTGGTGCTTTAAGCTCTAGAGATTAAGTTTACACAAAAATTAAAGCCATGATGCTGACTGGAGGTATGCACTCACTTTCTACACAGCATGGTCAAAAGTATTAGGGGAAAACAGGACCAAAAGCAAGTTGTTTTCCCTTCACTGCTTAAGAGTTAAGAATTCAGTCTTTCCTGCTATGAACAAACTACACTTGCCAGCTCTCAAGCTCATAAAACAGAGCTTGCTATGTCTCTGGCAGAACTATGCAGTCATTGTGACTGCCCTCAGCTCCTCACTATGAGCTCCCCACTGGCCAGCAAAAAGACCACCATCAGATAAAATTAAAGATGCTTATTCATAACCTAGAACTTGGCCAAGTCCCCATTTCAATTACTATATAATTGACCTTAATTTCACTTAACCAGGACTATTACACTCCCAACTTGCTGCTTCTCCAGTAATAAATAAAAGACATGCTTGACTGCATTAATATACAAAGCTGATGGAAAAAAGGAGGGAGGGTGGCTGCTGCCCATTGTCCAGCCAGCTCATCTATAGGCAAGTCTAGATTCTGTATAGGAATTATTGCACAAATTAGCTGTTTCAGTGGAATGAGTAGCACCAAGGTTTTGGAACTGCTTGCTTGCACAGAGCAAGTGGTTCCAGTAACCCAGCAGCACTAGCTGAATTCCCTGATGCCCATCACATTCTGAAGTACAGAATAGGCTGGGAAGGTCAGATTCCCTGCAAGATCAGGTGTGTTGCCAGAAAAAGGGCAAAACCCAGCACCCAACAACTCAGCTTCCAGCAGCTCCCTGTGGTCTGAAAGCTCGCCCTGCTGAGTAAACTGCTGCGCCAGTGATGGCACTGGGTTAGACAGAAGAAAAAACAAATAGTGTCAGAGAGCTTTGTAAACAAAGCCAGTGCAGAATTCAGTGTCTCCCAGTGTTGCAGTGGATGCTCTGGATTCAGGCACGTACCTGCACAGATGATGAAAGCTCACACTTGGCTTTCTCTGATGCTTCTCTCACCCTCTGAAGGGCCATGTTGTCTTTAGTCAGGTCAACTCCCGTCTGAGTGACAAAAACAGGGTTAACAGACTCACAGCACCTGCTCAGGAATCACTTCCCTGCAGTTCACGTTCTCAGAGCTCTTGACTGAAAAGCTATTTCTAGAGCAGACTGCCATGTGCACTGTGCTGCTCTCTCCCTGCTGGCAAGAGTAGTCAGCATTGCCAGCCCTCTCGGCTCTGTAAGTGATCATACACTGAATTACAGACTGAACCTTGGAAAGGCTGCTGCAGGACAGAATAAGACAGGACTGAATTAGCAAAGGAGCTGGAATTACACTGCCATTTCCTCCCAGCAACCCTTGTTTGCATCTGTCCTGTCACATTCAATTGCACAACAGATGTTTTACTTCTACAAGTAAGCAGACTGTGTACAGGACAGTCCTGCTACACTAAACAGAAAAAAGGCAGAAGTTCTGCTGTTCTGTGTCTTCCAGAAAAGGAATATTCCACTTCAAGAAAACAAGTGAAAGAAGTAAAAGCCAGGCTAAAGAGCATCTAATCATCTTAAATTCCAGCTCTGCCAGAGGTGACAAATCTAGTCCTAGGAATTTAAGAGAATTCTCATTCATCTACAGAAGTGAGGTGAAAAGCAGTATAACATAGGACTGTGCCCTCAAGAGACACCTTACCTCTCTCTTGAACTCTTTCACAATATATTGTAGCAAAGCCTGGTCAAAATCTTCTCCACCCAAGAAAGTGTCACCGTTGGTGGACTTCACCTCAAAGACTCCCTTCTGGATTTCCAGCACAGAAATATCAAAAGTGCCACCACCCAGGTCATAGACTGCAATGCTGCAGGGAGAGAGGCAGGGTAACATTACTTTCTTGACAAAGGTGAGTGGATCAGAACTCCCTCTTCTCATGAGATGACATACAGAATGCACACTGCTGCCTGCACAAGTTCAAAGCCTCTCTAAAGTCAGCAGTGAACAATCTCAAAGTGTCCCTACCCCCCTGTGCACTCAGAATCTATGTGGGAGTTTCTGGAAGATGTGCTGCACAAAGCCTGACCTTGCCAATTATTTCAGAGAGGGCAGTTCCTGCCTCTCCAAAACCAGACATTCTCATCCAATGACAAGAGCAGGGACACCAGAACTATTATGAAATGTTCTTTTTTCAAAATGTGAGGTTTTCCCAGCATTATCATCTCCTTCAAAAATAATACACATCTAACAAAACCCTTCTGTAACTACCCCTCACAGTGACAGAAGGCTGAATACAGGCAGGGGAGCTGCAAGCCAAGGACAGCTGGCACAGCTCAGCACAACTCTGATGCTGCCCATCAGCACCTCTGGTGACAGCCTGCCACCCAGCTGTCCTCAGCCACACTCACCCCTGCCACCGGCAGGTAAGGAAATTCAATTGATACTCAGGTTACATAATTAAGTTGTAGCTGCTAGTTATGAACTCTCTCTAACAAGGTTGGTTGGCACAGAACAGAGGTGACATTACAGAGCTCTCACTCACAGCTCTGAGTCCACCTTGGCAGAACTCCAAGCAGTGCTCTAAAACCCAGCAAGGAGAGGAGGAAAATCCTAGCAAGTTTATTTCAGAGAGTTGTTGTTATGCACAGGCACTTACACTTTGTCTTCAGACTTGTCCAGCCCATAGGCAAGTGCAGCTGCTGTGGGTTCATTAATCACCCTCAGGACATTCAAGCCAGCGATCTGCCCAGCGTCTTTGGTAGCCTGAGGAGGAGAGAGGAGAGCACTGACTGCTGAGAGAAACTGAATGCAATTTATAAGTCCCAGAATCTCCCAGCTTGATGAGTACCTGTCTCTGAGAATCATTGAAGTAAGCAGGGACTGTGATCACAGCATTCTTTGCTGCATGTCCCAGGTAATTTTCTGGAAGAAAAAGGAGGCAAAACAGAAGTTATCCTTGTAAGAACACCAAGTTATCACTCACAGCATCACAAAACAGGTGGGAAGGAACCTTAAAAACCATCCCATTCCACCCCCTGCCAGGGGCAGGGACATCTTCCACTATCCCCGGCTGCTCCAAGCCCTGTCCAACCTAAACCCACTTTCTCTTAGTTCAAATCTAGTGCCTCCTTTACCATCACTACATGCTTTTGTAAACAGTCTCTCTCCATTAGTGCCTAGTTTGAAATTATTTCTCTCAACCAACAGAAGACAGGCTTGCTGTTTTCTGGGAAGATGCAGAGGGATCTGTGTAGAATTCCAGTCCTTCCACAAAACAAAGAATAATTTGTAGACTGCTGGCAGCATAGCAATACACCTCTGTGATTCCATCAGTGACTGGATGCCACTGTAAAGAATTTTACAATCTGAGAGCTTGTCTTTTTAGAGTGTGAGACTGAAGCTGTACTCAATTTTTCTGCATGTGATGCACTTAAAAATTACTAATTTTCATCCAACTTATAAAAAATGTACATAATGTAAACAATGTACAACTTATAAACAATGTAAAACTTTATAACTGCTTGAGAAAGCAAGTCAGAAAAACACATATTTCATCCCATTTTAAGGTCTCAAAAAAGGGAAGTCATCAAATGCACACTGAGACCTGGTAAAAAATACAAATGTGCATGATGCAGCGAGGATCACAGACAGGACTCATGACTATGCAGCAGCCTTGCACAGAGCTAACACACTGCACTGCTCTCTGCTGCCTGCAAAGCCACAGCTGAAATCATGCAGCACACAGGCCAAAAGCCAACACCCCTCCAGGAAGCAGATCCCTGCTTAAGGCAGAGGAACATCACCCTCAAGGTATGTCCCATCTATCACCTCCAGATGCTCACACACCACATACTTGTGCTTTATTACTGGGTAGAGCTTTAGTAAATAGAAAATCCAGAAAATATCTCTGGATGAAGCTTCAGTCCTGCCCTCCTCACACTCACTGCACACAGTGTTTAACAAGTGAGGGTGCAGAAGGCACTACTGACTATTCCCTCTCTCTAGTACATTCAGTTTCCCCAGAAACCACTTTAGGAACTGAGAAAGAACATTTCTCCAGGCCAGTGGGTATTTTCCCCTAGTGAAGATTTAAAATCACCAATGGCTAATTAGCTATCAGGGCCCAACAATGGGGTCCCTTGAACATTCCCTCTCTCCCTACATGCCACATATCCAGCAGCTGAGTAGGAACAAAGCCACTCCAAGCCTGGCTGCCCCAGCGTGTGCTCAGCTACAGGACTGCAGGAGCTGCACAAGGACTGCAGCTTCCAAGTAAATGGGGCTCCCTCTTCTGAGTGAGTGTGAATTCAACTAAAATCGTAATCAACTAAATCAGCAAACAATTCTGGAATGAGTACCTTTTAAGTAAAGCACTGATATTTTGTCAAAGATCCAAGATTGAGGCAGGTACCAATCTTCCTTGAGGTTTCCTAGGAGCCCACCCTGTTCCATTCCCCCACCCACAACCCTGCTCTACAAGGGTTTGGTACCAAGGAAGTGCAGTTCTAGCTGCAGCACTTCTACATACAAAACACAGAGACAGCAAAGAGGAAGCTGTACCAACCTGCAGTCTCCTTCATCTTCATGAGAACAAAGGCACCAATCTGGCTGGGAGAATAGAGCTTCCCATGAGCCTCCACCCAGGCATCCCCATTGGAGGCACGGACAATCTTAAATGGGACGTTCTTACTGAAAACCACAAGAGCCCACACTCAGTTTCTGCAGCAGTTCAAACCCTTGACGATCAGTATCAGCAGATGAACACATGTAAATTTTAAACAAAGATCAATGAACTCGCCAGCAGCAGCCCCACATCTAGAGTCCCAGAAGTACCAATTACAGATTGCTGCTTCCAACACTTACCCAATACAAATGATGTAAATATACCAACTTTATACACGTGTGAGACAAGTCAGAAAAATATGTATTACACCCTATTTAAGGTTTCAAAAAAGGTAATTAAGTCATCAAATGCACAGACAAGATGCATGCTTATGTACCAGCCCTGCAGAGAACTTACACGTGGCATTGCTCTCTGCCGCTTTAATCAGACACCTCGTTTAATGACAGGCCAGAAGTATGATCACAGTTTTGATTGCAAGCACCCTCAACAATTAGAAAAGTCTGCATTGCAAGCACCAGTAAACCTTTTTTCTTCTTCTCTGGAACCCTTAATGTCATCAGCAATGAATGCAGCTAAACATAGCCTGGCCCTAAGACAGAAACACTGCAACCTCAAGAGCTGAGGGCACAACAACTTCCCCCATAGCAGGGTGGTGTTTCGAAGCAGAGCAAGTCATGCCACTCCCATGGTGCTTGCTGCCCTGTTGCTGGCAGTGGCACTGTCCCCTCACTCACATGTCTTTCTTCACTTCGGAGTCATCAAAGCGGCGGCCGATGAGGCGCTTGGTGGCGTAGAAGGTGTTGTGGGGGTTGGTGACCGCCTGCCGCTTGGCCGGCATCCCCACCAGGCGCTCGCCCTCGGCCGTGAACGCCACCACTGACGGCGTGGTCCGGGCACCCTCCGAGTTCTCCAGCACCTGGGGACAAAGGCAAGTGTGACATCCACACTCACCTCACGGACACCCCCACATGTAACACTCCTGTTTTACTCACTTTTGCTTGCTTCCCTTCCATCACGGCCACGCAGGAGTTGGTGGTACCCAGGTCAATCCCAATAACGGCACCTTTGATTGCTTCCGAGCTGGAGAGCACATCAGGGGAAAGTAAAGTTACCATTAAAGGAAAATAATTACACAGCAAAAAAATTTCTGCCTCAAAGACAGGACAAAGTGATTTTCCACTCAATGTTGCAGCAAATCCAGGCAGTCTCCTGACCTGAGGTGCTCTCTTGACTCTTACACTGCAATTTAAGCTTGTGTCTCTGTTCTGAACCAGATCACTTACAGGTAAAATGCTTGTTAAAATAAGCACATAAAACACTATTCTTCCCCAGAATATCTTTACTATAAATATATTTATATCTTCTCAACAACCCTTAAGAGTTTGGTATAAAATAAAGTAGTAACTAACTTTCTTCCTACAGAAAGGAGTTCATTTTGGGTTACTTCTGATTGTCCAACCTGGCCTTGGACACTTCCAGGGATTCAGGGGCAGCCCCAGCTGCTCTGGGCAACCCTGGTGTTCAAACTTGTCTGAAAACATTCACCTGGAGTTAAAACACTAATAAATTGTATTTGTTTATTTATCATTGCATAACATGGGGAGAAGAATACACAGTGATAAATTACTTGGCCCATGCAGGGTGCTCCGGTCCAGAGCCAAAGCAAACCACCTTCCTGATCCTCAGGAGCAACGGGTGAATTTAATCCTTAAAAATGGGAGTGGTTCTCATAAGGCAAATTGGAACCGCCTCCTCCTTTCCGGGAAGAATGCATTACACCTTCTGAGGCTCAGAGGATCCCTGAAGCACAGCTTTGCTTTACAAACAAAGCCATGTTCTAGGATGGAGAAGGCATTCTGCAGCAGAGCAGAACCGTGTTTATTTCCAGGTATGTCACCTTCTCTGTGCCCAAGCTGCCAGGGGCTCTAACTCCAGTTCCAGTAACACAGCAGTGAGCTTGGAACATTCAGCTGCACCCAGACAGACCCAGCTTTCCCAACACAAACAGGTTTCCCAGCCCATTGCCTTTATCAGTATCAACCAGAAACCAACTGCTCCCTTCTTCCATTATCCTGCAACAAGGAAAATGAGGGATTCAAATGCATGTTTGAAATAAGCTTTATCTGCAGGGGAATGGACCCAGGCATCACCCCTTTCATGTCAGTGTAAAACAATTTGGTTTATCACTGTTTGGATTACTTTTTGCTTGGCTGGTTTAAATCAAACAAATCTCAGCAATCCAAGTTTTGTGGGCACTACTTATAATGGGAGCAGCAGGGAACAGCAATTCTTAAAAGTTCCCCTGGAGAGAAACAAGAGATAAAGAAACAGCCCTCTCAGAAACTTTATGGGCAGACATTCTAGTTTTATTCTGTGGGTTTGGCTCTGTTACCCAATCCCCGGCTCAAATAATCAGTTCTGGTATCAGGAAGACAGTAAATATAACCACCAACAGCCAAACATAACCACCCCAAGGAACACTTACGCATATTTTCTGCTGGATGCTGCTCTGAGAATATTTTGGCTGAGGCCATTCCAAAACGTCTGTAAGACAGAAACATTCTAATTAGAATTTAATTTAAATACTAATGCATTTAAAGCATCAAAAGGTCTTCAAACTAAAGCTTTCAGAGACGGACAATGTCTGAAGCAACACTGTCCTCTACAATGCTTCTTTTTAAAAACTTAACTGCAAAGGAATGATGAATTTGAGCAAGACTCAGACTTGCTCATATAAACAGCACCCCCCAACTACTGCACTAATTAATCTGCCACAACCCTCATTTCTGCGACCAAACCCGAGGCATTTCCCTACACAGAATACTCTGCAAGCACATTACCAGGCATCAACATCGAACCTTCAGTGTTCCACGAGCAGCAGCAGATAAACATTAACTCCATTTCTCAGAGCTTTATGCTTGGTCAGCAACAGATGTCCCCCTGCATCCCTTGAGGAACCTGCAGCTGAAATTTTGCTGCACAACTCCAGCTACGCCCCAGCTTGGCCGCCACTCTGCACATGCAAAGCAGCATCCTGGAGAGCTCGGGAAGCATTGCCCCTCTTTCTGCTTGGAAATAAACGTCTTTTAAGATATCTTAATACGAATGGAACCGTGACTACTTTGCTGATATTTAAAGACGTAAGGCCCAGGCACAGTACATGGGTGGCTCAAGCTACGACAGAGCAGAGCCAGCAGAAGGCGGGGGAATTTGCGGTGTTCCCCCCCCCACACACCCCAAAATCGCCTCCACGTGCCCTCCCCATCCCTATCTCCGCTGTCACCGTCTCACGGACGGTGAGGAACCGAGCGACCTTACTACAAACCTCATCAACAAAAAACAGATTTAAGCTCGGAACACAGTCGCCTGTAAACCCCCCAGAACCACATCGCCCTGTATCCGCATGACACACGAGCCTCCTCTTAATAAAATCTGAACACTAAGGAACCGCAGCCTGGGCCCGCACTCGCCCGCGAGCAGCGCCCTTTGCCGCTCTGACAGGTCTCAGGGCCCTGCTGCCAGCTCGGTGTCCCGGAGCGCTCCGGCCCTCCCGGCCCGCGGTGCCCCCCGCCTCCGTGTCCCGGAGCGCTCCGGCCCTCCCGGCCCGCGGT